>JAHTLZ010000038.1:1425976-1473958 GCA_023846285.1 Phrynocephalus versicolor | reverse complement strand
CTTACTTACTTACTTACTTACTTACTTACTTACTTACTTACTTACTTACTTACTTACTTACTTACTTACTTACATTTGTAAACCGCCCAACTTTCCCATTGGGAACTCTGGGCAGTGAACAGGACAAAGACAAACAGATAGCAAGATGTACCACAAGGTAGCAGGTAAAATATTAAAAAAAACACGCACAAAAAAGGAAATAAAAACACATATATAAGATGGTGAACAAAACAGAGGGCGACCACTAAGACTCACAAACAACCTCAGCAATTGCTAAAAGCGGCTTTAAATAGCCAAGTTTTCAAAAGGTTCTCAAAAACCATGAGGGGCTCTGCAGTTCTTATCTCGCTAGGGAGACGATTCCATATAGTTAAGCCAGCCACCAAGAAGGCCCAGCTCCGTGTTGAATGCTTACGGGCCTCCCGAGGGGTTGCGATCCGAAGCAATAGGGCCTGCGATGGTCTGGTGGGCTGGGCCGAAGCTGACCTTTGAGCGATACGTTCCACTAGATACTCTGGTCTCAAGCTTTCTGAGATGCCTTCTTCCTTGGAGTGTTTGGTAGTGGCCTCACCTTCCATATTCTAAAAATTTGAAATGCCTCTCCCAGGATTTGTTAGAAAATTTTCTGCCCGAATGGATATAAATAATTTTTTTGAAAAGCAAATTGATTTAAATCACCCTTTTTTACATCAAAGATGCCTTGTTGTTACTGCTTTTCTTGCTCCTACCCTTTTGTCTTTGGCACTGAGATGCAATCCAGAGAACTTCTCTGAAGCTGAATTTTGTCCTTTGACCGAGAGTTTTCTGTGCCCTTGGTATAGGACTGACTCACCCAAGATATTACAGTGGCCCCTTAGTTAGACAGGCTCAAAAGGAAATTAGACAAATTAAGGGAGTACTTCGATGCGGGTTGCTGCATGGTAGTGGATTGGACTGGATAGCGCTTGAGGTCTTTTCCAACCCTGTGATACTATGATTCCAAGGGAGGTGAATTAGATTTGGCTGATCAAGGGCCATGAGCCTGAAGAAGCAAATGAAACTACAATGTCTAGAAAGTTGCAGTGCTACTGAGAACCAGTGCCTGAAGAATATTGCAGAAGATTCTCGCCTTCCTGTCTTGTTTGTTCCTGGCTGGTTGCTGTGATAAAGGGGAGGTTGGATTAGTGTGCATATTTTTACATGGAAGATAAGCACATTAGATCATTCCCTTAGAACCATTGTGCATACCTAGTTTATATGGGTGGTCACTGCAGTCACATGGGTCAGTTAAGACAGTCCATAAAGACTCATTGTAATTTGTGAACGGAGATTTGAGAGGTTGTTTTTCTAACTCTTTTCCTTTTTTTAAAAAATCTGGGGTTATCTTCACTTGTTCACTTCTTCTGTGCCCACGTACCTCTGGTTTCTCAAGATCTTAAGCAGAGATGGGCATATAGGTGTGGTTTGCCAGATGTTTTGAAATTAGCCCACCAGTCCTGAAGCATTGGCCATGCCAGCTGGTGCTGAGACATGGCATAGGGCACCAAAACCTCTGGGGAGTGCTTGTACTTCCCTGAGCTAGAAGATGTAATTCTCATAAGGAAAATATCTAGCAGTAAAAATAAGTTGTAATTTGTGGAGAAAACAGTTTGGGACAGAAGCGAAGTGTAGTGATGTTTTCTCGATCTCCTTTTGCTCCAGAATGAAGAGTTAGATAAGAAGTATGCCGGACTCTTGGAAAAAAAATGGACCTCAGTTATAAGATTACAGAAGAAGGTAAGTAGAAAGTTAGGAGGAGGGTGGTAGAATTTCCACACTCCTTGTTAGAGGAGGTGAAGGAGAGTCTTGAAAGAGCTCGGCTTGAGCTCTTTAGGGAAGATCTGAAAGTAGCTTGTCGAACCTGAGGGTTATTCCAGAATCACCCTTTGCAATGGCATCTTAATTATTCATAGATTTTTTTATCATAGATCTCTCCATCTTTTTAACTTTGGCATGTATAGTAGGTCCTCCCTATCCAAGGTTTCGGCTGTCTGTGGTCACTGCTCTTCCAATGCAGGCCACAGTGCACATTTGCACTTACCTTCTCCTCTTGCCGTTGCCCCAACTTCTCATGTGGGGGCTTGGAACCTGTCCCCCACAGAAACCTGGGTCCTACTGTAGTGTTTCCCCAAAACACTGATTCTGCTGCTAAGGCACAAGATACCCCGCTGTTTCATTACTGAAGCATTAGCCTTGGTACCTTACAGTAAATGTTCCACCTGATGTACGCTCTGCAGGATGAACTTTTTTTGTCAGACTACTACAGGCAAAGCAAATATTAAACCTCTTAAGACAAAGCAGATAAAAATGTTTCCAGTTGATGGGAAGGTTGAGGTATGCCGTGGTCCCGGGAGCTTGTCCCGCAGGTTCTCCATAAAGGCCTAGAGAAAATGCCTCAGTGAGGATCCCACAGTCAAATAAGAATAAGGGCAGGAGAGAGACCAGTCCTTGGAGGTGCTGCTTTTTGGACTACAGCTCCCCAGATGTTTCACGGCCACCAGAGGTTTGGTTTCAGATTTTGGATTTCCACCAGTTCCTTTTCATCCAGCTGGGGAGCAGGGGTACACATTTCCAAAGCTCCACAAAAATCGAAGGTTTTGGTCATGACAGCTTGTGTAGTCCGTGCCTCAGGCTTCCTTGGTAACCATTGTATACCCCCCTCCCCTCTCTCTGTTCTCTCCTCTTCCTTTCTCCACACTTTCCCCCACTTAGGTGATGGAGTTAGAATCCAAACTAAACGAAGCTAAGGAAGAATTTACATCAGGTGGGCCACTGGGTCAGAAGCGAGATCCTAAAGAATGGATCCCTCGTCCTCCAGAAAAGTACGCCCTGAGCGGGCACCGGAGTCCAGTCACAAGAGTAATATTCCATCCAGTGTTCAGTGTCATGGTTTCTGCCTCAGAGGATGCCACAATAAAGGTGAGGACCCGTTCCAGCTTGCTTTACCTCGTTAGCTCTCAGAAGTGTGGTATGTGTGACTTTTCTGCAGTGCTTTAAGCTATTGTGATGGGAAGTGCAAGCATGACATCTCTGGCTTGTCCTTGTGCTTGGGAGATCATTGGTTGCGGGCTTATTATTGCAGAGATTTTGTTTTAGGGAGATTTATTCGCCTAACAGCGCTGCCCTAAACCATGATGAGTGGGAACATACAAAGTTCACATGGGTACAAGTGGTCAGATCTACCTGTGGACTTTGATGCCTGTTTTTATTTTTATCATTAACATGAATTCTCTCTCTCTCTCTCTCTCTCTCTCTCTCTCTCTACATAAGAACATAAGAACATAAGAAGAGCCATGCTGGATCAGGCCAAAGGCCCATCTAGTCCAGCTTCCTGTATCTCACAGCGGCTCCACCAGATGCGTTTGGGAGCGCATGAGACTAGATATCTGTCTCCTGATGCCACTCCCCTGCATCTGGCCCTTGAAGTACCCTGGTTTAAAGCCTGGAGATTACACATCTCCATCATGGTTTGTAACCCGTGATGGACTTTTCCTCTAGGAATCTGTCCAATCCCCTTTTGAAGGCATCCAGGTCAGATGCCATCACCACATCCTGTGGCAGGGAGTTCCATAGACTTACAACGCGCTGGGTGAAAAAATATTTTCTTTTGTCAGTTCTTACTCTCCCAGCCCTCAATTTGAGTGTATGTCCCCTAGTTCTGGTATTTTGGGAGAGAGAGAAGAGCTTCCCTCTATCCACTTTACTCATACCCTGCATTATTTTGTACGTCTCAATCATATCCCCCCTCAAGCACCTTTTTTCCAGACTAAAGAGGCCCAAATGTTTTAGCCTTTCTTCATAAGGGAGGTGCCCCAGCACAGTAATCATTTTAGTTGCTCTCTTCTGCACCTTTTCCAGTTCCACTATGTCTTTCTTGAGATGCGGTGACCAGAATTGTACACAATACTCCAGGTGGGGCCTTACTATTGTTTTGTATAATGGCATTATTATGTTGGCTGTTTTATTTTCAATCCCCTTTTTGATAATCCCTAGCATGGAATTGGCCTTCTTCACCGCTGCCACACATTGGGGAGACACCTTCATGGAGCTGTCCACCAACACACCAAGATCTCTTTCCTGATCCGTCACAGATAACTCAGAGCCCATGAGTTGATAGATGAAGTTTGGATTTTTTGCCCCAATATGCATTACTTTACATTTGGTTACATTAAAACGCATTTGCCATTTCTCAGCCCATTCCCCCAGTTTGGAGAGATCCTTCTGGAGCTCTTCACAATCTTCTCTGGTTTTTACCACACGGAAAAGTTTTGTGTCATCCGCAAACTTCGCCACCTCACTGTTTATCCCTGTCTCCAGGTCATTTATGAACAGATTGAAAAGCACCAGTCCCAGGACAGAGCCCTGGGGCACACCGCTTTTCACCTCTCTCCATTGTGAAAATTTCCCATTGACACCTACTCTTTGTTTCCGGGATCTCAACCAGTTCTCAATCCATAAGAGGAGCTGCCCTCTTATCCCCTGACTTTGCAATTTTCTCAGCAGCCTTGGTGAGGGACTGTGTCAAAAGCCTTTTGAAAATCCAGATAGACTATATCCACCGGTTCACCCAAATCCACGTGCCTGTTGACCTTTTCAAAAAATTCTAAAAGGTTTGTCAGACAAGACTTACCCTTATATAAGCCATGCTGATTTTCTCTCAGCAAGGTTTGTTCTTTTATGTGTTTTAAAAATTTCTCTTGGATGAGGCTTTCCACCATCTTCCCTGGAACATATGTAAGGCTAACTGGCCTGTAGTTTCCTGGGTCCCCCCTCCTTCCTTTTTTAAAAATTGGTGTGACGTCTGCAATCCTCCAGTCCTCCGGCACTGTGGCTGTTTTAAGAGACAAGTTGCATATAACCGTTAAGAGATCTGCAATTTCATTTCTCAGTTCCCTAATAACCCTTGGGTGGATGCCATCTGGGCCCGGTGACTTGTTAATCCTCAATTTATCAATTATTCCTAAAACCCCCTCTCTTTTAACCTGTATTTGATTTAATTCTTTAGTCAAGAGGGGCTGTTCAGGCAGCGAAATCCGCTCAAGGTCCTCTGTCGTGAAGACAGACGCAAAGAACTCATTCAATTTCTCTGCAATATCCAAGTCCTCCTTAACCTCCCCTTTTCCTCCCTCACCATCCAGAGGGCCAACTGGTTCTCTGGCAGGTTTTCTACTTCTAACATATTTAAAGAAGCTTTTATTATTACCGTTTATATTGCTAGCCATGCAATCCTCAAAATCTTTCTTTGCCTCCCTTATCATCTTTTTACATTTCTTTTGCCAGAGTTTGTGTTCCTTTTTATTTTCCTCATTTGGGGAGGATTTCCATTTACAGAAAGACCTCTCCTTGTGCTTTAGAGCCTCTCTAACTCCACTCGTTAACCATGCCGGTGTCCTCTTGGACTTAAATGAGCTCTTCTTTCTTTGTGGTATGCACTTGTGCTGGGCCTCTATTATTGTTGTTTTAAACAGGCTCCATGCACTCTGAAGAGATTGGATTCTTCTAACCTTCCCCTTCAATTTCTCTCTAACTAGTTTCCTCATCTGAGGGAAGTTTGCCCTTCAAAAATCAAGGGTTTTATGTCTGATTTGGTTGACACTCTTCCTCCAACATGCATGGCGAAGGAAATTGCAGCATGGTCACTGTTCCCCAGAGGCTCAGTGACATCCACATCCCTGACCAGGTCCTGAGTATTGCACAGTATTAGATCCAGAGTTGCCTGTTCTCGGGTGGGCTCCATGACAAGTTGCTCTAAGGCACAGTCATTCAGCAAGTCAAGAAACCGAGTTTCTCTTTCTTGCCCGGAGCTCGCATTGGCCCACTCAATGTGGGGATAATTGAAGTCCCCCATGATTACTATCCTATTCCTCTTAGCCACCTCCATGATTTCTTTCCTCATGATTTCTTTCTTCATTTCAAGGTCCCCCTCAAGTTTTTGATCTGGTGGACGATAGAATACTCCAACTATCACATCACTCCTTGGACCTGGTAGTTTAACCCACAGTGATTCTATGGTGGAATCAGACCCTCTGTCAATCTCCATTCTGCTGGATTTTACCCCTTCTTTAACATAGATGGCCACTCCTCCTCCAACCCGCCCCTCTCTATCCCTTCTATAGTGTGTGTGTGTGTGTGTGTGTGTGTGTGTGTGTGTGTGTTCATTTCCTCTTCCACTGTGAGTTGTGGGCCTATCAATTTTCAGAGGAGGAATAGAATGGGAAAGGAATTTACTTCAGGTGAATGTCTGGCTCCAGAGGTGGTCTCGACATTAGGGATTTGTTTTTTGGGACCATAGATGCACTGCTAGCAAGAGATGGCCTGCATCTAACAAGGACTGGGATGAATGTGTTTGGATGTAGCAAGAAGAACCTCATGGAAGGGCTTTAAACTGAATTGGAAGGGGGTGGCACAGAGGTAAAGATAGATAAAGCACAGAGGTAAAGATAAATAAAGGATTATGTACAATAAGAGGTACTAAACAAACAGTTCTAATGGGGGGGGTCAGTAATAACATTAATAGTAATAGTAATTAAAATCAGATCACAAATTACATAGTCTCTGGTGTCGATAGACAAACACCAGGAGTATGGGAAGCAAACACGAAGAACTGGAAATCTTAGTTCAGGAGGGTAAATGTGACCTAATAGGAATAAGTGAAACTTGGTGGGATGACTCCCATGACTGGAATACAGAAATTGAGGGATATAAATTGTTCAAAACGGCCAGATAGAATAGAAAGGAAGGAGGAGTTGTAATATATATTAAAAGTACACTTTTCGGCACAGAAATACAGGAGGAGGAGATTAGCTATCCCATTGAGAGCATCTGAATCAGTGTAGTTGGGCTGAAAAACAAAAGGAACATGGTATTTATTTATTTATTTTTGGATTTATATACCGCCAAGTTTAAATCAAATAACAACTCCAGGCAGTGTACAAGTAAATTTAAAACAATAAAATTAAAACAACATTTTACATATATTAAGTAAACATAATAAACACCACAGAGCAGACAAATCATAATAGGGAGTCAGGTAGGTGGTGAGCAACGTGCAGCACTGCCAAAAGCCTCACGGTAGAGCCAGGTCTTCAAAGAACTCTTAAACATGGCCACAGGTGGAGGCAGGCAAGTGTTACCTGGCAATTTGTTCCAAAGAGCAGGGGCGGCCACTGAGAAAGCCCGGTTTCTTGTAACAGTTTTCCGGGCTTCCCTAGGGGTGGCCACTCTAAGTGCCAATGCAAAAGAAGATCTAGTTGGACAGGCATTCATTAATCTGAGGGGCAGGAGCTCCGTCATGTATTCAGGTCCTAAGCCATGGAGGGTTTTAGAAGTTAAAAGCATCATCTTGAATGTGATCTGGGATGCAACAGGTAGCCAGCGTAGGTCGGCCAGTATGGGAGTGATGTGGTCATATTTGCTCGCACCAACCACCAGGCTAGCCACCACACTCTGCCCCTGCCACTGTCTACGGATCAGATTCAAGGGTAACCCCATGTAGAGTGTGTTGCAGTAGTCAATCTGGGAAATTACCATTGCATGCACAACTGCTCTCAGGGAGGGCTCATTAAGAAAGGGGCGAATCTGGGCGATGAGCTGAAGCTGATAGAAGGCTGGGTTGGACACGTCTGCTACCTGGGAATCCCAGGAGAGATCCGGGTCCACTACCACACCCAGGTTGCTCATTCTCTCCGCCAGCTGGAGGACGATTCCATCCAGAGTGGGAAGAGGGCCACCATAATTCTCCAAGGTACCCCCTAAGACCAGAACCTTGGTCTTAATCAGGGTTCAACCTGGGCCTCTTCGTCTTGGCCCATTCCGTCACTGCAGCCAGGCAGCATTCTGGAGTCTGAACAGCCTCCACTGCCGAGGTGGCAAAGGAGAGATAGAGCTGCGTGTCATCAGCTTACTGATGGCAGCAGATCCCCAATCTCCAGATGACCTCCCCCAGCGGCTTCAAGCTAGCCGAACCCTGGGGCACCCCACAATTGAGGGTCCAGGGAGCGGACATCTCATCCCGCAGCTTCACTCTCTGAGTATAATAGCCCTTCAAGAAAGACCACAACCAGCCCAAGGCTGGGCCTTCAATTTCTACCTCAGAGCGCCTGCTCAGGAGGATGCTGTGCTCTGCTGTATCAGAAGCCATGGAAAGATGGAGGAGAACCCCTGTCGGCCTCTCTCAAAAGGTTTTCTTGTAGGGCGACCAAGGCTATCTCAGTTCCATGATGTGGCCTGAACCCGGATTGGAAGGGATCGAGGTTTCTGTCTTCCAGGAACACCTAGAGCTGTTTGGCGGCAACTCGTTCGATTACTTTGCCCATATAAGGGATATTAGCTACTGGACAATAATTGGATAAATCCTCCAGTATGTTGTTAAGTTTCTTGGGAATAAGCTTGATAATCGTCTCCTTCAAACAGGGTGGTGAAATATCGTCTCCAAAGGAGGCATTAACAATTGCCTCAGTCCACTACCATATTTTATGTACTTATTTATTTATTTTGAATATTTTTTGCCCCACTTTTCTCCTTGGAAAAGGACCCAAGGTGACTCACAATAATGGGGGACAGTATACAGCCCAGAACATTTAAGGCATACTGTATTCAGGTTTAAGAACAGGGGATTCAAAGACAACAATGAAAAGGCAACATTAAAACTAAAAAGAGCATGAGAACGGTTAAAAGAAAAAAGAAAAATTCCATTATAAGGGATGGAATGTTCCAACACAAGGAAAACACTAGTGTTCTTATGCGATCAGTCAGTGCAATCACACATGGTAATCCATCTAAAAGTCACATAGTAGGAAGCCCAATATTCAGGGAAAGTTTGCCTGAAGAGGAAGGTCTTTGCCTCATTCCGGAAAGACATCAGAGGCAGTCCTGGCCTCCAGTGGGAGGGAGTTCCACAGTCTGGGAGCACCAACAGAGAAGGCCCTTTCTTATGAGACTCTCTCTAGCAGTCTTTAGCCAGGAAGGGTAAGGGTCGAACAGAATAGCTGGACCTTGAAGATGTCTTCAGTTGCGACCAGCTCAAAGTGAACCAACCGAGGAGACTGAGGGGGTGCAGCAGAGGGGATGGTTGGATTAAGAGCACTGCAACCAGAGTCCAGATCAGAGGGGATGGCTTCTCTTTTAGATCTAAAATGAGTTGCAAACAACTCACTAGTGAAATCACCGGGAGGAGACCTATGTTGACCAGGGTTGGTGAAACATGCAGAAAAATTCTACCTGTTGGTTTGTACACCCACCAATTCTTTGAATGTAATCTGACTTTTTGGCTCATCTTATGGCCTTAACGTATCTTCTGGTCAGCATTTGCACCGGAGCTGTATTTATATCCAATTGATCTTTCCTAAAAAGATCAATCGTCTCATTTTGTGCTTTATTGCCCTCAACTCATCTGTATACCATGGCAAGGAACAGACTATGTATTGGAGAAGGCACTTAGGAGCCACCAAGTAAACTGCCCGCGTGGGATTTTGAGGAACATTTAGTGTTTCTTCTTTGGCTTATTTGCAGTTTTGCTTTGAAGAGCACTGTATGCTTAAGCTTTCTCAACAGGTAAGGTTATCAAGCTCTCTCATTTCTCCCTGGCCTGTTATCCTCAAAGAAGGGCAGCTCTCTTCCCTAGAACGCCAGAGGGTTGCTCTGCACGCTGACAAGAAGAGGGAGTCTGGCTGTCGTTTGGAAGGGCCTGCGTGACCTGTTCTTTGTCTGTTCCTTAGGTATGGGATTATGAAACCGGTGATTTTGAACGAACCCTGAAGGGCCACACAGACTCTGTGCAAGATATTTCCTTTGACCACAGTGGCAAGCTCCTGGCCTCCTGCTCTGCAGATATGACCATTAAGCTTTGGGATTTCCAGGGCTTCGAGTGCATCAGAACAATGCATGGTAAGGAACAGAGGAATGGCGGAGGCAAAACAGGTCCCCCATCTTTCCCTCCCCAGGAAAAGGAGGGAAGGGTGGCTGGTTTTATGTTTGCCTCTTTTTGACGCGAGGAAGAGGGTGCTGAACCCGCCAGACCTGCCCTTTTAGGCCCGTGCTCCTCTTACAGAGAACACAGGTTATCTATTTTGTATCTATGCATCCAGAGGGCGGCTTACCAGGTTCAGTCTTCACTGGCTGCCTTAGCTGTGATTTTCCTGCCTTGCTAATGCTGGAATGCACTTGGAATGTATTTCCCAGGGAGGACATGAGTACTTGCTCTCTCGGTCCTTTGAGTCCAGTGCCTGCCTTCTGCTTCAGGCTTACGCTTGTGCTTGTGAGTGTGTGTTGGTTGGTCGTAACAATGGGACAGACTCAGTGGCTTCATCTGAAAAGAACACAGGCCGCCTTCGGCTGGAGAGAGCTTTTCTCCCGCTCTCCCCTGGGGGCTTTTCTCCAGCTAACTGGGGAGGGTCCTGCTTATTTGTCGCTGCTGCCGAGGGGTGTCCTTAGAGAGCCTGAATAAGCAGCGTGTTTCTCTGTAGCAGGCTTTGCTTCCTCCAGGTGCCTGTGGAGGAGGAGAGCACGTTGGGCTGTTTCTCCAAGAGAAGAAACGGGAGTCGGGGGGGGAGGGGGCAGCTCTGCAAAGTTACACGCCTCAGGCAGAGTCCCCCCAGAGAAGCAGTCGCTCAGCACAAGATTTTTGGGCAGCTCGATTTGGCTGACAGGCAGAGTAAAAATTAAGTTCCCCAGGCTCTGACCCACCAAGCTACAGGTCTCTCAGCTCTTTCTGCCATGCCCTCTGCTCCTGGTGCCTTTCGGAGGACCTTGCCCTGAGTTTGGTGTTGGGCCGATTTAAGCTCAGGGCCAGAATTCTTCCTTCTGCCTTTGGTTGGGAAGGCTCGGAGCCGCCCAGGGGAGTTTGGTGTTGCTGCTGCTGCTGCTATAACACGAGCCACGGCTGCTCTCTTCAAAGCCCTCGTCTCCCTTGGAATTCTCTTGCATACACAGAAGACTTTGGGAACAGCCCCCCTCCCTCCTGTGCCGGAGCAGGGTTTGTGCTGCTGCTTTTACTGGATCCCCCATCCCACCTTTTACCCCACCTCCTTCTGCTTTTGTTGGCATTTGTGAGCCCTGCAGTTTGGGGGAGTTTAGCTCTTCAGCATTTTGCCCCAAGTTGTCTCATCTGGGAGGCTTGAGCTCAGGCCACTCAAATGTGGGCTGGTGTTTTGGCAAAGGAAGAACAGTGAAAGTTGAAGAAGATGCGAGGGAAGCAGGAATACCCCTGGACCTGGACCATTATTCACTGTACTTGAGGCAGGGGGTGGCATAGGGGTGTGTGTGCTCTGGGCCCACAGTGCCAGGGGTGCCTAAGAACATCCATGGGTGAATGCAAGGATCCATCTGGTCTTGTGTCCTGTTTGCCAAAGCAGCCGTCTGGCAGGACATGAATCTTTCTAGCACTTGGTGTTCGGAGAGCTTTACTAATGAAGCAAATCCATTTGTCTGTTATGGCTCGCAGCCATTGACAAAATTCTTTCCATTATGTTGGCTAATCCACCTTTAAAGCCACCCACCTCAAGGTCTGTTGCAGTTTGTGACATTGCATTCAGTGGGTCAGCCCTTTTGCTTGTGCAGTGGTTTGTTGTGTGAAGCCTCTTTAGCTTTAACAGGGTGATCTGGGCTTCTTACTGTGTTGCAAGCTGGAAATGGCAGGAGGTTATGCTCTGCCTGACCTTATAATCTGCAGGGCAGATTATGTCCCATGGGAGATATTCCCTCTCCCCCCCATCTGTCCTGCATCTTTTGCCCATCACCTTTTTATTGTCTCTATGAGAGAAAACCCTAGGCACTCTGGACGGCTTTATGAAACCACCCTTTTGTTCTCCCTCCATACCTGAGGGTGCTTCTAGTCTCCCCCTGCCTCAGCTGTTCTTCTAGGGAAGGGGGCTGCAGTCTCTTGAACTGTTCTGCTTACCCCCTCCTTTGGGTAGGTGTAGGGCTTTCCTTTTGTAACATGCCAGTCAGAACCTTTTTAGCACTTCAGACATGGCCATCCCCTCCTTTGGGGCATTTTACAAGGCAGTGGTGCCTATTATTTGGGGTTGATGAAGACAGGAAGCTGATGGTGCAGGCATACCAGGGCAACTGTCTGAGGGTGAGAAGCAGGCCATTCAGCTGATCACCTCCTTGTCTGGAGCACATGCTGTCACCTGCTCCCTCTGGGTTGCTGCATCATCCTTCCAGCTGGTGGAAATGTTGCACAGCTGATGAAGTGCCCAGTAGTAGTAGTAGTACAGCAGTGACGCATCTCTCTTGCCTTTCTGCAGCCTGTGACTGTCTTGTTGATGAAAACTGATCCCCTGCAGGCTTTGGGAAGCATGTGTCCTAGTGTCCTCTGGCTGGTGGACTCAAGACAGTCACCGCAGGCACACCAGGTCTCTTCTTTCAGGAATGCCTCTGGCTCCCTGTATAGGGTTGCTGAAGGTTCCTCCTGGTGTCACTTGAGGACGGCCTTTCCCCCATGCTTGGTTCTGCCACATCAAGCTTAATGTGAACCTGTCTTCTCTTCTCTTCTGTTTTTTTCTCCCTAGGTCACGATCATAATGTTTCTTCAGTAGCCATTATGCCCAATGGGGATCATATAGTCTCTGCCTCGAGAGATAAAACCATCAAAATGTGGGAAGTCCAAACAGGGTAAGGCCTCCCTGGTGGGTGCATGTGAAGGAGAAAGTGTGGCCACCGTTGGCTGTGGAAAATTCACCCTAAAATGCACAGTTGGTACGACTCAAGTGGAGGCAGGGTGTTTTTGTGTGTGGGAGCTAAGGTCTGGGTGGCAGCACACATTGTAGGTGGCAGAGGCTCCAGGCTCAGTTCTTCTTGCCACCTGTAATTAAAGTCCTTTTAATTGCCCTGTTAAGTTATGTGCAAAAATACAATCACAATATTCTAGCTGGCCCAGCAACAATAGCTAGGTAGGCAAATTGCCTGGTCTTGTGTATTACTGCTTCCTGTGACTGCTTTATAGTCCATTGATTGTCAGTGTCTGGGATTGGACCCTCCCCTCCCTAAAATAGCTAACATTTTGATTTAAAACACGTTAGGCCATTGGCACTAAGTGCTTCCCAACCACGGATTCCCCAGATATCCTTGGGCCAGAAATTGTGGCCAGCACAGTGGGTGGGGAAGGCTCCTGGGAGTCCAGGAACATCTGGGGACCTTAAGATTGGGAACCCCCGTTTTAAACCAAAAAAGATGGCTTAAAACAGTGAACATAAGAAGAGCCCTGCTGGATCAGGCCAACGGCCCATCTAGTCCAGCTTCCTGTATCTCATAGTGGCCCCACCAGATGCGTTTGGGAGCGCATGAGACTAGACATCTGTCTCTTCATATCATTCCCCTGCATCTGGCCCTTGAAGGACCCCGGTTTTAAGCCTGGAGATGACACATCTCCATCCTGGTTGCAACCTGGGATGGACTTTTCCTCCAATCTGTCCAATCCCCCTTTGAAGGCATCCAGGGCAGATGCCATCACCCCATCTTGTGGCAGGGAGTTCCACAGACAAACAACACATTGGGTGAAAAAATACTCTCTTTTGTCTGTTCTCACTCTCCCAGACCTCAATTTGAGTGTGTGTCCCCTAGTCCTGGTATTTTGTGAGAGGGAGAAGAGCGTCCCTCTCTCCACTTGATTCATGCCCTGCATTATTTTGTATGTCTCAATCATATCCCCCCTGAGGCGCCTTTTTTCTAGACTAAGGAGCCCCAAATGTTTTAATCTTTCCTCGTAAGGGAGGTGCCCCAGGTCAGTAATCATTTTAGTTGCTCTGAGAAGAAGGGATGCTGAACCAAAGATACTCCTTCTCCAATTCTTGGGCAGGCAGCTTAGTGGCTGCTGAGAAGGTGATTCGCCAGTTGGTTTCAATGGGAATGCTTCCTTTCCCTCAATGGGGGTTCAAGGAGACCCACGGCAGTCATAGTGTCATAAAAACTCGTCAGGAGCTGAAATCATCTGGCTGAAGTGATGCTGTTCAATCTTTCGGCCACCACCCACGATCACTCCCGGGGTTTCCCCAAGGAAAATAAGTGCAAACCAGTGTGTCATCATTTGTGTAGAACAGGGGTGCCCAAACTTTTTGCAAGGAGTGCCAGATTTGGTGGCTGAGAATGTGTCAGGGGCCGGTTGCTCCCCGACCCTGCCACCCCACTGCAAGCCCCACCCACTGACCCATAAGCCCCACCCACTGACCCCTTGCAACCCCACCTGCAGGAAGGAAAGCAGGGACCAAGGGAGGGAGGAAGGTGGAAACCAAGAGAGGCGGCGAGCTTCACAAGGTTCCCAGTGGTGCTGGTGGCAGCGACCCGCACGCGCGCCCAACCTCACATGGTTGCCAACAAGCTTCCTGGCGGTGCTGGCCCGCCACCTCGCCCACCCACCCAGCCCCACAAGCTTCTACTCACCGCCTGGCTGGCCTGCCCAGCCCCTCAAACTTCCCGGTGGTGTCAGTGTTGGCAGAAGATTTTTTTTTTAAAAAAAAAACATGGGGCGAAGGAGCGGGAGGGAGGGGTGGGCCAGCCAGCCGCGGGCCACTCAGAATGGTCTGACGAGCCGGATTTGGCCCCCGGGCCGGACTTTGGGCAGACCTGGTATAGAAACACCAAGACGGCGCAAAACCTGATGAGTGGATGAAAAGATGGGGGGGAACTAACATCCAAAAACAAAGTAGAAGTACAGTAATCCCCCACCTATCGCAGGGGTTAGGGACCTGACCCAACCCGCAATAATTGAAAATCCGAGATATGGGGATGGTGAGTCAGGTCAGGACTGGGGGGGGGAGGGGAATGGCACTGCCCTGAATGGGCCTCCAGCAGGCTTCCCGGGCCCCAGAAGTGGTTTTGTACAATCTGGAGGTCACTTCCGATTTGTCGGAAGTCACTTCTGGGGCCTTTGACAGGTCCGGGAAGCCCATCGGAGGCCCATTTGGGGCAGCTGGTCAGGCCTGGGTTAAGTGCAGTAGGCCTCAAGCAGCTTACCCCAGGGGTCCTTGCCTTTCATATACTGCAGTCCCGCAATATACCAGGACCACAGTATATGAACCGCAAAATGGCAGGGGACCACCGTAGATCTTTTGTTGTTGGTTATGGTTAAAATGGGTCTTAGTTGCTAACGCCATGAACACGGTAAATTTAGACCCAGCAGAATTTACACCTTTGCACTCATCAAGCTGTCAACTCTACTTTCCGGTTTTGCCAGCGCCAGCCGTGCTGCTTAACTAGATGATGTGCCTTGTCTTTTCTTGCCCCGTCTTAGTTTGCCCTCTGTTCGAATCCTGCTCGGCCGGCGAGGCACTGGTGGGAGTTCTCCCCTGGAGGGTCCCCTCCCTCCCTTTGGCCCCTGAGCACATCCATCCCTTGGGTTGGCTTCTGCCGTTGGTTCTGCCGTGTGGTCAACCCTTCTCCCCTTCCCTCCCGCTTTCTTCCGCACAGCTACTGCGTGAAGACTTTCACGGGACATAGAGAATGGGTCCGTATGGTCCGGCCCAACCAGGACGGCACCCTGATTGCCAGCTGTTCTAATGACCAGACTGTGCGTGTCTGGGTAGTCGCAACGAAGGAGTGCAAAGCTGAACTCAGAGAGCACGAGCACGTGGTAGAGTGCATCGCCTGGGCTCCTGAGAGCTCCTATCCCACCATATCGGACGCCACGGGATCTGAGGTAAGGAAGGGACTGCTCCTCCTCCCCCTTGCACGTTTGCGCAGGGCCCGTCGGACAGGTTGCAGAGGATACTTGGCTCCGGAGTCGTTCCTCTCCACAGAGGACTCTCTCTGTCTCTCCCTGGCAAGAAGCAGGCGTGGTTCTTGGAGAACAGCATGGCTGGCCCCAGCTGTGAGGCCCAGGGATTTCAGGGGAGGGGGCCAGGTCGGGCCCTGGTCTTACGGCCTCGGCACTGGGCCTCCGTCCTCAGCAGCAGCTCCTCCTGGGACTGAGAGACAGAAAAATGGAAGCTGTGGTTTTTTTTTCTGGATGCGTTTTTAAAAGGAGGCTTTAGGACCCCGTTTCATTGGCGCCTCCTTTTTTCCTTTTCAAATGGTGTGTTTTCCATGTGGCGAAAGTGTCCAGGAAGACGTCTGCATCATAAACTCTTCTTTTTAAAAAAGAAAATGTATGTGGCATTGTAGGGTGCTTCCAGAGTAGCCCTATAGTGCAGAATTGAAAACCCCATCCTTTTTAAATTAAAGGAATTTTTCTAGTAAGAAAAAAATCTGGAAGGACCAGAACAGTTGCAGGTGGAACATGATGATGAACTTGGGTTGAGATAGAATTTCCCCTTACAATCTGGCCCTGTTGGGGGTGGGGTTAAGTGAAGTTCCCTTGTTTTACCTCTCTCCTTTGTTGCCTCTGTTGTTGTGGCAGAGTTGTTACCTATTATTTGTCAGCAGCTTTAAACATTTTAGGAACAGCAGGCCTTGGAGGTGTTAACATTCGGTTGCCCTCAGATGCATTGAAAAAGCCTTGTTAAGGCAGTAATTGGCCACTTCAGGAATCTCAGGGGGTAGGCAGATACAGATGATTTAAACAATTCTGAATGGAAATAAATAGGAGGGACAGCTTAGGTGTGACCAGAAAACAAAGGCCAGGTGGTCCTTTGCAAATGAAGCGGTCATTTCATGAATCCGTTAGGAGGAATGAAATGAGGAAGGCCGAGAGGAACCCCCTTCCCCAGATGAGGGATTCTCTGTCTTTGGGAAGGCTGTGCCTTTGTTCGCCTCCTCCGTGATGCCTGGTGTCCCACGGATGCCCTTGCCCAGACCGCTCACGGCATCAGGGCTTTGAAACCAGGCCCAGAGCCCAAGGTCTGCTTTTTGGGGGGGAGTAATGAGCCCTGTCTGACAACCCTATGGCTGCATTTTGAATGGGGTGTGTCTCTCCCAAAGGCTTCCAAGACAAACCCAGTTAGAATATTGTTCAGCCGTGTAAACCCCGGTACCTGCCAAGAACAACTGGGACAACAACCAGCCCAGTGTTTAGGCCCGGGGAGAGGAGCCTAGCCGTGCTGAGGACACGAGAGGGAGGGATTTGATTGTGGAGGAGCTGAGTCTTTGGCTGCTGGATTCTGGAGATCTGTAGCTAGTGGGGTCTGATAGGGTATATGCCCCACTCCCTTGTGGAAATCTCTTTGTTGTCATCGTTTTTTTTAAAATAATTGTTTGCAGTAGCAATAGGCAAGGGATGCCCATGGCTTTGCATCCACTGCATCTCCAGGATTCGGCTTGCCTTTGGGTTTTGTTGTTGTTGTTGTTGTTGTTGTTTGCCAAACGACGGTTTCACCAGCATTCGCACGAGAGCCTGGCCCTCCAATGCCATCCTTAGTTCAGCAGCCAAATCCACACTTCCCTGGAGCCAGACGAGAGAGCCCAGCCGCATTTGGACAGGACCCTGTCTCTGGAGACCCCTTAGAATCCGGTTCCGCTTCCTTTTTTTTTTTAATTCAGGAGGCTTATCAAGGGTGTAATTAAGGTCACCTCCCTCAGCTGACTGCTGAGCTGGAGCCATTTTGTCATCCTTCCCCTCGGCTGGCTTGGTGCCAGAGCGAGGGCAGCCCAAACGCAAAAAAAAAAAAGGCCCCTGAGACGGTCCTTCGGGCAGCTTTTCCGCCTCCGCCCATCCTGCCTTGGCAGCCGACGGGAGTCGACAGAGATAAGGGACGAGGCCTCGGGGCGATTGGTGCCCCCGTACTCTTCAAAGCGGCGCCTGTGTTCTGGCTGGGTGTAAATAGTCGCCTTTGTCCGAAGTCCTGTGCTGCTTCTTTTTTGAGGCTGGAACGAGGGGCAGATCATATGATAAAAGCACCTCCTCGGGCACCCTGGTCGAGCCTGTTAGCTCTGCAGTCCTTGCCGGCCCTCCACATACCATTCCTTGACTGTTTCAGTTTCCTTGGCTTCCTATTAGGGAAGGGGACGTATTCCGCTCTCGGGCCTGGAACTGGGATCCCTTTGAGAGAGAGCAGGGGAGCCGTTTCACAGAAGAGGGGTGTGTGGTGACGGAAGTGGAAAGTCCGTTGGCTGAGCGGGCAGAACTAAGACCCGTGCGGGAGGCGAGGAAGTTGGCAGGCATATCGATTCAGCCCCAAACCATTTTTAAATGTATCCCTGTGGTCATTTAGTACCTTTCAGTCTGCAACATTGAAGTCTGGATGTAGTGGTGGCTTAAGTTCTCCAGAATAGCTCTCCGCCCTGGGTGTTAAAGGTGGGTTATTCAGGAGCATGCTTTCCCATGAGGAACCAGAGTGGGGCAGGAACCCTTGCTGATCACACAGAAGCAGCCCAAGAAGAGATCCCCAGACTCTGGGCCATTTATACTCTGGTGCTGCTTGTTTTTTTGCCCAAGATATATACAGTGGTACCTGTATATATCTTGGGCAAAAAAGATATATACAGTGGTACCTGTATATATCTTGGGCGGAAGAAGAGAGAGAAAGAGAGCTTGGCGCGCGCCCTGGGCCCCGCTGGAGAGCAAGCGGCCGGGCGATCCGGGGCTGGTGTGCGCCCTCCTGCCCTGCCGTGGGGAGCCCTGGCGGGGCGGGCGGCACCGTGAGCCGGCCGCCTTCGAGCTCTTCTTCCGCCGCTGCCCTTTCCAAGGCGGCTTCGCGCTCGGCGCCGGCCTCGTCGACTGCCTCGCCTTCCTGCGCGCCTTCCGCTTCGCCCGCGCAGGCGAGTCCCGCTGGCCCCCCACCGGGCAAAGAGCAAGGAGGCTTCTCCCCGCACCCCAACCCGACCGGCAGGCAGGCAGCCGCGCTCCACTCTGCACATGGGCAGAGGCACCTGCAGCAGCACCAGGAAGGCGGTGAGTCTCTCCTGCTGGGGGGCCGAACTCCCCCACCACCCCATCGCATCCCGAAGGGTTTTTTTTAAAAAAAGGAAAGAAGGCAAGCGCTCTGATCCCGGCGCTGCCCCTTCTTAGATCGAGCAGGGGACGGGCCTGATTCCCTTGGGGGAGGGGAGGTTTGTCCGCCTCCCCCCTCGGCGGCTCGGCGACCCGGCCTCCTGGCCGGTGGCGGCTCACCTTGGAAGGAGGGAGGGGAGAGGAGGGGCGGCAGACACGGAGGGGGGGTGAGCCGGGGAGGGGCACCCTTACCTGGAACCTGCACGGGTCCGCTGCCCGCCGCCCCCCGTCGCCCAAAAAAACCCCCATAGGAATGCATTGAAACGGATTAAATCCAGTTTCAATGCATTCCTATGGGAAATTACAATTTGTACAACGTAAAACTTGTATAACGTAATTTGATTCAGAACGAATTAATTACGTTATACAAGGTACCACTGTAAATTAAAAAGTACATCAGCTTGCATCACTCAAACTGTTGGTGACTCTTAGAAGGTGCACTAACAGAATGCAGTCAGAGTTGGGATTTGTGCCTAGGTGTTGTGTAACAGGCATGGGGATCCAAGCAGTTTGCCCTGACACTCCCTGGGGAGAGAACCAGGCCTGGAAAAGATCAAACACAAGGGGATTTTTTTAAAAAATAAAAAGCTGGAGGTGGGAGTGACTAGATATCCACGTCCAGAATTGATTTTTGACGTTGGATGGATTTTTGGCAGTCTTTGTGCCATGCCCCCTCACCCACCCGGGCCCTAAAGACTCCCAGAGGACTTGAGAAGCAAGAAAACTCTTTTTTGTCTGTGAAGATTCTCTGTAATTATCTGGAAGTTGAGTCATGGCAACTGGACTCCTTTTCTTGAGAGACTGAAACATTTCACTACTCATCCAAGCAGCTTGGTCAGTCCTTTCCTTTTTTCGGGGAGGAAAGTCCTGACAGAAGGTGGTTTCTGCCTGAGGTTTTGTCCACGGTGGCTTCTTCGCCTGCGTTGTCAGGAGGGACTGCAGGAAAGGGTGCTTGCCTTTTCAGGGCCTGGCGGAAGCGCCCGCTCTGCCCTGTGGACCAAGGCTCTTTCCGCCACAGCAGGGCAGGCCTGTCAGTCTGTTGGAGGGCCCTCTCCCGGGCCGCTGTTTGAGCTTTTCTTGCCCATCGCACTCATTGAACACAGAGATGTTGCTGATTTCTCGGAAGCCAGGGGTTTGCTGGGGAACAACTAACATTTTGCTTCCATCTAAGTCTCTGTGTTGTTAGGGTCCCGCCCTCCCCGGGGAAGATGCTTATTCCATGCCAAGGGGTCCCATTTCATGGTGGGTTTTTTTCTTCCTCCTAGACTAAGAAGAGTGGTAAGCCTGGGCCTTTCCTGCTTTCTGGATCTAGAGACAAGACCATTAAGATGTGGGACATTAGTACTGGCATGTGCCTTATGACACTGGTGAGTGCCTTTGCACATCTCTCTGCCGTAAAAAATGGGCATTAAAATATCTGCCTGTGAGAGCAACTCAGTGGGGTTCTTTGGTGACCAAATACATCAGATCACCCCTGATGGGATGACCTTCAAGAGTCACTATGAAGAATAAATAAATATTATTCTCTCTCTCTCTCTCTCTCTCTCTCTCTCTCAATCTCAATCTCAACCTCTCTTCCCCCCCCCTTTTTTTTTAAGGTGGGCCATGATAACTGGGTACGTGGTGTCCTCTTTCATTCTGGGGGGAAATTTATTTTGAGCTGTGCCGATGACAAGACCTTACGTGTCTGGGACTACAAGAACAAAAGATGTATGAAAACTCTCAACGCGCACGAACACTTTGTTACCTCGTTGGGTAAGTGTGTGTGTGTGTGTGTGTGTGTGTGTGTGTGTGCGTGCGATATGCGGATGCGGGTCGGGTGGAGCCTGGGGGGCGCTGGGCGATCAGATCCCCCTGCCGCAACTGGCGCGTGCTGGTCCAAGAAGTCTTGGGGCAGTGCGTGCCGGCGGTGTTGCGGGATCTGACCTCCCGCTGCCACCCGCCCCGCGCCGCCCTGAGACTTCTTGTCCAGGGCCGTCTCCATTGAAATGCATTGGCTCAATGCATTCCAGTGGGGGGAAATTTCTCAATGCATTGAGCCAATACATTTCAATGGAGATTGCAGGGCAGCACCCAACGCCGCCGGCCCGCTCTCCTCCGAGAAGCCTCGGGACTGCCCGCCTGCACGGCCCCGAGGCTTCTCGGAGGAGCGCAGGCCGATGGTGTGAGGCGATGCAATGCGATTGCACCCCTGCCGCCCGCCCGTGCGACCCCGAGGCTTCTCAGAGGAGTGCAGGCAGGCAGCGATGGGGAATCAGATCCGTGGCTTGGGGAAGGGGGCGGAAGGTTTTAAAACCTGGGCTTTCAAACCTTCCCCCCCCTTCCCCACACTCTGGGCTCCAGCTCATTGGCACTGGGGTGGGGAAATAAAGTTCTCCATCGTGGCCTTTGTGAAGCCACACAGATGGGTTTCCCAGGCGCCCCTGCGCCAGAGGTCGGAACTTCCCTAGCAATAGGAAAGTTCATTAGTCTCCGCCCCCTCACCCTGCGCATGTGCGAGGGTGTTCCCGCCTAAACGCCTCAGTTCCTCTTAACCGCCACGGCTAGAGGTTCTTCTCCGTTGGTCTCCGTGCGTTTTCTCTCAAGAATTTTTCTTCTGTTTGGTTTTGACTTCGGACTGTTTTTTGGCTCCTGTCTTTCGCGCCTCCCTTCAAACATTGTTCCATTTGCTGGGCCAAGATTCCTTATACAGACGGGCACGACCGTTGTCTTTTTTGTCTCTGTGAGAATCATCGTACCAAGACTTGCCCGATTTGTAGAGGATTCAGTTCACAGGCCCTGAAAAATTGACGAAATCGCTTGGCAAGCTATCTTCTTGAACGCTCACTTCATCCGCAACCCATGGAGCGGAAGACGGTCGAGGTATCCCTTAAGTCGGAGGCTTCGGGTCGGGTAAAAAAAACTAAGAAGATCCCGGTTCTTCAGGCGTGACTTCCTCGAAACCTAAGACATCCGCCAGCCCGTCCCGTGCTGCGCATTCAAAGCCCTCTTCGAAACCTTCAAAGACTTCGCAAGCACGTCCAGCTGCAGTCGACTATTCCGGCTACGTCGGTCGGTTTTGACTCTTCTACCGCCGCCTCCCAGACCGAATCCGTAGCCGCCCCTGTGGTTCAGGCTTTGACACCCCCTAAGCCGACCAAGGAAACGTTGGTTTCGATGGAGCCGCCGAAGAAGAAAAGGCAAAAGGAACGCCATGTACAACCTACTTCTCTGGCTGTTCCTCCGATTCCCGCCTTTTCCCTCTGGTTCAACGGCAAGCAATGGTCCATCCACACCTCGGACCATGTCGAATCCGACCAGCTTGCCTTGGTTCCATCTTCTTCGGGGTCTAACCAGGAGGACGATGTCGAATCTGTTACATCGGAAATCTCGGATTCGACATCTTTACAGATGGTCACCTCTCCAGATTCTGAGGTTGATGAAAAGTCTCCGTCCACCTCTAATTCAATGAGGAATTACGCTAATTTCCTCGTACGGATGTCAAAGACTATTGTCTTGCCTGTCCACCAACCTCAACCCAAGAGAGTATGCCACATCTTTGGCAGAATTGCTAATGATGAGACGGCTCCTGTCCATCTCACAATGATTCCATCCTTTCTCACCATGGTTGAAGACTCCTTCCAGACCATGGCCACCTCTGCGGTCCCACACAAGCTAGAAGCACTCTATAGAGTGCATGATGATAAGGCACCTTATCTCATAAGCATCCGCCTCCAAACTCCGTTGTCGCATCCTCGCAGGTACAATCATGTACCAAGCAGACCCCTATTCCCCCTTCTAAGGAAGGGAGGAAGTTGGACACAGTGGGGCGTCACCTTTATTCCTACGCCATCCTCCAGCACAAGATTGCCAACTATCAAGGCACCATGGGGGCCTACCAGCGTGACCTTTTAACTCACCTTCATCCCTTTCTAGAATTGATTCCAGAAGACAAGTGTGCTGAGGCTTCAGCCTTGTATGAAGAATCCATGGCCCTGGCGGCCCAGCAGATGCGAGCATCCAAACACTCTTTTGATGCTGCCTCACGAGTTCTCAACTCCTCCATCACCCTTCGGCGGCACGCTTGGTTGCGCACCACTGGGCTCTCTGATGACCATAAGGCCCAAATAGAATTCCTGCCCTTCGATGGCTCTGGCTTATTCAACACTGCAACGGATGATCTCATGGAGGACAGGCACAAGAAGCAGGACACTGCTAAGAAGTTAAATGTTATCCCTTCTAGGCCAAAGCCTTCCTTTCGTTTTCAATCAAGAAGACGCTTCTGGCCTCCTTCAACCCAGTTGTCCTCCAAACACCAGCAACGCGACCGTCCTGCAAGATCTTCTGCGTTATCCAGCTTCGCCTCTAAGTCAAAGAAATCCAAATCGGCTAGCATCTCCTCCAAGCCCAGGGATAGACGACAGCGAGACGACTACTGACTATCACACTATTCGTCTCAACCCCTTTCTCTCGGCTTGGCAAAACATCACCTCGGACCAGTGGGTCCTTTCTGTAATTCAAAAATGTTACCTGTTAGAGTTAAGTTGCCATCCCCCTTTGGGGAATTTAGTTTGTACCTCTCCATCACCATGTCTTCTGGAAGAGATTGCTTCCTTGCTTCAAAAACAAGCCATCAAAATAGTTCCAAAGCCCATTGCTCATCTCGGCCTCTTCTCCCGTTATTTCACGGTCCCAAAGAAGGACGGAGGGCTGCGTCCTATTCTGGACTTGCGCTTCCTGAACAAATTCCTGGTGTACAAAAAATTTCGTATGGTCATCTTGGAAAAAGTCATACCTCTTCTTCACTAACTGGTTTGGAGTTGTGGATCTCAAAGATGCGTACTTCCACATCTCCATCCACCCAGCTCATCGCCACCTGCTTTGATTCGCCGTAGGGGAAGACATCTTTCAATATTCTGCCCTGCCATTTGGTTTTGCAACAGCACCAAGAGTCTTCACCAAGTGCATGGCACCAGTGGCAGCCTACCTCCGCACACTAGGGATAGTTGTCTTCCCCTCTCAGGACAAGGCCCGCCAAGATATCGCCACTGTCCTCAACACCTTAGAGTCACTGGGGTTAAAAGTCAATTACAAAAAGTCACATCTAGAACCCTCTCCAATCGTAAACTTCATTGGTGCCATTCTGGACTCTACCAGAGCCATGGCTTTTCGACCAAGGAACAGGATTGCAGAAATCCTTTGCCTACTACATCAATTCCAAAGACACGAGGTCGTCCCAGCGCTGGAGGTCCAAAGGCTGTTGGGTTTCATGGCCTCCATGACCTTTGTTCTGGTTCACGCGAGGCTTCGACTCAGACCTCTCCAGGCCTGGTTCCTTCAGCAATTCGACCCTCTCCGGGACCCTCCCAACAAACTCCTCACCACCACCACCCGGACTTAATTCATCATCTTCGCTGGTGGTCCTGCCGGTCCAACATCCTCTCTGGACGTCCCTTCAGGAATCTATTTCCCACCATACAAATAACTACAGATGCCAGCAACACGGGTTGGGGTGCTGTTTGCCTCTCCATCCACGATACCTGGACTCCGCAGGAGCAACAGCTCCACATCAACGAGTTGGAGCTGCTGGCGATCTTCAAAGCGTTCCGGGCGTTCATCCGACACCTCTCCGGCAATGTAGTACTGCCGGTGACCGACAACACAACCGCCATGTACTACATCAACAAACCCACTCACAGCGTCTTCTGCAGCTCACGATCCGCTTCTGGAATTGGTGCATCTCCAACGGCATTCACCCGATTGCGATGCACTTACCTGGAGAGGAGGACGCCGACGCCGACAACCTCAGCCGACGACTTCAGGCTACTCACGAGTGGGAACTGCATCCCAGGACTTTCAGCCTCCTTTGCAACAAGTGGGGCTCTCCTCGTGTGGACCTGTTCGCTTCCCAATTCAACACCAAGTGCTAAGCATACTGCTCCAGGGCAGGGAGGGGACTTCACTCTTTAGGGGATGCTCTCCTCCTCCCATGGTCAGGGGACCTCCTTTATGCCTCCCCCCCCCGTGCCTTTGATAAACAGAGTAGTCATAAAGGCTCTTCAGGAGAAAGCCAACCTAATTCTGATAGCACCTTGGTGGCCTTGACAACCCTGGTTTGCATCCCTTCTACAAATGTCCTCAAGTTATCTGCGTCTTCCCCAGTTCCCAGACCTGCTATCACTGGACAACAGCCAAGTTCTGCACCTGGATCTGACTCACCTTCAGCTCACAGCCTGGAGGATTCTACCTTGATCGAGTCCATCATTGATTCCTGCCGCAAGCCTTCCACTAATAAACAGTACACTTATAAGTGGAAGAGATTCTCTCTATTTGCGGCTGATAGGGGGTTTGACCCAGTCAACCCCTCCCTTGCCTGGGTCTTGCAATATCTCCTTCACTTGAAACATTCAGGACTTACCTCTGCTTCTCTTTGAGTCCACCTGTCAGCGATTGTGGCTCACCAACCGCAGTTTTCGGAGGCAGCTGCATTCTTTAGACACCCGAGAATAAATCAGTTTCTTAAGGGCCTCAAGAACACTTTCCCTGACAGGAAACCGATTCCACCTCAGTGCTTCCCTGGCCTTGGTCCTTCGGGCCTTGCAACGCCCTCCCTTTGAACCTATGGCATCTACGGACCTAAGGCTCCTCACCCTGAAAACTGCATATTTGGTGGCCATTACTTCGGCTAGGAGGTCCAGCGAGCTCTGCGCTCTTAGGTGTGACCCTCCGTACTTGCGTTTCCACCATGATAGAGTGGTGGCTTACCCAGATGTCACTTTCCTTCCGAAAGTGGTTTCTTCTTTCCATGTATCTCAGCCGATTGTATTGCCTGCTTTCTTTCCCAATCCTACCACCAGGATTGAATGGGACATGCATTCACTAGATGTTAGACGGGCCCTAGCTTTCTATGTCTCTAGGACGAAACCTATTAGAAAATCAAATAAACTGTTTGTGTGCCATGATCCTGCAGTACTTGGTACTCCTGTCTCTTCCCAACGTTTTGCCCGCTGGGTAGTTCAGACTATTAAGCTCTCTTACGAACTAGCCAAGGTGCCCTTACCCTTGGGCATCCGAGCCCACTCCACGAGAGCTATGGCCTCCTCCGCGGCTTTCCTGAAGGGTGTACCCCTGGATGACATCTGCCAGGCGGCCACCTAGTCGACACCTGACACCTTCGTGATCCACTACAGGGTGGATGCCCGCGTGAGGTCGGCCACTTCCTTCGGGAGGGCAGTGCTTTCCTTTGTGACAGCGTGACTACCCTCCTGCCAGTGAGTACTGCTTGCAATCACCCACCTGTGTGGCTTCACGAAGGCCACGATGGAGAAGAACCAGTTACTTGCCTGTAAAGGTGGTTCTTCGAGTGGACCTTCGTGAAGCCACACAGCACCCGCCCGCCTCCCCTCGGACCGTCATGCCCTGACTGGTACATCCATTACCTGTCATCCTGGCGGTCAAGAGGAACTGAGGCGTTTAGGCGGGAACACCCACGCACATGCGCAGGGTGCGGGGGCGGAGACTAACGAACTTTCCTATTGCTAGGGAAGTTCCGACCTCTGGCGCAGGGGTGCCTGGGAAGCCCATCTGTGTGGCTTCACGAAGGCCCACTCGAAGAACCACCTTTACTGGTAAGTAACTGGTTCATTTTTCTCCCCCACGCCAGCGCTAATTAGCTGGAACCAGGGCAGGTACTGCGATCCCGTGATATAGTGGGACCGCAGTACCTGAACTGTGAAATGGCAGGGGGTGACTGTATAGAACTCTACAGAACTGTATAGAACTCTCCCCCCAAGTTCCTTCAGGAAGACGGTGCAATAAATAAATAAATAAATAAATAAATAACCTTTAAAAGCCTCGTTGTGTAATGACTCCCTGGTCCACCATTCTGATCTCATTCTTTCCGCCTACCTTGAAAACAGAACTACTTTTCATCTGTTTGCTAGCAATCTTTTGTTGGCGCAAATGTTCAAGTCAACCAGTGACCAAATGTCTTTCAGCTGCTGTTTATTTATTTATTTATTTATTGCTGTTTCTATGGCCCGAGGGTGCATAGGAGGGTGCATGGGTTTTTTTAAAAATTGTGTTTTGGCTTACTGCTTTCACTTGCTGCTCCTCCCGCTAAGCCTCTCAAAGTTGCCCAGGGTAGGGCTTCCCGGGTGGTGCTTTGTGTGTGTTTGTGCATGTGACATGACACTTGTTATTCTTTCGGCCAGCATGTTAACGGCTGTCTTCCCCTCTCTTGCAGATTTCCACAAGACAGCACCCTATGTGGTCACTGGCAGCGTAGATCAAACAGTAAAAGTGTGGGAGTGCCGTTGATCCAATTCACACCTGACCCTCTTGCCCCTCCCCCTCCCCTCCCCCTCCCCCTCCCTCCTCTGGATGCACTCGGATACCATGGTTTCCCATTGAGCTCTGTTTAAAATAAATATTGTCCTTTCATGTAAATTATTCTGGATGTAGATTGAGCTTATTAAATGTTACACACAAAGTATTCATGCATGGTGAATCCAAATTGTATACTGTAAATTTACATACGTTGTCTAGAAGTACCATAGGTTTAACAACACGGGCTTGGCATTGGTCACATCAGACCTTAGAAGGCAGAAGCTGGTTTGGTTGAATTGGGGGCACTGGAGCCGGTGAGAGCCAAGCGGTTCTGCGCCAGAGAAATGGAAGACCCGTCCTCTTCTGTCGGGTGGTGCCTATATCTAGTGACTCTCTTGTGGGATTTTTTTTTGGGGGGGGTTGGTGGGGCAGGTGGGGGGGGGGCTCAATCAGAAACACGTATCTCTGTAACATCACTTAAGTGTGCTTAAGAAATCTAAGGAAACTAGATAAACAAGCTGCAACTTAGAATCTTACATAATTAATGGGAACTAATTGAACCTCTCTTTTTCTCCCCCCCTCCTCCCCCTCCTCCTCTCGCAGTATATTTGCCAAATCAGTAGGATATGTTTTTATTTTGGCTTCCTATCACGTTTAAAGAAAGAGTAAGAAGAAGGAGCAAGCTAGTTTTCATTGACTAACAGGCTGTGGTGTAGACAGAGAAACCTCGGTATGATGTGACGTGGGTTGTTGGCTTGTTCTTACGTTCTCCACCGCTTGGCGCTTAACACCTTCCCTTGCAAAATATGTCTTGGTTTGCTTGAACTTGGCTCTTCCCTGGGCGGTGAGGCCCAAACTCCCCGTGGACTCGTGACAGTGGAGTGTACTCTTGTGTCAGCCATGGTTGTGGTTTGTTGGGTTTGTGCAAAATACTGTTCAGCCGTTCCTTCGCTCCCCCACCCCGAAATGTCCTGGTAATTATGGGAATGAGCTCTCCCCAGGTTGCACAGCCTTTTCTGGAAGCAGGATAAAGCGGGATGTGGGGGAGCAGAGGTTGACTTCAATGGGACGCTGTGTGGTTCTCCATCTCGGGCCGTTGGCTCTCAAGAAGTGTAAGGCTGGTGGTGACCCTGTTAAGGGAGGAGGGCTGTCGGTAGGCTGGCAGGTAGTTTTGCAGACTTCTGGGTAGCTTTGTGGATCCCTCAGGAATTTCCAATCAGCATTTATTCTTTTTTCCCCCTCTGACGTTTAAATCCAGCAGCTTGCTCCTGTCAGATGATTTCAAGCAAACATCAGTGTCCTCCTCTGTGTGGAAGCTTTTCCTTGCAGTTGGAAGAGTGGTAAAACTTAACACACACACAAAGCAGAAACGGAGCCAACCCCTTGGACCAACACTCTTGGGTCAGATTCTCTTGCAGAACATTTTAAGCAGCCACTTACAAGTATGTTAACAAGCCTGTCAGCCGGGCATGTTTTAACACATGGAGCTCTTCTGTTTTATTTATTCTCTGGCTTTTAAATGGCGGCTTTGTTTTTTTAAAAAATAGGAGCCAACTCTTCATTAGGGAAAAAACTATGTATTTTGCGAATTGAAATCCACCTCAAAGGGGGGGGGGAGACCTTAATTGCACATGTTGGTTTATCCACACAGAAGATACTTGATTATCTTGCCTCTGATTTCTTGTCGAAGGGGTGGGGAAATAGACAAGGGAGCAAGCAGGCATAGTGAAGGAGGTTTTGGTATAACTTGGCTTCTGGAGAAAGCCAGTCCTTGAAGAAGAAAAAAACAAGGCCAATTAAAAATCTTTACACCAATGAATCACATTTGAACTCATAACCTCGTTTTTAAGGCTATTTTTGGCAGGAAACTTGTTGCTCTGTGGATTTTTTTTATTTTAATTTTATTTTTATTTTTTTGGCCTTTTGACAACTTTGGAATCTCGGGGGCATGAGTTGTGGCATTGCTTGTGAGCAGTTAATAAAAGCAAGTATTTTTCAGATGCAGCCTTTGTAAGAGTTACAGCTAGCCCTAATGTGCACATATTCAGTGAAATGAAGGTACCTAATTAACATGGGAGCTTGACCACTATTGATTGTTGCTTCTTTCTTGAAACCATAAAGCAGGGATTTAGAATTAATTTCTCCCCACTGCCAGCCTCTTGTCAAGGGGGAATTTGGCGTGGGTTCCCTTTTGACGCATGCTGGCTACCCATTGATGCAGCCGTCTTGGTGACAAGCCATAATTTCTCAGGGACCGCTGTGGAGAGCGGATCGGCAGATTATAGCCCTGGTTTTAAAATAATTAAAGGGGGAAAAAAAGCTGAAAATGGTGACAATCCAGCAGGGGTGTGCAGTTGTCTCTTGGCATTGGTAGCTCCCGGTTGTGTTTTATCTCTAGTTATCTCTGTGCCTTTTTTTTTCTCTTTCAAGAGTCATGATGAGTGCTAAGTTTGACTTAGCTTTGATTAGGAGAGGACCTTAAAAAAAGTTGGGGGGGGGATCACTGAGAAATGTTTTGCCAGGCCAAGATTGGCAGGGTAAGTTGCCTGGCGCTGCATTCCTGAAGGGGACCCATCCAGATGTTCCTTCTCTTGAAACCAAATTGTAAACATTCGCACACAAAACATACGTAGCACGCGCCCGCACACATACAAGCACACCTACCCACCCACCCACTCGAGAAGTGCATGAATCGAGGCATGCCCAGGATCAGCCCTGTAATGCATCTCTTTCCACTGCCCCCCTCCTTCGTATGTGTGTGCGCGTGCGGTTGTGTACGTGCCTGTGGTTTCAACACAATCTGATGTCGCAGAGCGTCTCGCACTTTACCATATTTTTTGTTAAAAGCCGTCCTGCTTTTGTGTGTGGTGTGACCAATGATGTGCCCAGAGCACTAGGAGTGAAAAGTAAAATAATTAAAAAACAAAACCAAAACAAAATACTAGTTGCTAGCAAGTTTGTAAAGAGCTGTGGAGCACTGTAGAATTTCGAAAGTGTCGGCTGGTTGCCCCCCCCGAAGCCCCCTCCCCACAAAACCTGTCCTGTCAGCTCCCCCCTCCCCATCAGCTGCTGCTTCTAATCACCTCCTTTTTTAAAAAAATGTGAACTGAATTGCCTGTTAAAACCCTTTTAAAATAGCCTTTTCTTTTTCCCCTCCCTTCCTCCTCGCCTCCCAATTCCCAGTCTATGGAAGCTATTTTTTTCTTTTTAAAGATACAGTAGATTTTGAGTGGGTTTCTCACCCAGTCGTGTCTTAATGATCTCAAGATGGCAATTTGGGGGGCAGCATTTCCAGGAGGGTGGGTGGGTGGGGGAAATAATAATTCTCTCGCATTTCCATATTCAGTTCTGGTTTCGTTTGGTTTTTGCAACCAAGGTGAATGGAAACCCTGTCTTTTACAAATGTGGCAGAAATATACTAGGTAGAAGATGGCCAGAAAGTGTTTGGGGTATTCTGGGGAGAAAGCAGGGCCAGGGGGTTTGGGTGGGTGGGAGTTTGTGAACAGGAGTTGAATCTACAAAAGTCACCACGGGGTGCAAACCATCCTTTTTTATTTCTATCTCCTCTTTCCGCTGTGTCCCTGTCAGGAAGGAAACTGCTTTCTTGTCCCAAGCATCTCCTTCCAAGCTTCCCAAAGTTTGTTCTGATGAGAATTAGCAAAATCTTCCACGTTTTTAGATGTTTGACCCTGACACTGACATAAAGATGAGCATCTTTATTATTATTATTTTATTATTATTATTATTATTATTATTATTTCATGAGAGCGGTGTAGAGATTGCCGTTGGAGAAAGTTCCTTTCCTCACCCCACCCGACTGTAGGAGTTAACTGAAGATATTGACACAATTAAAATAAAATAAAATCAGTAAAAGAATGTATATAATACTGCTCTTGTGTTTTACAGTAAGATTTGTTGCTCTCAGACTGTGTAAAACAAAATTTATTCATGTTTTCTGCATATTAAAACAAAAATCTTATTGTACCAATTGGTAAACTATTAAATGCATATAAAATTAAATGTGCTTCTGTTCTTTATGTTTATGCGTGTGCGCGTTAGCCAGCGTGAAAGCAAACAGTACAGTGGACCCCCATATAACAAACGGTTTGTATAACATAAAATCTGTACAACATAAAAAATTCCAGAGATAGGGGAAATTTGCTTAACAGAATTGTCTGTGGGACAAATCTGTACAACACAAAAAAAATGGTTGCGATTAGGGATTACTCTATTTTCAGTGTATTCCTATGGGAAATTTCTATAAAGGAAAATTTGCTTAACAGAATTTCATTTGGAATGAATTACTTCCTTTATGAGAACCAGTGCTTTTCAGCTGGAAAGCTGCTGGTTTCCGAGGTGCCTTTTTCTTGGAGAACACGAAGGGCTCTTTTTGTGTGGGTGTCCGCTGTGGGGGGGCTGTCGCAGTGCGAGGGGCATCTATATCGCCGCCTCCGGTGGTGCTCAGGGCAGCGTGCCATTCGCTGGCCCGCCTTGATCTCTGGCTTCTCCTCCAGCTGGCCGGTGGTGGTGGTGGCGGTGGTGGTGCTGGGCTTTTGCCACCTCATCCTCCCAACGGACACCCTGTCACGTTCGGAGAGGCCAAGGAAGAGAAGCCTGGTCTTTTTTCTTGGCTCAGTGCAGGGACCGGATGGGGAGTTCTTCCAGTTTATTTATCCTGCCTTCTCTAGAAGACTTTGGGGGTCATGGCTGGAATTGCTCACTGGTTGAGGCATCTGTCTGCAGAGCCAGAGCGGTTGGGACCTCCTTGACCATCAGGGCTGGATCGGTTCCCTTCCTGCTTGGGATATATTACATTCCCCTTCCGGGTCAAAGGCCTTCAGGCTCTCTCCCTAATTTGGACCAGGGCTATTACTAAAACTTAAGACCTTGAGCCATGTTTTATTATCGGAAATGCCCGTATTATTGGGATGCCATTACACCCCAGAATGGCTACGTAGACCAAGCCCTCTTAATGTGATGCTCACGTGACGGCAATTGTCATGAGAAGGGGGGGAGCAGGAGGGACCCCTTGGCCCAGCTGGGGGGGGGGCATCTGGGCATGAGCCACCTTAGCCTGGTGGAGGGATCTTTCCCGGCCGGCCATTCGAAGGGCTTGCGCTCACAGGAGGAGTGATCCATCCCTTTTGTCTTGGGGATGGATGCCAAGGTGGGCGCCATCCAGGGGCCATTGGGTATGGAAGGAGGACAAGTCCTCCCTTGGGGGAAGGCCCCCCTGCTTCTAGAGGGCCAGCCAGCCGCCTTTGGATTCTGCTCATTCTGGGCTGGAAAGGGAGAGCTGCATAAGGACCTCGTAATCCCGACGCCTACGCTCGCTCTCCTGCATTATTTGGGGAACCCTTGGCCCCCTGCGGCTGGGTGGGGTGGGGTGGGCGTTCAGGGATTCCTACGAAGCCTTTTGGGGGGGGCGGGGGGGGGCAGGTTGGCTGTGGTCTCCAAAGCCCCGCGTTTTGAGTTCTCGAAGGCTCTGCCTGACCACTGTTGGAAACAGGACACAAGAGGAACAGGAGTTCTCGGCTGAGCCCACGCTGGTTGCCATCCATATGCCTTCATGGAGCGGCACAAAGGCAGGGCCATGGAAATATTTATTTGCAATTGCTAGGAACAGGAAGAACCTGTTCCTTCCGCTCGCTCGCCTTGTAAAGTGGAGGGGGGCAGGAGGCTTTGTCTAACGACTCCCCCCTTATGCAAAACCCCCTAATGAAGTACACACTTCCAATTGTGCTAGCTTGGATTGGCAATTAGTATTGAACTACAGGGGAGGGGGTGCAAGTTTGACCTGAATTCATCCAACACCCAAATGAGCAACAGGAGAAGTTTCATTAGCCTAATTATTATTGATTCTGCTATTGGGTGACCTCATTACCATGATTTCCCCTGAACCAATTTTACCTAGACATATACCCTTGATTTTTTTCCCAACGCTTTGAGATGGAGGAGGGGCGGTTAACATGTTTTTTTCCATTATTGGTTGTTCTACTTGCCCCACGCTAGCCTTTTACAAGCCCTTGGAAAAGGGCGGCTACTGGCAGGAGAGGCCCAAGTGACCCTCTGCTCCCTTCTTTCACGGGGGATTTAATTCACCCCCCCAAGCAAGGGTCCCTGGGAGGGACCCCAAAGTGCGGCTTGATCGGGTTGAAAAGCAAGTCCTGAGACTCTGCTGAAAGCCCTGTGCTCCCCCTCCCTTGGCAGTATCTGGGGAAGAACCCTTGCCGGGGGGGGGGAGCCTTGAGGAGGAGGGCTGCCCCATCTGTTTTTCTTAAGGTGCTCATAGTACAGGAAGTGAGGGTGTCCCGGTAAGCCTTTTGGACGTGACACCCCCACCCCCACCCCCTGCCACGTCGGGGGCTCCCACGAGGACACTTCCACCCGTCGGCAACTGTAAGAAGCACCCCCAGCGGGAAGCACAGTTGGGGCGGATTCATGGTAAGGGCAGCGTCTCCTGTCAGCCATCATTCACCCCCCCCCCGCTTTCCAGGAAATCCAGATCTCACTCTCCACCTCCCACAGCTGTTTCCAAGGGAAGACCCCCCCCCCCCCAAAACGCACACAATCGCTTCCAGGCCCATCGTATTTAATAACATTTATTATTTCACCCAAAGAATTAAACCAGGGAAGAGAAAAGACAGAGGCTTTGTTTTCAGTTCATGATTCTTGGTTTTTTTAATACATTCACAGATGAGCCTTTGGGGTGGGGGTGGGGGTGGGGAAAAAAGAACAGAGAATTCCACTCAGTCACTCAGGCTGTGATTTTTGACTGTGTGGCCCACACCTTTCCACTAGGTTAGTTTCCCGTGCCGGGTCCTAGTTTGACAGAGGCTATCTTTACGGCGCACGCTTTGTCCTGCACAACCGCAAAAGAAAAAGGGGCGTGCGCGCACAGGCCAGTATGTGTAAACTCGGGATGGGGAGTCCAGGCGGCCATCTTTCCATTCCTACGGAGTATTTCTCTCCCACCCCCCCACCCCAGCCCAAGAAGAAGCCACCAAAAGATTGCCACCAGTTTCTCAAGAAGTCGTCTGGGGCAGGTGTGCGTAGTGCGGTGGCCACGTGTTGCAGCGGAAGGCTGTCCCCCCCCTCAGACACACACACAGCTGGCTCCAGAGGCATGGCTGGTTCACCCTTCAATGCTGTGCACAATTTGGGGGGAGGGTGTCGTGTCTTCCACCACACAAGTGGAATGCAGAGGAGCTGCAAACATTCGGGATGGTTTTAAGGAGAGGTCTACGGAGGCCTCCTGCCATTTCCCCTCGCACAGGTCCGGGACCTCCTTTTCCCTTGGCTTAGAAACAGGAGGCAGGGGCCGCCTCAGTGGTTGATTTGGAGGAGAACTTAAGTTTACTCTTGGCATTTTAAAAAAGTGCCTTTGGAGGCTACGTCCCTCCCACGTCTAGTGGTAAGAATTGGGGCCAATATGCAGAACAACACCTTCTCCAGGGCAGCAAACCATCTACCTTTTCCCCAAAACCCTGCAATTCTCTCTCTCACACAAACACACGCACAAATGCACACAGGAAAGAGTAGATGAACCCAAAGGAAGCTCAAAACAACTTCCTTAACGTGAACAGCGATATCTCCAGCCCCTCCTCAAAACCTTGGCTCGGCCTTTCGGACTCTATTCAGGCTTAAAACACACGCGCACACCCCTCAATGTTTACATAAAAATATGGCTGAATTTATATTTCATATATAATATTTATAGTGTTATGAGTGCCTGAACAGTGCCGGGGTGGGGCCAAGGACCCACACTCAGGGAGGAGAAAGATGAACTCAAGAACAGGGGCAGAATTTCTGTCCTTTAAAATCAACATTAAAAAAATAATAACCTGAGAAACATATTATTGTACCTCCACTTGGAAATAAATCTCTTATGTACATAGTAGAAATGGCTTGATGGTTGGACACACAGACACACTCCCCCCTCTACACACACACCTTGCCCCTCTTTTTCTGCCCCCCTCCCCTTCCACAACCCCTGGGCCCTGCCTCCCAAGTCCAGGCTAAGCCGCTTTTACGCACCGGTCGTGTGGCTGAACTGCCCTGCGTTGGATGGCCGACACCAACCTGAACAGGAACAGATTTCTGAAGATCTCATTCTTTTGCATTGTATTTTTGTGGTACCAGTGCAATTTTTTTAAAAAAATAAGAACACATTGCCCAAGAGAAGCTGTCCTGGCACGAGACAGAGCTATGCCAGCATTCAGACTCCATTGCAAAAACAAAACAAAAACAAAAAACAAAATCCCAAAACAAAAAAATCTCAGCCCAACCCATGGGCCAGCTAAACTAACTAAAGCGGGTCTCTCTTGGGGCTAGGGCATCACAGTGACCGGCTGACTCTCCTCTGGGGACTTTTCCTCCGATTCCGGCTGCTCGCTGCTCTTCAGAGCTTCTTGTAGCTGCTGCCGCCTCTGCACCTCAGCTTTCAGGTTTTCCAAATCTTTCTGGCTGCAGACAGGAGAGCAGAAAACGATGCCATAAAAACAAGAATAACAACAGTTGGGGATCCATGCACTGGGCTTGTCATGAGAACGAGAGAGAGAGAGATCATGAGAAGATCCGTGAGCGGAATGCTGAGTGAGGGTTAAGGGCTGGCAGGCAAGCCGCATGGATGGCTTGGGTTATAGAAGACAAGCAGAAAGGAGTCCCGTCGGCTTCCCTTCAAGGGAGGGTGGAGGCTGCCTGACAGCCCAACTGGAATCGGAGACATCCTGGGGATGGGATGTGCTGCAGTGGGGCACTACAACATCCATCATTCCCCATCAACACAACCCCACTGACTCAGGATGGCAGCACCCACAGCACATGCCTTCAACCTGGTGCCGGCTGGCCACACGGGAAAGGGCTGCGTGGTTGACCTGCAGGGTTCATAATCATCCTACGGGCCCTTTTCCCATGAGCAGAATCTGATCCCTGTACAGAAGTAAGCATGATGGGACACAGTGTGAGTTGCTAAGCTGAATATTAAGTGCTCATTTCGGCCTTGTATTAGACCTTATCTAAGGTCTGTAGCCCTAGTGAGTACTTGGATGGGAGACCACCAGGGAATACCAGGTGCTGCAGGCGCCTGGAGTAGGAACTGGCAAAGCCACTGCAGTATTCCTGCCAAGAAAACTCCATGGACATGGGGTCACAAAGAGTCAGTCACGACTGTAACGACACAACACACACAAGGTCTGTAGAGGAAAAGCCATAAGTTATGTCATGTGATATCTGGAATCTTCGAGAAAGAAGACGAGAAGCCAGAGAGAAGCCATGATTATGCTGAGGATCGCTTTGAGCAATGGAGCTCACCTCCTGAATGTAATCAGTTAGTCAGGATCACTTAGGGCGCTTTTACATGACCCCTAAGATCTGCTGGCCACTTAAATTCGGACCAGAGATCTTAGGGGCTTGTCACTCTTCCTGTGTCCCCACCCCTCCGCACTTCCTTGCTCCTGTCTGCGTGAGGGGAGGGAGAAAAAACAGGAAGAAAAGAACGTGGGGCGGGAGCCAAAAAAACAACAAACAGAAGCGAGGAGAGCCAGGCACTCACCAGATTACATTCGGATCTGGGGATTTTCACCCTCCAAAAGCAGGTACATGAAAAGTGCGCAGGGACGCGCTAAAATGGGCGTGGTCGCACTTAATTTCCCGTAAACTCCGGAGCCGGTGGGGAAACATTTTTAAGCTCCGGAGCTGGGAGCCATTTGCCCCGGAGTTTAGGGGTCGTGTATAAACACCCTTAGATTTATTATTTTTAGGGAAATAAAACTATGGTTGAGATCTGTTAAGATTTTGATACTTTTTGATACTTTTTTGGATTCTTACTTTTGCATCTTAGAATAGAAAATAAAATACAACTTTTGTAAAGTTAACGCGGCCTCTTGTTTTGAAAAGAACCCAAAAGCAAAACAGAAGGTGAAGATGTTTTTGGAGTATTTTGTCCCTTAGGAAAGGAATTCTCTTTACTTTTGAACTTGGCCAGTGAAATCCCCTTTTGATTTCCCGTGCCACCCCACCATCATCCTTTTTACCTGAGTGGAATGAAGAGAATCCCATTGATGACGTTCAGCTGTTCCAAGACGCTGGCCATGCTGGGAGCGGTGAACTAAGACCGGAAGGAAGAAGAGAGAAGCCACCTGGAATCAGCTGGAGATACAGCCTGGTCAACGTTTATCGTGCGTGCATGCACGCACACCTTGACCCTTGACCAGTTACATATCCTTTCCCTCCAGAGGAGGAAGGAATTCTGTCTTTATTTCTTCTCCTCCGCTTTTCCTCCACTTGTGACGTGTCTTTTATGTTTCAGATGGTAAGTCCGAAGGGCGGAGGGGCTCTTGGCTCACCTTATTTTAAGTGCCTTTCTGGGATAAAAAGTGGCCCAGACCCACCATTAAACAAACTCAAATCACAACGTAAGGCACCTTGCCTGACGGAATTACCCCTGCCCATGTGGTAAGGACCCAAGACTAGTTTCCGATGTTGGTTTTCTTTTTTAAAACCAGAAAGGGGAAAGAGACTTCTTCCCTCTGGCTTCCAGGAAGCTCTGAGGAAGGAGGAGGCTGGTTCAGACGCAGCAGCAGCAGCAGCAGCAGCAGCTGTGATGTCGACTTAACAGGGTTGGCTGATGGTTGGGCCTCGTGTGGCCCCACTTTGACTGGGATCCCAGAGCATTTCCCTCCCATTAAGAGAAGGAACACCTCATTCCCAACAGCATCCAGGAAGGGTGACATAAAGCCACCCAGTTCCCTTCATCCCATAAGAACATAAGAAGAGCCCTGCTGGATCAGGCCAAAGGCCCATCTAGTCCAGCTTCCTTTATCTCACAGGGGCCCCACCAAATGCCTCTGGGAACGCAGGAGACTAGATATCTGTCCCCTGATCCCACTCCCCTGCATCTGGCCCTTGAAGTACCCTGGTTTTAAGCCTGGAGATGACACATCTCCATCATGTAACCTGTGATGGAGTTTTCCACCAGGAATCTGTCCAGTCCCCTTTTGAAGGCATCAGACAGTATTAGATCCAGAGTTGCCTGTTCTCGGGTGGGCTCCATGACAAGTTGCTCTAAGGCACAGTCATTCAGCAAGTCGAGAAACCCAGTTTCTCTTTCTTGCCCGGAGCTCGCATTGGCCCAGTCAATGTGGGGATAATTGAAGTCCCCCATGATTACCCCCCAGAGGAGCAAAACACCCAACGGTGAGTTCTCGCAGCCACCCCCCTCCCTGCTCCCAAGAGACAAGATTCGATTGCTGGATCCCCTGAACTTGCACCCTTCTGGGCAGAGATGAGGCCTGGTTGCCTGGTCCCGATCCCTGGACGGGTTGAGGATCGCACAGCAACTCACTTTCAAGGGCACAATATTGGCGTTGGATCCGTTCCTGTAGATTTCGTTCATTGTGCGTTGGAGGGCCACGGCCTGCTGAGTCAGGTATTTCAAGTACTCTGAGCTTTCTTTGGTCTTCTCATGGTGCTCGCCCAGCTGGACACAAAAACACAGGCGCAGGTCACAAAAGGGAAACATCCAAACGGGAAACACCCCCCCCCCCACACACACACACATCTATTCCATCCCTTCTGGCTTTCGAGAACCCCCTTTTGTTTTAAGAAAGGGAGAATTTGTAGGAAGCAGCCCTGCCTTCAGGCCGCTATTTTCCCCAGATAGGCTGATCTTAAACATGGCGGTTCTATCTAGATTCCATGACATAATGGCTGTTGAGGGCTTTTTGGAGTTTTGGTGGCTGGTTGGTTTTAAATAGCTGCATCGCTGCTGCCCTCCAAACAAAACAGGGAGAAAAAAAGCCCTTACATAATTTGTGAACTACTAAGAATGGTTATGGTTGTACAGTAGGACCCCGGGATCTGCTGGGGATTGGTTCCAGGCCTTCCCGTGGATAATGAAAACCATGGATAACAGAGAATGCAAAAAATTCCTCAAAACTGCTATTTTGTGTCAGTTGCTTGCTTTATGGCTGTTTTGTGACAGTCACTTACTTTGCAGCTGCTGAATTATTTTTCCTCTGCCAACCATGGATAACTGAATCAGTGGATAATGAATCAGTGGATGTGGGGGTCCTAAACTCTGAATATCTCCTCAAAAGAGTCTCAAAATAATACAACCAAAAGATAATAATGTAACTGGGACCTCAAGGTGAAGAGGAGGACAAGAGATAAAAAATGCTACCCTTTAGGACGGTGGTCCCCAACCCCCGGGCCGCGGACCGGTGCCGGTCCGTGGACCGGTCGGCACCGGGCTGCCTGGGGAGGCCGGGGAGGCTCCTCCCCTTTTCCTCCGCCGCCCTCCTCCTCCTCTTCTTCTCTCCCGCGGGCGGCCGGTGGAGGAGGAAGGCTGGAGGAGCGCAGGAGGAGCCGCCGCCTTTGCCTTTGCCTCTGCCTCCTCCTCCTCCTCGCCCTCCACCAGCAGCAGCAGCCACGGCGGCGGCAGCGCGTCCTCCTCCTCCTCCTCCCGCCGTCGCCGCCGAAGGAGCAGCAGCAGCAGCAGCGAGGGCAATTGCGGAGGGGTGGTGGCGGCGGGACGGGGGCGATTGCCCCCGTGTGCAGGAGAGAGAAAAAGCTCTCGTGATAGCAAGCAAGACAAGCGAGGTGGTGGAATCTAACCTGATTCTTATAGATAGTATAGCCCTCCTTCTCGTGCTGCAGAGCTGACCGGAATTCGGCTTTGCTTTCGTAGACACGGGCTACCAGGTGGTGGCTTCAGGAAAAAATCAACAGGAAAGATGTTTTTGTTTTTGTTTTTAAAAAAAACTGAAAAAGCTTGGTTTATTCACAAAGAAAATTACAGTACTGTATCTGTATGTGAAAAACTCATTTATGACTAGCCGCTTCCAGCCACCTCCAATTTCTCTTTGCGGGCTACTGCAGCCCACAGTCCCCAGCTGGCCCCTCAGTGCCTGCACCACCAGAACCTGCCCTCCCCTGATCTATGGGTAGATGGGTGAGACTTCTATCTGGGTCCTAGTCCTGGAATAATAGAATAGAATAGAATAGAACTTATTGTCATTGTATAAAATATGAGATTAAAAAGTGCCATCCAGTCAACTCATTCACACACCCCAGTATCAATATCCAACAAACATCCATAGACAGACTCCTACATTCACAGCCAGAACATCACTTGTACTCATTTTAAAACACACCAAACATGCACACACACAGCCCTACACTCTCTCACTTGACAGCATTCATACCCAATACATGAAAACTACAATTTAAAAAACGACAACCATACACAAGCCCCCATACAATATCCATGTTCCACATTCAACCCTCTCTTTGACTCCCCCCCCCCGCCGCCAGTTTTTCCAAGGGGCCTTTCAAATGGTGAGTCCTGCAAACAAAGAGGGTGGGGAGGAAGCCAAGTGTTCTGCTTATATACTGCCCCAAACCACTTCAAGAAGTCTCTGGGCAGTTATACAGTTTGTAATTACAGTATGCAGGCTACACATTGGCCCCCCCCCCCCGCCCAGCAAGCTGGGGACCCATTTTACCGACCTCGGAAGGATGGAAGACTGAGTGAACCTTGAGCCGGCTGCTACCTGGGATTGAACCCCAGGTCATGAGCAGAGATTTACCTGCAGGGCAGGCATTTAACCCCTGCACCACGAGGCTCCAGGAAGGCTTCTCACCTCAGTGCAACTTTCAGGGACTTGGCGCCATGGTATTTCGAGTTGATCACGAGCGCGTTCTCCAGAAACCGCAGGGCGAGGTCGTACTCCATCACCCCGTGGAGAACCAGCCCTATGTTGTTCTGGAGACAAGAGATCACACAGACAGACACGCATGGTCAGGCAGGCAGCAGTTGGAGGCCTCGCAGGCTCTAAAGAAATGGCTGGTCGCTAAAGAAAGCAGGGCACCACCGGGATTTGTACAGACGAACAATACATTTCGAAGGCCCATTGCTCTGAAAGCGGAAATAAATCTGTAAAAATCCTTGCAGGCACACTGCAAGCTCATGTCTCGTGATGGAGCCCTGCTTTGCTCCCCCTCCCACTAATTGTGTGCCGATCAAAAGCTGCGCAGCGCTCAAGCACTGTGGCGCTAAAGCAGCACAATGCTCCAGCCCCGCCTGTTCTGGAACGAGTCGGCAAGAGCAAGAGAGGCGTGGAAATGGTGCGGGGGGGGGGAGTGTTCAACCTGGACAAGCCTGACAGAGCCCTGCTGGCCTTTCGCAGAGCCGTAAAGACCATCTTATTTCGAGAGGCCTTTGGTGACCTATCTAAATAGTTTTTTTCCCCTTTCCTCCCCCCCTTTCCCACCATCCGCTGTGATTCTTCTCAATGCTGGAGGACCGTGAACGAGACAGGGTCCCTCAAGGGTGCCATATGATTTTAATAGTATGCTTATTGTTTGTTTATTTTATGTATTTGTGTTCTGTTTTAATAGCTGTTGAATTCTCAGCTTGTAAGCCGCCCAGAGTTCCCTCGGGAAGATGGGCGGGGTATAAATTCAATAATAAATAAATAATGGCAAGGGAAAAGTCAACATTTGTCCAGTGCTCACGCCGGTACTTTTACAGGAGCCCTGCAACTCCTCTGTGTGGCATCAATGACCGCGCCTTCTCGGTGGTTGGCCCCTCGCTATGGAACCATCTTCCGAGTGAGCTGCACCTTGCACAGTCCCTGCCCACCTTCAAAAAGGCTTTGAAAACCATGCTTTTTAGGGAGGCATATGGCGACCTTTAATTTATTTTAATTTAAGTTATTTAAATTTGATCTTTTTTTCTTTCCTGCCCCCCTGATGCATCTTGCTTAGGGCTTTCCCCCCTTTTTTCTTCTTGTATATTGATGTTTTTAACTTGTAAACCACCCAGAGTTTCTGTTGGAAGATGGGTGGTATAAAAATGAAACAAATAATAAATAATAACAAATAATGCTTATTTCTGATTTAGAAACCTCGATCCCAAGAACCCTCCCCCCCCCGAGGGAGCTGCACATTGACTTACATCCAGGAGAGCCATTTCTGGGTGATCCTCGCCAAACACCAACAGCATGAGGTAGCGTGCACGGTACAACAGGTTGAGGGCCGTGGACAGCTGGGTGCTTGCGAAGCAGTACAGAGCCAGGTGCATCTGCAGAGAGAGAGAGAGACGACGATCCAAAACGGCACCGCTCCGTGGCCGCCCTCCGTGGCTTCCCCACCAATTTAAAGGCCACGGCTTCCTGCTTCTAACAATACCCTTTGGCCAACTGGGGTTCTCAGGTGGGCTCCGTGTGCATCACGTGCTGCCTTCCCCACCGCCCACCCCCAACCATAAAGCCGTCAAAGGCAAATTCAGCTCACCTGCTGTTTACGGAACAATATTTCAAGGCAACATTTAACTCTTGTGCACACATGCAAACCAGAACCCACACAAAATTGGAGGGGGGAAATGGGCAGGGGGGAGGTGGTAAATTATGAAACATAAAAGTTTAAAGCTATTTTTTTAAATCGGAGAAAAAAGAGGAAAAGCCACAGAGAATTTTAGCAATTATTCAAAATAGGACACGGAACTTCAGAATCAGGGGCCATATATGGGTCTGGGGTCCCTGGTTAACCCCCCCCATGTCACCCTACAAGCAAGCTCCACTTTCTTCAACCCCACTTCTGCTGGTACTTACATATTCCTGGATCGTGTTGGGGTGCTCGATGCCAAGGACTCTTTCGCTCATTAATACTGCTTTCTGTTGATTACTTAAGGCCTGGAAATCGGGGGGGGGGGATTAGCTCCAGCCATGTCCAGCGGGCAGCTGCCATCATACATCTTGGTTTTGGCAAGGGTGTGGTTATCCCAAAAAATTACATGATACGCAGGAATGAAATCTCCAGTAACATGGAAAGAACTGGACATATGTTCAGCCTTGAGAAAGGAAGACTGAAGGGGAGACAGGACGGCACTCTTTAAATTGTTTTCAAATCCCTGGAAAGGGAGTCACACAAGAGGAGGGGAAGGATCTGTCCCCGGTCGACCCAGGGCACAGAACCCGCCACAGTGGGCTCAAAGGAACAGGAGGCCAGCCTTGGGTGGAAGACCAGGGAAAACACTTCCTCATTGTTAGAGCAGCACGACAACGGAACCCCGTGACTTCCGGAAGTGGTGAGTGCTCCAAGGCTGGGGGCATTCAAGAGGAAAGTGGGCGGCCACCTTGCAAATGGGCTTTAACTCGGGTTCCTGCACGAAGGAGAGCCAGGGATTGCACTCAGTGGCCTTGTCGGCCTCTTTCCGACTCTGTGACTCCATAACATGCAACAAGGAATGGCTTTTGTTAATTTTTCAGGCCGTCCTTAAGATATATTTAGAGTTACCCTACAATGAATCAGAATCATAGAGTTGGAAGAGGCATCAAGGGCCATCTAGTCCAACCCCCTGCCATGCAGGAACCCCCATCAGAGTATTTCCAACAGGTGGCCATCCAGCCTCTGCTTAAAAACTTCCAAAGAAGGAGACTCCACCACCCTCCTTTGGGGCAATATATTCCACTGCCGAACAGCTCTAACTGTCATGAAGTTCTTCCGAATGTTCAAATGGAATCTCTTTTCCTGTAGTTTGAAACCATTGCCCCGAGTCCTAGTCTCTGAAGCCATGGAAAAGAAACCTGTTCCCTCTTTAATATGACATCCTTTCAAACATTTAAACATAGCTATCATATTTTGAGTTTTATGCCACAAGTCCTAAGTGGCCGCTCTGTGCTGTCACCTCAGGACCCACTTGCTGTGACCCCTGGCAGTGCCATCAATGGAAGGGAGTTATTTAAGGAGGGGCTTTGCCAGTCCATGCCACCACCACCCCTAGTGAGGGGCCACGGCTGAGCCCAGATTTGAACCCAGAGCCCTCATCCGTCCCTCTGCGCCAGTTCCCCAGTGTCTTGCCTCCTGCACGTCAGATGGAGGGGCCGAGCCTCCCGCCTACCTCTGAGTAGTCTCCCATGATGTAGTTCAAGCGGGCCAAGAGCCGGAGGCACGCACAGATCTCCACGTGCATTGCCCCGTAGACATTGTTGAAAAGGTTTAAGGCCTCGCTGATCAGCTCGCAGCCTTCCTTCAGGAAACCTGGACGGGGCCAAGGGGAAAAGAAAGCAGGTGAGTCCAGGCAAACCTGCTGGCCCGAAATCACAGGGCGCCACCGGGACCAACGAAACGAGGCACACACAGATCTACCCAACTGCAGGCCTGAAAATCCAGAAAGGGGCTCAGGAACTGTCATTGTACGGAAATGAAGCATGCTGGGACCTAGTGTGAGTTCTTTAGCTGAATATTAAGTGCAGATTTCAGGCTTGTATTAGACCTTAGAAGAACATAAGAACATTAAGAAGAGCCCTGCTGGATCAGGCCAAAGGCCCATTTAGTCCAGCTTCCTGTATCTCACAGCGGCCCCACCATATGCGTTTGGGAGCGCATGAGACTAGATATCTGTCTCCTGATGCCACTCCCTTGCATCTGGCCCTTGAAGGACCCCGGTTTTAAGCCTGGAGATTAAACATCTCCATCCTGGTTTGTCACATGCGATGGACTTCTCCTCCAGGGATCTGTCCAATCCCCTTTTGAAGGCATCCAGGCCAGGTGCCATCACCACTTCCTGTGGCAGGGAGTTCCACAGACTAACAACGTGCTGGGTAAAAAATATTTTCTTTTGTCTGTTCTCAATCTCCCAAACCACAGTTTGAATGGATGTCCCCTAGTTCTGGTATTTTGTGAGAGGGAGAAGAGTGTCCCTCTATCCACTTGACTCATGCCCTGCATTATTTTGTACGTCTCAATCATATCCCCCTTTATTTGAGGTATGTTGAGGAATAGCCATAACAAGCTAGCAGCGGGGGACATGTTTAGCTACCATTGGTCAGTTATGTCATGTGATATCTGGAAGCTTCGAGCAAGAAGACGAGAGGGCAGAGTGAAGCCATGATGATGCTGAGGATCGCTTTGAGCAATGGAGCTCACCCCAGTTAGGTAGAGTAGGAAAAGTTAGCTTAGGAGAAATCTTGGATGTAATCAGTTAGTCAGGATGACTTAGATTTATTATTTTTAGGGAAATAAAACTATGAGATCTGTTAAGGTTTTGATACTTTTTGATACTTTTTTGAATTCTTATTTTTGCATCTTAAGAAAATAAAATAAAATACAACTTTTGAAAAGTTAACGTGGCCTCTTGTTTTGAAAAGAACCCAAGGGCAAATCAGAAGGTGAAGATGTTTTGGAGTATTTTTGTCTCAGAAAAAAGGAATTCTCTTTATTTTTGAACTCAGCCAGTGCAAGCCCTTTTGATTTACCTGCAGTGATTTATGCCGTTTCCCTTCCACCGGTGTAATTAATTGTGCAAGAGGATTCGGGCCCTGCTTCGTTTCCCATTTACTGAGCTCTGCCCTGAATTGTGACCTTGCCTGGTAAACGGACACTTTCCACTTATTCCACACCCACGTTTGAAAGAGAGACAATGATGATACAGGATGCAACCGTGTCTTGTTTGTTTGCTTCCATGCAAGTTTCCAGTCTCCATGGATGTTACCATTCACTTGCAGGTTAACCGCCACAGCTCAGCCAGAGTCAGGCTTAAATGAAGAGTAGGGTTGAAAAACACAAGCCAAGAGGCTTTTTGATCCAACAGGGCTGTGGTTTAGCAGAGGGAAGAGCAAATGGCAGGCCTCTGGGACTGCGGGGTTGCCACTAACATATTTTTTTTCATTTCCCTTACTTTCCCTGACCAACATCCCCCCAAATTACACCAAGATATGAGCTTCAATTCAGGTAAATTCGGAATGCTAACTAACAGCATAACGTTTCTGTTATTGTCTTAAATGTACGCTATGTATTAAACGTCCTATCCAAAATGGTTCATCTGAAGCCACATTACAAAGTTCTAGTTTTGAAATTGCAGTAAAAACCGAATTTAAAATTATATATTTTAATCGCAATTTCGCTGACTTTTCCTGACTTCAAACCAATTCCCCTGACTTTCTGCAAAGTGGAAACCCTGGATTTTATTTTCTCAAAATCAAAAGCATTTGGAGCCTGGGACTTGGAAGCTGGGGACTCCTATTTCATGGAGGAAGGGAATCCGTTCCACGGTTTATGCTGTAGCGTCCGGGACCTGTCCATGGTGCTGAACTACAATAACCACTCCCACAGTAAGATAGGAACCTTGGAGAGCTCTAAAGTCTAGACTAAAACCTGGCCTGGATTTACCACCTCCACTACAATGAGAAACACACAAGCTTTTTCTTGTCTCCCGGATGTTCCCCTTCCTCTCCCTTCCCGAAGCCCAGAAGCCTTGGTGAGCAGCGCGTCTGGACTCTTACCTTGCTGCACTTTGGCTTGCCCGCTCTGGAAGAAGTGGAACGCGTCCGAAGCTTTGGGGTTGACGTGCTTCACGACGGGGAAGATGTTCAGGATGTCTTCCTCGGTGAATGTCGGCTTGTGTCGGCTGTCAAAGTTATACTCCTTCAGCAGGATCTGGAAACAAGCATGACGCAAAAGGTTGCCTGTACTTTCCCGGAAAGGGTAGAAAAGGGAATATTGGTCTACAAGCAGGGGAGTCCTAATCTGGGCCGGAAATCCCTGACCACATTCGCCCACAGGCTGGCACTCCCAAGGATTGACTCCAACAATGCTCTTTACGAGGGGCTGACTTTGAAGGAGACACGGAAGCTGCAACAGATACAGACTGTGGTTGCCAGATCCACCGCAGGAGCTTCCAGTCGGATCTAACATACAAAAGCCCTTACAGTTCGGGATCTCGGTATTTGTCAAAGCGTCTCCTCCTGAGACCTACCACTCAGGCCACCCAATCATCTTAGGCTGTTGTCGCCGGCAGCGGCCACCTAAAGGGAGGGACGACAGACACCCACCAGGAACGAGGCCATCTCACTGCCTCCAGAGGTGGACCAACCTCCCTGCCTTCCTTCCGTGTGTCAGGAATCAGGTCTATCCTCCTCTCCTGAGAGATGTTGCAACCCCATTTATGCAATTTTAATTGATCTGCTGTCTCCATCTCTCTCTCTCTCTTTGCGTGTGTGTGTGTGTGTGAATTGCTACATACTGTAATATTTTATGATTATGGTGCTTGATCTCTTATTCTTAAGTTGAAAATAAAATAAAAATAAAAGGGGATTGAAAATAAAACAGCCAACATTATAATGCCATTACAGTGGAACCTTGACTTACGTCATTAATCCGTTCCGGAGGTCTGGACTTAAGTCAAACATGACTTAAGTCAAACGAATTTTTCCCATAGAAAGTAATGGGAAAGTGGATTAATCTGTTCCAGATGATGAAAAAGACCCCCCGAAAACAGCAATTTAACACAAATTTGACTGTCTAACCAGACAGCAATAATCCATGCTGTACTATAAAATAACACAGCATTGTAGATGAAATAAATGAACTTTTATTCAATTAACAAATTTTAATTAACATTAACACATTTTTATTAAAATTAACAAATTTTATGCCCACCAAGGAGAGGTGGAAGAAGGTGGCAGGGAGAAGCAGGCCTAGCCCGGAGCAGAGCCAGGTGCTCGCTCGGGCAGAGCACGGCCTGGTCGGAGGAGGAGGAGGAAGGCCAGCCCGCTTCGGTGTTCACTGCGCTCCGGCAGCGGCGGTGGCTCCCGGTGAGGCCAACCTCGAGTTCCTTGGCTTTGCCGAAGCCGCTGCCGGATGAGAGGAAGAAGGGCTGGGACCTTGGCAGGCAGAAAGTTTGGGGTGCAGCCCCAGGGCCAGGCCAAGTGTGAAGCGATCAGGGAGCCCCTGGTGCTGCTGCCCTGTGTGTGTGTGTGTGTGTGTGTGTGTGTGTGTGTGTGTGTGTGTGT
>JAHTLZ010000038.1:1386112-1412357 GCA_023846285.1 Phrynocephalus versicolor | reverse complement strand
AAAAAGGGGATTGAAAATAAAACAGCCAACATTATAATGCCATTATACAAAACAATAGTAAGGCCCCACCTGGAGTATTGTGTACAATTCTGGTCACCGCATCTCAAGAAAGACATAGTGGAACTGGAAAAGGTGCAGAAGAGGGCGACTAAAATGATTAGTGGGCTGGGGCACCTCCCTTATGAAGAAAGGCTAAAACATTTGGGCCTCTTTAGTCTGGAAAAAAGGCGCCTGAGGGGGGATATGATTGAGACATACAAAATAATGCAGGGTATGAGTAAAGTGGATAGAGGGAAGCTCTTCTCCCTCTCCCAAAATACCAGAACTAGGGGACATACACTCAAATTGAGGGCTGGGAGAGTAAAAACTGACAAAAGAAAATATTTTTTCACTCAGCGCGTTGTAAGTCTATGGAATTCCCTGCCACACAATGTGGTGATGGCATCTGACCTGGATGCCTTCAAAAGGGGACTGGACAGATTCCTGGAGGAAAAGTCCATCACAGGTTACAGACCATGATGGAGATGTGTAATCTCTAGGCTTTAAACCAGGATACTTCAAGGGCCAGATGCAGGGGAGTGGTATCAGGAGACAGATATCTAGTCTCCTGAGCTCCCAGATGCATCTGGTGGGGCCGCTGTGAGATACAGGAAGCTGGACTAGATGGGCCTTTGGCCTGATCCAGCATGGCTCTTCTTATGTTCTTATGTTCTTATGTGTGTGTGTGTGTGTGTGTGTGTGTGCGGCCTGCAGCAGCCCACGAAACCTCGCGTCAAATAAAACTGCTCAGCTTTTATGCTTCACAAGATGTTGAGAATATTTTAGTGACTAACGTTGATGGCGTTCGGAGATCTCGTGGACCACAAACCCGGCAATTATTCCATTCTGGGAGTTCTCTCCCTGAGAGAAACCTCAGGGGGAACCACAGGAAGGTGTCTCTCCCCTGGGAGGAAGGCCGGGAGGAGGCACAGCTGCCCCCCTGTCTCCCCCTCCCTGCTCTGGTGCGAGCCGGCAGCTTTCCTTCTGAACAGCAAGCCAGGACGAGCTCCGTCGCCAGACCTCCAAGGGGGGGGGGTTGCTCTCAGGTAAACCATATTTAGTTATATGTGGAAGGCATCTTATCTGGCTGCTAACCAATCCCAGCCTGGAGAATGGTGGCAGTTTTAGTGCACAAAATCAGAAAGCCCCATCTTTAATACAGAAAAGCAGCATGTGACTTTCCAAGGCCACAAACAACACCGGATTTCCACCGACTAGGACATAACACCAGTTATCTACTCATTACATTAAACTAAATCAATCTAGTTTTATGAGAGTCTGTGCAAGAATTCCAGGCAAAAATTAAAACAAAAGAAAAGAAAAAAAAAACCATGTAGGCACGTTAAAGACTAGCTTTCATATTATAATGCAACATTTCGTGGACAGTCCTTCTTCAGACATTCTACTGCTATATGTCTGAAGAAGAGGGCGTGTCCACAAAAACTTACATTAAAATATATAGTATTTAAGGTGCTGCATGTTTTTGTCTTTTACTTCATTTTGTTTTGATTTTTGCCATGACTCTACACTGCCCATCTCATTTTATTTTTAAACTACTGTAGTTTTAATAATGCTTAATAGGTTTTTGTTTACTGTTTTTTTTGGCGGCGGGGGGGTCGTTCTTAATTTTATGTGCATACTGTGCTAATGTTATGTTGTCTATTAATGTACTGCCTTCAAATTGTATCATTGCTGTAAACCACCCAGAGTGTCCTTGTCACCCGATGGCCAGTTGAGAAATCCATCCATCCATCCATCCATCCATTAATGGGGACAAATTCCTTTTGAGAAAAGGAGCTTCTGCCAGGGAGGGAGGGAGGGAGTAACAGGTACCGGCTACGTCGTCGGAGGCGATGGTCTCCGTCAGCTCTTTCACCTGCTCCAACCCGGCCACACAATCTTCTTCCCCTTTGCCCTCGGTCTTCTCCTCCTCCGGCCTCTGTTCCTCGCCTGGGGGATTCTCCCCTTCCTCTACCCCGTTCTCGGGGGAGGAGGAGGGGCCGCTGGGGGGGCTGCCACCGTTCTCCAGGGAGCCGCCGTTCTCCGGTTGGCTGGCCTTTTGCTGCATCAGCTGCAGGGCGGCCAGCTTCATGAACATCAGGTACCTGGGATTGGGGGGGGGGGAGAAGGCAAACAGAACCCATCAAGCGGAATATATAAAGCACAGAAGACAACCCCTAGGCAGTGGACCCTCGGGTGCTCAAGAGAAAATCCGCTCAAAGGAACAAAATCCCGGAGATAGGGGGAAATCACTTAACAGAATGAGGCAAATCCACACAACAGAAAAACGGTCGCGATCAGGGATTAATCTGTTTTCAAGGCATTCCTATGGGAAATCTGTACAAAGGAAAATGTGCTCAACAGAATTTCATTTGGAAAGAATAATTCCTTTATACAAGGTACCACTGTATATTGCTCTGTGATGTGTCTTTACCTTCTTCCGCTCATACAGCTGTGGACACTATCTTGGGGGGGGGGCAATTGAATGTACTCTGAAGGAACACACCTTCAGTGTGAGAATACTCTTTGCCAGGTACGTGTTGGCAGGTTTCCTAATCCTGTGGCAACTGGGGCTGCTCTCCAGGTACAAAGTGAATTCCCCCCCGCCCCCCCGCCCCAATTTTTTTTTGTAACTCCGGGTGGCACACCTCCACTTCCCCTCTGATTTTGCCCATCATCTCAGAAACACTTGGAAACAGTCCTGGGAGAGAAGGAACAAGCGGTTCATTTCCAAAAATTGCTCGTGACGCAGCCACTCTTCCCCAAGTGTGGCTGATGGAGAAGGGATTCCAAGGCCTCCAGTCCAAGGTTCTTCTTCCCTGTTCCACCAAGGGGGAGCCGGCGTGGCTCGTGGCAGAGCTCGGGTGGTGTTTAAATAGATTTGTGCACACCTTGATAGACTACAGTAGGACCCTGGCATCCGCTGGGGATTGGTTCCAGGCCTTCCATGGATAATGAAAACTGTGGATAAGAGAGAACGCCTGCCCACCCACCCCAAACTGCTGTTTCCTGACAATAGCTTGCTTTACAGATGCTATTTGCGACAATAGCTTGCGTTGTGGCTGCTGAATTATTTAATGTTTTTTCCCTCTGCCAACCGTGCATAACTGAATCAGTGGATACGGGGGTTCTACTGTACTAGGCTACTCATCAATTTGACAAAATAATTCATTTCTAGGACTAGCAGTGGGAAGCCACGTTGTTCACAAACGCGGCACTCACAAGCAAGGCCGTTACAAATGCTCAGGCGCCACACGGATTTGCTTATCCTTCCCGCTTTGCCGTGCTGTGGCTTTTCCCCCTACTCGGAGAGACTCCCTCGTCACTTTCCATCGATTTCCAATGAGGGGCTACTCTGCAACATATTTTAAACTGAATAATGGAGCTCATGAGAGAGAGCTGATGGACCTAATCGCCACTGATTCATTGGCTTCCTTGAGTGCAACGGGTACACTAAGTGACACAATTTTGACCCGGATATGTTATGTCAACAGCAGCCTCCATTTTCCTGGCTCAGTGTGAAAAAGCTCTATGCAAGGAATCAAGAGATCAGCGGGCATGGAAGATATCTTTGAATGGGTCCGGAGGAGGGCGACCAGGATGGTTGAAGGTCTGGAAGAAATGTCTTATGAGGAATGCCTTAGGGAACTGGGAAGGTTTAGCCTTACAAAAAGAAGGATGAGGGGGGATATGATAGCTACTGTATGTTTAAATATTTGAACAGATGTCATATGGAAGAGGGAGCAGGTTTGTTTTCCATGGCTTCAGAGACTAGGACTCGGGGCAATGGTTTCAAACTACAGGAAAATAGATTCAATTTAAACATTCGGAAGAACTTCATGATGGTTAGAGCTGTTTGGCAGTGGAATGATATGCTGCCACCAAGGAGGGTGGTGGAGTCTCCTTCTTGGGAGGTTTCTAAGTCGAGGCCGGATGGCCATCTGTCAGGATTCCTGTGCTGGGGGTTCCCGCATGGCAGGGGGTTGGACTAGATGAGGTCTCTTCCAACTCTAGGATGCTATGATCCAGTAAAATTGGAGCCGGCTGGCTAGCTGACTAGTTTATATATCTGGAAACGGAGCCAGAGGGGGAGAGTCCAATTCCTCCCATGGTGCCTGCTGGGAGAAAAGCCATCCTGCGTAGCCTTGGGCCAGCAGCACCGTCCCGGGGCAACCCCAGGAGGCAGCAATGGCAAACCACTTCTGGAACGGCCTGCATAGACCCAACCCAGCTGTGCAGCAGGAACCCTGGATCCACCGGGGGGGTTTCATATTCCAAGCCCCACTGCCACAGATGCCAAAAAGTGTGGGTTAACAGCAAACCCCTATAAACAACATGGCCCCGTCTGGTCATCCTAGGAATACAGTTGTAACCCGCCCTTTCGCGGTTCATATACTGCGGTCCCGGTATATCGCGGATCTGCAGTATATGAAAAAAGCCCCCCTGGGGTAAGGAGGAAAGGCCTTCCCAGGCCCATCAGAGGCCCCAAAAGTGCATCCCAGCAAACCGGAAGTGACCTCCAGATCACTAGAAAGCACTTTTGGGGCCTCTGGGGGACTGGAAAGCCTCTTGCAGACCCGTTTGGGGCAGCACCAGGCCTGGGGTAAGTACAAGAGCCCCCGGAGAGTCCGCCAGTCCCTCTGCATAGTGTGGATTTTCAATTATTGCGGGTTGGGTCGGGTTCCTAACCCCTGCGATCGGTGGGGGTTTACTGTGCGTATCTTCTAGTGGGTTCCCCCTTTTAATATACAGTAGGACCCCCGTATCCACTGATTCATTAACCACTGATTCAGTTATCCACAGTTGGCAGAGGAAAAATATTAAGCAAATAATTTAGCAGCCGCAAAGCAAGCTACTGTCACAAACAGCAGCCGTGAATCAAACTACTATAATAAACAGCAGCCATAAAGCAAGCCACTGTCACAAAACTGCAGTTTTGGGGTTTTCCTTTGGCATTCTCTCTTATCCATGGGTTTCTTTATCCACAGGAAAGCCCGGAACTGATCCCCAGCAGATACTAGAGTCCTACTGTATTTCCAGACCATGGGTGACACTGGTGATACCAATCCTAAAGAGGTGGGTGTCCTGCGCCACACTCCTGAGGGGAAATTGACCATGAGATCCCACCGGGGAAGGGGCGGGGGAGAAGGAGGCCGGTGCGTACCTGTGCTCTACGAAAGCATCCACGAGTTCTTGCCGGAGGCAGCCGAGCTTATGCCGGTGCAGTTTGGGGAACCCCATTTTCTGGCACTCCTCCGGCATCTCCTCCCCGTCGACCAGCAGGAAGTTCAGGTCGGGAGGGAAGGTGCGTAGCAAGTCCAGGATGTAGTGGCGCCCGTCGTTGCCGATGATGCCCTTGCACTCCACGGAGGAGCACAGCTCCACCTCCTCGTCCTTGTCGTTGAGGACCGGGTGCTTCTGGATCTTCAGGGGCCGGCTGGTCTTCTCCAGCAGCTCCAGGTACTTGGGGTGGGAGACCACCGTCTTCCCGAAGTCGATGGAGCCGTAGATGACGCTCTGCTCCTGCTCCCGCTCCAGGATGCCGGGGATGATGGACTGGGCCGTCACCCGGTAGCCCCGGTAGTCCACCACCACCGTGCCCAAGGTGTACAGCCCCTCCACGTCCACGGCGTTGTAGGTGCGCACCCCGTTGAGGTCGTTGGTGGGGGCCACGTAGGCGGCCACGTCCCCGCCGAAGTCCTTGTAGTGGTCGCGGACATCAAAGCCCAGGCTGAAGAAGATGTTGTTCCAGATGAACATCTGCATCTTGGTCTCTTCGCTGGGGTTGATGGCCATCACGTTGCCGTCGATCACCGCCATGGCCCCCCGTGTGGCCGCCGCCGTGAAGTCGCTGTGGACCTGGGGGAGGAGGGGGGCAAGGCAACGACATGGTCAAGACGGGGGGGGGGAGGCCTGTCCTTGTGGGTCGGCTGGACTACCACTCCCACAAGGCAGTGGGTGAGAGGCATCCTATTCCTCCCGTCCTCTCCAGGACAGAAACTGAGCCTGTGTGTTATTTTGTGAGTTTTTAAGAAAGACTCCACGGGTGGTTTTGAAGAGGGAACGGTAACAAGTGAGCAGAGAAAGCCCGAGAGGTGAGGCTGGGACAGGATGGCAAGAGGTCTCTGCCCACCTCTCACCCCAAATCCAGTGGGGGGGGGGCACAGGCTCCAGATACCACTCCCCTGCATTTGGCCCTTGAAGTACCCTGTTTTGGTTTTAAGCCTGGAGATGACACATCTCCATCATGGTTTGTAACCTGTGATGGACTTTTCCTCTAGGAATCTGTCCAATCCCCTTTTGAAGGCATCCAGGCCAGATACCATCACCACCTCCTGTGGTAGGGAGTTCGACAGACTAACAACACGCTGAGTAAATAAGTATTTTCTTTTGTCTGTTCTTACTCTCCCAACCCTCAATTTGAGTGGATATCCCCAATTCTGGTATTTTGTGAGAGGGAAAAGAGCGTCCCTCAATCCCCTGCATAATTTTATGTGTCTCAATCATATCCCCTCTCAGGTGCTTTTTTTCCAGGCTAAAGAGCCCCAAATGCTGTAGCCTTTCCTCATAAGGGAGGTCCCCCCCAGCCCAATATTGCTAGATCTCAGCTGCCCTGCAATTCCACCAATAAAGGAAGGGGTCAAGGATGATGGGCATTGGTACTTTAAGACACCTGGAGGGAATCAGACCGTGTCCCGAGGATTCAGGTGGCCTCAGGGCCAGGGAAGCAAAACTAAAGTTCTTTTGAAATAGAAAAAAAAAACAGAAGAGAACAACAAGCAAAAGAACCCATTTTTAATAGGTCCCTTGCTGGACACAACCAACGCTCCCACCAGCCTGAAGCTGTACGGAGGTGTGCAGAGCCTGTTTGATTGGTTTTGTGTATCGCCCATCCACCCCGGAGGGCAACTCTGGGCAGTGAACCACAAAAGTAGAAAATGCTGAATGTAAAACCATGAAGCAACAGAAATGCAGACAAAATTATGACTTACAAAATAAGATAAAATAAACTGGACGTCAAAAACTGAAAACATCATCAGCTCTCAAAGAAGGTCCTCTCACCAGATCTCCTCCCTCAGTTTCCAAGCCGCGGACGGGCAGCCCAAGGGGCGCTTCCGTTGGCTTTGAGCACAACGAGGACTAGAACCTTGTTTTTGCTCCGCCAGGCGTCCCGGTCTCACCTTAAAGATGGCTCGCTCTCTAAGCAGCCTCTCTGGGAGGTTCTTCCGTGGCAGCTCTCGGGTCGTCTGCAACTCTTCATTCCAGTCTCGGGTCTGAGGGGAGGTTCGGAAAGAGGAGGGGGCCAGGCGGGGGGAAAGAGAGACCAAAAAGAGGAGGTCAGGAGAGGGCAGGCATTGCCCCAAAAGAGGTTCACTCTCACCGCGGAGACACCCTCGGCCTCCCCCCCCCTTTCAAAAGAAGGCCATTCCCCCACCACCACCACCACCACAAAAGCTCTTCCTCTCATTTAGGACATTGTGCGTATTTTTATAATGGACAACTTTTGCCTTCTTTTTTTTTTGCCTGTTGCGTATCTCCCAGAGGTCAGCTGAGGCCAGGCCCACTCGAATGTCGCAGGCGCACTCACTCAGGGTGCCCACTCCTAGGGAGGCGCGGAGGTCGGCTACGCGCAACCGCACCTTCTCTGTTGTGGGCCCCTCGTTATGGAACCACCTCCTAAGTGAGGTGCGCCTTGCACAGTCCCTGCCCGCCTTCAGAAGGCTTTGAAAACCATGCTTTTCAGGGAGGCACATAGCAACCTTTAATTTGATTTCTTTTTTTCCTTTTCTTCTGTCTCCTGCCCATTGTTCCATCTCGTTAGGGTTTTCCCTATTTTTTGTACTGTACTGCTATTTTTTTAAAACTTGTAAACTGCCGAGAGTTCCAGATTGGAAGATGGGCGGTATAAAAATGAAGCAAACAAACAAATAAATAAATAAACCTCTCTCTCTCTCTCTCTCTGTGTGTGTGTGTATGTGTGTGTGTGTGTACACAGTGGACCCTCATATAACAAACGGTTTGTATAACATAAAATCTGTACAACATAAAAAATTTCGGATAGGGGAAATTTGCTTAACAGAATCACCTATGGGGCAAATCTGTACAACATAAAAATGGAATCACTCTGTTTCCAATGCATTCCTATGGGAAATTTGTACAAAGGAAAATTTGCTTAACAGAATTTCATTTGGAACAAATTAATTCCATTATACAAGATACCACTTGTGTACAAACACAAAAACACAGAGAGCATATTCACAGCCCCCCCCCCCAAAAATATGCCTTCCAAGGGTGTGCCCAAACCAGGACAGCCTTGGTTTCAACATCATTGCTTTCACAGATAGTTATGCCCTGTACTAGGATTCAGGCCTCTGGGACAGAAAAATATCCTATCTTGCAAAGAAACCAAGATGCCCATAAACAACACTGGCTTAACCTGGGTGTGGGCAGGCCAGCCTTCTAGAAGCCAGGACGACTCACTCAACATTGTCAGCCTCCAAGTAGGCAGAACTGCCAATGGGTCTGACAAAATCATGTCATCCTATGCCACACTAATGGACTGGTCTTCTTTTTTGATCTTAGCATACGAGAGTTTCAAAATAGGATTGAGGGCTTCCATTAGGGTGGCCAGAGTGGACTCCCAGAGTGTCTGCCATGTACCCCAATTTTTTAGGTCTTGATGCATACAGAAAATGTACCCATCCGTGCCAGCTTTTCCTCCCAAGTCCAACCTGCTGTTTATTCCCTGGAAAACATAAACAAAAGAGAGGGCCTTCTCTGTGGCTGCTCCCAGACTTTGGAACTCCCTCCCACTGGAGACCAGGCTGGCCCCATCTTTGCTGTCCTTCCACAAGCCGGCAAAGAAGACCATTCTCTTCAGGCAAGGCTTTCCCTTAAGCACTGGTTGCCCGAGTGGGGTTCTTAAATGGACTTTAAGAACACCATCTAACCAAGGACTTTAAAAGTAAAGTCCTGGTGAAGCACATCTTTTACCACGTCTGAACTTCTGGGACCAGCTTGGAAGAAGGGTGATTGACTGCACTCGAAAGCTTGCAATGTTCCTTTTTTGTTTTTAATAGTGGCCTATTGCCTGTAACCTATTTTTGCAATTAAATGGATTACTGTGCCTTACTGCTGGGTCTGTGCTTTTGCTGTTATTTTTGTTTACTGTCTTTCAGTGCAGTGTTTTGGTTTGTTTGTTTGTTTGCTTGTTTTTATACTGCCCGTCTGCTGGGGAAGGAACTCCAGATGGTTTACAGCAATCATAATTCAACAACAATAATAAAAGTCAAAATAATAAAATAATAATAAAATAATAATAACCAATAAATAATAAAATTAAATACAATAATAAAATAAAATCAAATAATTGATTGTTTTTAAGCATTTGTATACTGGTTTTAGTTTTATATATTGCCTTTTAATTATGCAAGCCACCCTGGGTCCTTCTTAAGGAGAAAGGCGGGGCAAAAATATTTTAAACAACCACAAAAAAGTAAATAGTATGTCTCAACCGGAGTAGGTCTGTGAAGATTTTCCGTCATCCAGGTGACTTTATCTGGAAGTTGTGTCATGGCAACTGGACTTCTTTTCTTGAGAGTTTGAAACATTTCGCTGCTCATCCAAACAGCTTCGTCAGTCTGAGGAAAGCTAGTGGTGAGTCCTCCATTTTATAGTTCACTTTGATCTGATTGTCACCCTGGTCTGAAATAGGCTCATAAGATGAACAATGGCCTGAATAGGCTCGTTAGGTGGACAATAGTCTCATAAGGTGGACAACCCTACACCTTTATAACATTCCCAACAAGTATGAGTCGTTAGCCTTGTTGGTGGAGGTATGAAGTATTCTTGATCTGCCAGTGAACTATAAAATGGAGGACTCGCCGCAAGCTTTCCTCAGACTGACGAAGCTGTTTGGATGAGCAGCGAAACGTTTCAATCTCTCAAGAAAAAGAAGTCCAGTTGCCATGACTCAACTTCCAGCTCAACTAGAGCAAGACCACTGAATCAGTGGAGATTGGATGAACTAACCCCTCTATAACTTTGACAGATTCAAAAACAGTAAAAAAGCCAAGTGTCCTGCTTATATATCCATCCCATAGCGCTTAACACACTCTCTGAGGTGGTTTACAATTTAATGATACAAGGTACACATTCACCCACCCCCACTCCCGACTCAGGGGGCTGGCCACTTATTATATCAACCTTGGAAGGAGGGAAGGCTGAGGAGACCTTGAGCCGGCTGCCAGAATCTGCTGGGCTTGAACACAGAAACCCAGCAGTAAGCTTGGCACTGAAACAGGCACATTGAATCAGACTGCAGTACTGCAGCCAAAACCCTGCTCGGGGTCTGTGTTCAATCAAGCCCAGCAAGATTCTGGCAGCCTTAAGAACATAGGAAGAGCCCTGCTGGATCACGCCAAAGGCCCATCTAGTCCAGCTTCCTGTATCTCACAGTGGCCCCACCAGATGCGTCCGGGAGCACATGAGACTAGATATCTGTCTCATGATAGCACTCCCTTACATCTGGCCCTTGAAGTACCCCAGTTTTAAGCCTGGAGATGACACATCTCCATCATGGTTTGTAACCTGGGATGGACTTTTCCTCCAGGAATCTGCCCAATCCCCTTTTGAAGGCATCCAGGCCAGATGCCATCACCACATCCTGTGGCAGGGAGTTCCACAGACTAACAACACGCTGGGTGAAAAAATATTTTCTTTTGTCTGTTCTCACTCTCCCAGCCCTTAATTTGACTGGATGTCCCCTAGTTCTGGTATTTTGTGAGAGGTAGAAGAGCGTTCCTCTATCTACTTTACTCAGGCCCTGCATTATTTTGTATGTCTCAATCCCACTCAGCCTTCCCTCCTTCCAAGGTTGATACAATAAGTAGCCAGCTCCCTGAGTCTGGGTGGGTGGGTGGGTGGGGAATGTGTATCTTGTGTAATTAAACAGTAAGCCACCCCAGAGAGGTGCTTATCATACATTCCGATTTTGGGGACTCCCTTGGAAACTGGGAGACCTACCTAAACAGCTCGTTAATATTTACATACCAATAAACACCTCAATCGGAAGAGCAAACCTTCAGCCCCAAGTCTGCCTTTACCTGTCCTGGGATGTGTTCCTCGTAGCCCAGCCGCGAGGTATAAGCATCTTCCGCCCGCACGCAATCCATGGCATGTTCGGCCAGAGGAGCCGTCCAGGTGTACACCTGGAAGGGGGTAGAGATCCGTTCCAGCGGGTGTCTCTGGACGCTGGTTTGGAGTCAAACAAGATGCAGCCATCATTATAATCCCACCTTTGGCACAGGGCAGGTTAACCGACGGAGAACAGCCATCGCTCCACCTGCTCCAGGCCACCCTGGGTTCGCCTCAAACAAGGGACGTCTCTTCAAAAACCAACATTTCAGCCCCTGCAGCAATACCACCTAGAGTCTACTCCCTGGAGTGACAGGATGTGGGCCTCTTTCCACCACTGGCCAGGGGGTTCATTTGTACATTCAGAGTACAATTATAAAAAACATCTTTGTGGCCTGGAATTCAACTGATGTTCAATGTGACCCATAGCATCATAACTAAAAGTCTGCTACTACTGATGGCAGTATTTCCCCTCTCCATCACTTGGAGATAAAGTCAGGTTTTCAACCTTACCCAGTACATTTATCACTTAAAATCAATAGTGAGTTTTTAAAAATACAAAATGACACATTAGTTACTATCTACTTAGAACATAAAATATTTATTTATTTATTTATTGTATTTTTATACTGCCCATCAGGTAACAAGGCCACACACCTCCAAAGGAAATCCAAACTTTAAAAAAAATCATTCATTTTTTAGGAAATGGTCTCTCTTTCTCTCTCTCTCTCTCCCTCCTTCTCTCACCATGTTACAAGCAAACCACTTCGGATTAAAAGATGGGTCAAATGTGAATCAACAGCCTTAGGGACAGAATGGCTTTCTGAAAGACATCCAAAAGACTGTTTTCATTCTTTTTATGTACAATTATTTTTTTTGGCACATGGCACCTCTTGAATCTGCTGGGCGGATGAGGCATAAACCATCCTAAAGAAGAATTTTTTTAGGGGAAATGCAAACTCCCCCCTGCTAATATACTTAGAGAATCAGAAAAGCTGGTGCAGCACCTGTGCTATGTATCAGGCAGGGAGTGGGTCTACCATGAAACCAGTGGAGTCTAAACAACGCTCCAGGCCCTTAATCCCGGAGGGGGCCTCCGAAATGATTTTAGCCCAAATTTTTATAAAAACTGTAGTGCTCAGTCACAGAACAAACCCACTGGAAAAAGGCAACAGTGGCTTCCCAGATCTTTGTTGCATGTTGGGAAGTCCTCTCCCATAAGAGTTCAAGCTCCAGCCCCCCCCAAAATGATGGGCCCCACCCATGATGTTGGACCAAGAAGGGCAAAGGCAGAGCCCGATGCCCCCTTTAAGGAAGGGCTGGAGCTCCAGAACATAGCATGGGCGGAGATCATGATCTCCGAGGGACCCAAGGGGCTTTTGGAACGCTCTTCACCTGAAGGCCTGGAGACAGGCTCTCCCACCCTTGTGCTGCCCGTCAGGGACTACGGACACGCTTGTCTGCCTCGCCTTTCCATTTCCCCTAATCCGGGGCCTATGAGGACTAGAATCTTAGTTGAGCTCGGGACAAACGGTGGCATCCAGATCCACTCCTCAGCATCTTCCCTCCCCCGCCCCCCAACGGCTGCTTCCAGAGCCTCCCCAGGCAACCGGGGCTGGCTGGCAATTGTAGTCCCTCCGTTTCCAAAAGGGGTGCCTGTGAACTGTCTGAGACAAGCGTCTCAAAGGAAGCAACACCGTTCTGTCCCCGATCGGTCCAGCTGTCACGAGGCTAGAAAGCTGAATTGCCATCTACCTTTGCCCGTGCGTGTGGGCATGCCTGCGCATGTGGTCTAAAAGAGAGAGAGAGAGAGAGGGAGAGAGGGACTGGTCCTCAAGAGGCCACATTCAGGTTGTGCAGCTGAATCAGGGGCAGTTACCGTTTCTTCTGCAGGGAAGCAAAGTTCCTTTTGAAGGTGGGGCTGATCTGGTTCAGGAGCTCCACCAGGGAATGGCTGAGGAAGCTGGGGTTGGCCGGCTTAGGGTTGAAGTTGTAGGCGGTGGACCTGCAAGAAAAGGAAGTGGCAGAGGGCTCAGAGGGGGAGGAGGAGGGGGGAGGGTGCGGGAAGGGGACCAGAAGACCGCAACTCTGCCCAGGAAGGCAAAGCAAAACCCATCTGACCGGTGGCGGTCTAGCTTCCTCTTGAATTTTATTTATTTATTTGATTTATATACCACCTATTTGGCTACAGGGCCACTCTGGGTGGTTTAGAACAGTGTTGGCGAACCTATGGCACGGGTTCCAAAGGTGGCACTTGGAGCCCTTTCTGTGTGCACCTGACATTGCCCCTTCACAACCACTTGTATTTAGGTTAAATTGCTATATTAGCACTTTGCAAAAAATTAGTGGGTTTCAAATTGCTGTTTGGGCACTTGGTCTCTAAAAGGTTCACCCTCACTGGTTTAAAACATAAGAACATAAGAGCAGCCATGCTGGATCAGGCCAAAGGCCCATCTAGTCCAGCTTCCTGTATCTCACAGTGGCCCCACCAGATGCCTCTGGGAGCTCACGAGACTCGATCTCTGTCTCCTGATCCCACTCCCCTGCATCTGGCCCTTGAAGGACCCCAGTTTTAAGCCTGGAGATGACACGTCTCCATCATGGTTCGTCACCTGTGATGATGGACTTTCCTCCAGGAATCTGTCCAATTCCTTTTTGAAGGCATCCAGGCCAGATGCCATCACCATAACCTGTGGCAGAGAGTCCCACAGACTAGCAACATGCTGGGTTTAGAACAGTGCCAGTAAACAAACAGCCAGCGGCTCCAACACTGGAGCCCTCATCACCTCCCGAGGGCATGGGTTCCGTTGTCCCACTGCTCTTTCCTGTTCCTCGGCCTAAATCTGGCTTCCTACAGCTGGAGGCCACTGCTGCGTGTCCTGCATCCGGGGACGATGGACAACGGGTCCTGGCCCTTCCTCTGCAGGAAAGGCTTTCAAAGTCTTTGAAAAATGCTATCTTGTCTCCTTCCACTCATTCTCCTTTTCTAACAGCTGGAAGTGCCCAGTTCTTTCAAGCTTTCCTCACAGGGCTTGGTTTTCAGTCCCCGGATGGTTCTTGGTTTACCCACCATGATGAAGTGGGTACAGCAATGGGCTAAAACTCAGTAGACCCACGTTCAAATCCCTGCTCAGCCACAGAAACTCACAAGGTTTGGCTCAGCTCCGAAAGCCACCCCGTAAATATCTCGCGTCCCTTGGAAGCCCCATCTGGATTGATACAAGTGGTGTGCGACCCGACCCACACACAACACAACATTTTATTGATCTGTAAATTGGGACACCAGAGGGGCGTGATGGCTCAGCGGACTACGGCTCCGAAAACTGTCGGCTGCAAAGCGAGCAGCTCAGCGGTTTGAATCCCGGCTGCCATGCAGCGGAGCGAGCTCCCACTGTTCACCCCAGCTCCTGCCAACCTAGCAGTTTGAAAGCATGTAAATGCAGGTAGATAAATAGGTACCTCTGTAAAAAGCGGGAAGGTAAAACAGTGTTTCCTTGCAGCCATGCCGGCAACGTGGCCACGGACTTGCACAACACTGGCTCTTCGGCTTAAAAGTGGAGATGAACACCGCCCCTAGAGTTGGACATGACTAGCACACATGTGTGGGGGGAATCTTTACTTTTACCTTAAATTGGGAACACAGACCACGAGTGCTCATAATAATCCCAGCCAACTTACACTGTGTTAACAAGGGAGGGGAATTTAACCCTTTGACTCTAGAGATCAAATAAAGAACTGCATTAATCTGTGTTTAATGTTTGTTTTCAGTTTGAACAAACGGATATAGCCAAGTCTAATTTCCTGCAAGGTGTTTGAAAACTTATCTCATCTCCTACAACACTCCAGCCCAGTGATGGCCAATCTATGGGACGGGTGTCAAAGGTGGCACGGAGAGACCTTTCTGTGTGCATGTGGCATGGCCCCACTCACAGCCACGGCACTTTCCCCCCTCCACTCAGACCACGCCACTGTGCTCCGTGAAGAGAGCCGGGCCAAGGGGAGGCAGAGGTTTGTGGGTTCCTTCGTAGCCCCAGTCCACTCTCCAGCCATGCTGCTTTTGGGATGCCCAGAGCGGCGTGGCTGGAGAGTAAATTGGGGCTAGGAAGGAGCCCACAAACCGCTGCCTCCTCCTTGACCTGGCTCTCTGCATGGAGCCATTTCGGCGATCTCAAGTAGCACCCCGACAAGAAGCACCCCTGCTCTTTGGACCTTGCTTTCCCAAAGGGTAACCACCCTTCGGGAAAGCGAGGATCAAAGAGCAGGTTTTTGAATTTCCCGCGGCCATGGCAAGGGTGTTGCGGCCGCGGGAAACTCGAAAGTCTGCTCTTTGATCCCTGCTTTCCTGAAGGGTAGCACCCGAAGCATTGGTAACCCGGAGTACCACTGTATTCAGGTTCAATTGCGATACTGGCAGGTTGAGAAAAATAATTGGGTTTTGAATTGTAGTTTGGGTACTCATTCCCTAAAAGGTTTGCCATCACTCCTCTAGCCACTGTCATACTAACTCTCTAGTTGAAATTCTGTGCCATCCACCATTTTATTTTATTTTTATTTAGAAGGTAAAAAGAATGCAGTGGGGAATTTGAACACAAGTCCTCAACATTTTAGAATAGGGGAGAATACTTTTAAAAGCTGTTAACTTGGGGCAATGGTTTCAAACTGCAGGAAAAGAGATTCAATTTAAACATTAGGAAGAATTTCATGACAGTTAGAGCTGTTCGGCAATGGACTAATATGCTGCCACAAAGGAGGGTGGTGGAGTCTCCTTCTTTGGAGGTTTTTAAGCAGAGGCTGGATGGCCATCTGTCGGGAGTCCTGTGATGGGGGTTCCTGCATGGCAGGGGTTGGACTGGATGGCCCTTGAGGTCTCTTCCAACTCTATGAATCTATGAATCTATTTCAAGCCTAGACCAGACCTCAAAAGCATCGTATCCAATATCTCATTCCGATGCCTTAAGGCCTGCCAGGATACATAATATTTACCAATAAATCAACAGCAAATGAATGTGTTACATAAATCAAATCACACCTTCTTTGGGAGAGTGACCCCTTTTCTGCAAAAAGCGGTCTGGATTATAATATTTTCTGCCTTGTGGGTCCAGAAAACGCCTCCCACAGAATCAAGATCTCTGCCTTCCGGGACACCTTTGGAGATACTCACTGGTTGAGGTAAAAGCCCCGGGTGGAGGCCGTGATGCTCACGTGCCGGTCTTCCATCGTGATGACGTACAGGTACATGAGGTCCCCGTGCATCTTGCGGTTCCCAGGTGGGGGGTTCCAGCCGCTCATCGTGAGGACTTTTAGGCACTGCAAAGGCTGGGGGAGAGAGCAAAAATAAAAATAAACCATCAGACAATCACCATCAGGAAACGCTTTTTAAAGATAAAACACACAGATCGGTTCAATAATCTGCTTTGAGCGAAGGGAAGACACAACGTTGGATGCCAAGTCTCAGATTAACCTGCAGGGAGGATTCTAGATCATTTTAACTCCCTGGGGGCTCTCTGGGAACCCGGCTCACAGCCTCAGAGCTTTGGAGCCACGAGCCTTGGAGCAGAACTCAGAGCCTTCTGTCTGTGGGACTGGGGTGGGTTTAAGTCAGTGGCTTCTCAACCGGTGGGTCCCCAGATGTTCCTGGACTGCAACTCCCAGAAATCCAGGCCAGCTCAGCTAGTGATGGAGACTTCTGGGAGTTGCAGTCCAGGAACATCTAGGGACCCACCGGTTGAGAAGAAATGGTTACCTACCTGTAAGGGTAGTTCTTCGAGTAACGCCTCTGTGAATTCCCACTAATGGGTTTAACTGCGCGCCTGCGCAGCTCCCCGGACCTTCCAGAGTCTTCTTGTAGCTCCCAGGGACCTCCTCCTGCCCCACTGCGCATGCTCCAGGACTCCCGCGCTCCAGTCCTCAGTTCCTCACATGTCCGCCGCTGCAACGAGAAAGACAAGGGAGACGTGACGGACAGAGGGGAGGACGGGCGGGGAGTGGGAATTCACAGAGGCGTAACTCGAAGAACTACCCTTACAGGTAGGTAACCGTTTCTTCTTCTTCATAGCCTCTGTGAAATCCCACTAATGGGAGATTAACAAGCTGACTTACAGGCGGAGGGCCGTCACGGCAAGGAGTAGGAGAGAACGGCTCTGCCAAAGGCTGTGTCTGATCTGGCCCGGACGTCCAGCCTGGAGTGGTGTGTAAAGGTGGACGGGGTGGACCAAGTCGCCGCCTTGCACACATCCTATAGGGGTATGCCTCTAAGGAAGGCAGACGATGTGGAGATGGCTCTCGCCGAATGTCCCTTCGGGGAGGATGGTAGCGGAGCCTGAGAAAGTCGGTAAGCAAGGCGAATAGTCTCCACTATCCATCTGGAGATAGTCTGAGAAGTTACGGGAAGTCCTTTGGCTTGACCTGTTGTGTTAATAAAGAGGCGCGGAGACTTCCTAAAGGGCTGGGTCCTGGAGGTATAAAACAACAGGGCTCGACGCACGTCTAGCGTATGAAGCGCTCGCTCAACACCAGTTTGCGGGGAAGGGAAGAAGGTAGGTAGAGTGAGAGGTTGGCTAAGGTGGAAGTAGGAGACGACCTTAGGAAGGAAAGAGACATCCGGGTAAAGGGTGACTTTATCCACAAAAAACTGAAGGAAAGGTGGGTCCATCCGGAGGGCCGCAAGCTCAGACGCTCTTCTAGCAGATGTGATAGCTATAAGGAAGGCCACTTTGAGAGAGAGAATATGCAAGGGAACAGAAGCTAGTGGCTCGAAGGGAGGTTGCATGAGTCTCTTCAGGACGATGGAGAGGGACCATTGCGGTGGGACCAGGGGTCGTTGAGGCCGTAGGTGAGCCGTTCCCTTGAGGAATTGCCTGATTAGAGGATGTCGGAATAGCGAGGCTGAAGAAGAGTCCATCGGTTGATGAGCCACAACCGCAGCAAGGTAGACCTTGATGGTAGAGTGGGCGAGACCCCTATTGAGAAGAAGTAGAAGAAACTGCAGAACAGTGTCCGCGTCGGCCGGGCAATGCAAAAGGCCATGTTCACTAGTGAAGAGCAAAAACGATTTCCACTTGCTTTCATAAAGGGTTTTAGTGGAGGGTTTGCGAGAGTGGGAGAGAACATCTGTTAAAGAGAGTCCACCAGCCAGGCCGTGAGGTGAAGGGAGGCCAGGTTGTGGTGGAGAAGGTTGCCTCCCTCCTGAGAGAGGAGGTCTGGGCGGTGTGGTAGATGGACGAATTGGCGGGACATGTCCTTGAGAGCGAAGAACCAGTGCCGGCGAGGCCACCAGGGGGCTATGACAATGGTCCGTGTGCGTTCTTGCCGGAGCCTGATGACCGTTCTGTGCACTAGTGGAAGAGGGGGAAAGGCATAAGCTGTCAGGCCTTCCCATGGAGTCGACAGAGCATCTCCCATCGAGTTGGCGCCGTGTCCGGCCCTCGAGCAATACCTGGGGCATTTGGTGTTCTTGGGGGAAGCGAAGAGATCGACTGTCGGCGGTCCCCACAGGTCGCAGAGCCATTGGAAGATGCTCGGGGCAAGGGACCATTCGTGGTCGTTGTAACTGCGGCGACTGAGGCCGTCCGCCACTGAGTTGTCCTGTGAGGCAATGTGGACAGCGGTGAGCAGGATGTGATTGTGGTAGCACCATGTCCAAATATCGATCGTTAGCCGCAAAAGGGAGCTGGAGCGGGTCCCTCCTTGCTTGTTGAGATAGTGCTGAGCGGTAGTATTGTCTGTAACAATTAGGACTGAGTTGTTCCTGGTCAGCGGGGCAAATGCCTTGACAGCGTTGAAAATTGCCATGAGCTCCAAGTAGTTGATATGTTTGCTCTGGAGAGGTCATGGCCAGGTTCCATGAGTTCTCAGGCCTCTGCAGTGGGCTCCCCAACCTGCAGTGCTTGCGTCGGTCGTAATGTGGACCGACGGATACGGCCGTCGGAACGGACGGCCTATGCCCAAGTGACGCGGGATCGTCCACCAGAGCAGGGCGAGACGGAGAGAAGGGGTAACCCGGAGTCTCTTGGCGGGCGAGTCCCTCAGCGGACGAAAGCGTGACAGGAGCCAGGCCTGTAACGGGCGGAGCTTGAGCCTTGCGTATGGCAGCACTGATGTAGTGGAGGCCATCAACCCGAGAAGGTGTTGGGCTAGCCTGGCTGTGACATAAGAGCGTGGCTTGAATTTCTTGACAGCGCTGCAGATCTTTGTTAGCCTGTCGGGAGGTAGAAAGGCCATGGCTTTCCTGGCATCGAGAATGGCTCCTATGTATGACACGGATTGTGTGGGTTGGAGCGTGGATTTCTTTTCGTTGATGGACAGGCCTAGTGACGTTAGGAAGCGTATTGTGTACTCGATGTGACGGGTGGCCTCTTTTCTTGTAGGCGAGACGAGGAGCCAGTCGTCGAGATATGGGAATATATTGACGCCCTTCAGCCGAAGGAACGCTACGACTGGTGCAAGACACTTGGTGAACACCCTTGGGGCGGTGGAGAGGCCAAAGGGAAGCGCCTTGAACTGGTAAGTATGCTGGCCGATCGCAAACCGAAGGTATTTCCTGTGAGAGTGCCGGAATGTGACATGAAAATAAGCATCCTGGAGGTCCAGGACCGTGAACCAGTCTCCCTTTTGGAGCAGGGGTATGATAGACTCCAGAGTGGTCATCCTGAACTTCCTTTGCCGGATGAACCGGTTGAGCTTTCTGAGGTCTAAAATAGGGCGGAGCGAGTCGTCTTTTTTCGGGATGGTGAAGTAACGCAAGTAAAACCCGTATCGTGAGGCGGCACTTCCTCGATGGCATCTTTGTGGAGTAAAGTGCGTACTTCCCGGTCGAGAACAGGGGAAGGCGCCGTGACGACTACTCGCCCAAGGGGCGGCCAGTGTTGGAATTCTATGGCGTAACCCTCGCGTATAATGTCTAATACCCACTTGTCTGATGTTATGGCTGCCCATTGAGAGAAAAAGGGGCACAGTCGGACGTCTCCTGGAGGTAACAACGGGACTGAGGCGAGGTCAGGAGGTGTGTTTAGGCTTTCTATCATAGCGTTTGGCTGATTGTGACCGGCCTGGACGCTGTTGAGCTGGGCGGTAATATGGAGAGGATTGATATGGAGGCTTGCTTCGTTGTTGGTTGCGCTGCACAGGGTTGTGGTAAGGGCGGCGCCATGGGTAAGACGTCTGTCGGGGTGTCTGTTGAGATGTCGAGCCTTGATATGCATAAGAGCGGGCTGTCCTACGCATTTTTAAGATGTTGTCAAGAGATTCATCCGTAGTAGCAGCAAAGAGGCCCTCTCCATCGAACGGAGCACCTTCTATCCGATTGCGGGCATCGTCTGTGATAGTAACAGTGCGCAGCCATGCGTGCCGGCGAAGATAGACCGCATTGGCTAGTTGACGAGCCGAGGCATCCGCGATGTGGCATGCTGCTATAGTTTGGTAATCTAGCAAGGTCAAAAGCTCCGCATGAGCTGCAGTGATTCTTGCTTTGTCATCATCTGGTAGGTGGTCAAAGAGCGGAAGCATTTCCAAGAGAAGATGACGAGAATATGCTTCCATAGCGCAAAGGTGGTTGGTAGTGCGCAGAGAAAAGGATGCTAGCGAATATTGCTTTTTGCCAATGAGATCAAGTTTCTTCCCCTCCCTGTTGCTTGGTGTGGAGGTAGAAGTGTTCTTTGCCCTATTTTGAGTGGCATTAACGATGAGCGAATTTGGCAGAGGGTGTTGGGCCAGAAAGTCCACCTCATCCCCATAAGTGCGGTAGAGGTTGTCTATGCGTCTAGGCATGAGCGGTGTCGCCGAGGGCTTTGTTAGTGAGGTCTTAGCTGACTGTAGAAGGGAAGGAATAAATCCCAGGCGCAAGGGCGGGTTCCTGTGTTTCTTGAGGTGTCCAAAGAACTTGCAGGAACCTTTGGGATCTGGAAGTTCAACATGTAGTTCCATGACATGAGCCACCTTGTTGATGATCTTGGAGTAAGTGGCAAAGTCTTCCTCAGGGGAGACCACTAAGACATCCCCGGGTTCAGAATCTTGAACGTGCCGCTGGTCTTGTGTGGCACGAGAAGATTGAAATGAATGGGCATCGTCCTCAGACTGTGATAAGAGGGACTTGTCCATGGATGCCGGTGAAAGGGTCCGCTGCCGACCAGACATGCTATCAGAAGGGCGGTCCTTAGACGGACGGTCTCCAGTGGAGGCTATGGAGCGCGTTGCTGCTCCCGTAGACACGGCCGTGTGCTCTCGAACCATACGAGATTGAGGGTGCTGGGGAGTAGAGGAGCGCTCCTTTCGAGAGCGGTAGCGATCACCGGTGGCATGGCGACGGCGCTTCGGTGATAGCGAGGCAGAGGATGATGACGAGCCTCTCCGATATCGCCCTCTCGATCGCGAAGACGACGAGGAGGAGGTGGAGCGTCGGCGACGATGCTTTCGACGCCTCGACATCGAGCGGCGCTTTCGTCGCCCTCGGTCCTTCCGTGCCGCTTTCTTATGGCGGCGAGATTTGCCCGCTGTCCCCGAGCCAGCATCCTCATGCTCGGAGGGACTGCTATCGGAATCCGAGGAGGAGGAATCCCACGCTCTGCGGGCACGCTTTCGTGGAGAGCGAGAGGGACGATCCGTCCTCACGCGGCCGGTATCGGCCGTTGTCGTGCGGGACAAAGTCTCGACGCGGAGCGGTGGTGGCCGCGTACGAGCGGGCGCATTCAGCAGCTGAGAGGAGCCTTGCGCAGCCTCGTCCTGAGTAGTCAATGCAGTTGCCGAGAGCAGGGGAGAGCGTTGTCGAGGCTCTAAGACCACATCCCCCAATTGGGAAGCAAGGAGATGGCTGCCCGACCTGGACGAGGCTGGGGAGGCCGATCTTCGGGCCACAAGGCGAAGGTCCGTGTTAGTAGGAAGGCTATCCGTAGCCTGGGACACAGACTGCCCCACCAACATTTGCAAATGAGCCCGGGCAGCGCCGGATGGTGAGCCGGGCGCGGAGAGTTGCATGGTAGACGCGGGCTTTTTCTTGGATTTTTTGGGGCCCTGTGTCGTAGACTTGGATGACTGGGAAGTCTTTGACGCCATGGAGGCGGATGAAGAGGGTTCGCCTTGGACCTTATGCTCCATAGGCTTAAGGGATTGCTCCCACAGATAAACGCGGAGGCGACCCTGGCGTTGTTTCAGCGCTGGCTTAGACAATTTCTGGCACTCTTTACAAGTCTCAGGTTGGTGGGTCTCCCCCAAACAGTACAAACAGTTCGAGTGCCCGTCGGAGACCGATATTTTATTGGGGCACGTGAGACAGCGCTTGAATAGCGCTCCGGGGGCCATAAACGGCCGGGGGGGGGGGAGGGGGGTGGGTACTAACTACTACTAAACTCTACTTTTTTTTTTTTTTTTGACTACTCTAAGCTAAGTCTAACAACAAGTAAGGAAGTAAGGTACTTATCAAGACGCAAGCAATAAATGTTTTCCTTTCTCTAGGAGCTACCGAAGAACGTGTCCGTTGCTGGCGGCGGCAAGAAAGGAACTGAGGACTGGAGCGCGGGAGTCCTGGAGCATGCGCAGTGGGGCAGGAGGAGGTCCCTGGGAGCTACAAGAAGACTCTGGAAGGTCCGGGGAGCTGCGCAGGCGCGCAGTTAAACCCATTAGTGGGATTTCACAGAGGCTACGAAGAAGAACCACTGGTTTTAAGTAGCAACATGAGGAGGACTCAAGGCAGGGGAAGGGAGGTCCATGGCACATTCCAGCATCAAGGAAACTGATCCATGAGGTCCGCAATAATCAGAGGGTGCAAAGTCCCCCAGTGAGACTTCAGTGCTTTGCGTGTGACTCCTGGGCACATCCAGGAAGGGCTCAGAAAGACTTCTGTCCCAAACTGTAGAAAGAGACCACCAGCTCCTTTCCCCACTGTGCTTAATTACAGTTGCTTCAGACCACAACTCCCATTTAGTATGAATCTGGTCATACAAACATAAGAAGAGCCCTGCAGGATCAGGCCAAAGGCCCATCTAGTCCAGCTTCCTGTATCTCACAGGGGCCCCACCAGATGCCTCTGGGAACGCATGAGACTAAGTATCTGTCTCCTGCGACCACTCCCCTGCATCTGGCCCTTGAAGGACCCCGGTTTTAAGACTGGAGAGAACACATCTCCATCATGGTTTGTACCCTGGGATGGATTTTTCCTCCAGGAAATCTGTCCAATCCCCTTTTGAAGGCATCCAGGCCAGATACCATCACCACATCCTGTGGCAGGGAAATTGCTAGAAATCTCTCCCCTTGAAAGGCCAGTTAAGCATTTTTAACACAGCAGCAGCAGCTGCAGCAGCAGCAATCTCCTTGTGTTGCCACAACCTTGTTTTATGGGGGCCACATTTCTGAGGAGGCACACTTCTGAGGAGGAAGTCACTGCCCCAACTCAGGAGGTAGATGGGTGGAGGAATGTGACTCAAAGGAGTAGAAGGCCAAGGGATCGCTCAGAGAGTCTCATATTGCACAATCAATTTGAGGCTCTTTCCCTCAGCACACCTCATGAGGCACACATAGAGGAAGAATTGGTTCCACCGGAGGATCTCTCCCTCATCACTATTGATGAGACACAAGATCAGGTACATGTAGATGAACAGGCTGCAGGAGAGAAGCTTCTTGTACTAGGGGATTCTATAATTAGAAATACAGAGGGATGGATTTGTGACGAGCATGATAACCGGATGGTCACTTGCCTGCCAGGTGCAAAGGTTGCAGACATCACGAGAAATATAGATAGCTTGTTAGAGAGAACTGGGAAGGAGCCAGTGGTCATGGTACATGTTGGTACCAATGACGTTGGGAAGGCAAAGCGGTCAGTCTTGGAAGCCAAATTCAGGTTGTTAGGTAGAAGATTGAAGTCCCGGGCTTCCAAGGTAGCATTTTCAGAGGTGCTGCCTGTTCCTCGTGCAGGACCCGCCAGGCAGGCAGAACTCAGAAGCCTCAATGCGTGGATGAGGCGATGGTGTCGAGAGGAGGGCTTTAGATTTGTCAGGAACTGGAGAACATTTTGGGACAAGCCAAACCTGTTCAGGAGGGATGGGTTGCACTTGAATCAGGATGGGACCAGATTGCTGGCACTCAACCTCAAAAGGGCAGCAGAGCAGCTTTTAAACTGATAACTGGGGGAAAGCCGACAGGAGCTGAGTGGCATCCGGTTCGGAACACATCATCCTCGGGGAATGAGGTTGAAGAAGGTAGAGAATCACATAGAGATGGCGTAGCAGGTATTAGCACTGGGAGAATAACGGAATATGACAGTTTGTCTACTGATAATAAAAGCTGTGCGGGAGAAAGAACAAGGCAGCAGCTGTTGTTGCGGGACCCACTGTACAGGTGCTTCTACGCCAATGCTCGAAGCCTCCGAGCAAAGATGGGAGAACTTGAACATTTGGCAGCTAGGGATAACATAGATATAATAGCCATAACAGAAACCTGGTGGAATGTGGAGAACCAGTGGGATACAGCAATCCCAGGCTATAAACTCTATAGAAGGGATAGAGAGGGGCGGGTTGGAGGAGGAGTGGCCATCTATGTCAAAGAAGGGGTAAAATCCAGCAGAATGGAGATTGACAGAGGGTCTGACTCCACCACAGAATCACTGTGGGTTAAACTACCAGGTCCAAGGAGTGATGTGATCGTTGGAGTATTCTATCGTCCACCAGATCAAAACCTTGAGGGGGACCTTGAAATGAGGAGAGAAGTCATGGAGGTGGCTAAGAGGGATAGGATAGTAATCATGGGGGACTTCAATTATCCCCACATTGACTGGGCCAATGCGAGCTCCGGGCAAGAAAGAGAAATTGGGTTTCTCGACTTGCTGAATGACTGTGCCTTAGAGCAACTTGTCACGGAGCCCACCCGAGAACAGGCAACTCTGGATCTAATATTGTGTGATACTCAGGACCTGGTTAGGGGTGTGAATGTCACTGAGCCTCTGGGGAACAGTGACCATGCTGCAATTACCTTTGCCATGCATGTCGGAGGAAGAGTGTCAACCAAATCAGACATAAAAACCCTTGATTTTCGAAGGGCAAACTTCCCTCAGATGAGGAAAATAGTTAGAGAGAAACTGAAGGGGAAGGTTAAAAGAATCCAATCTCTTCAGAGTGCATGGAGCCTGTTTAAAACAACAATAATAGAGGCCCAGCACAAGTGCATACCACAAAGAAAGAAGAGCTCATTTAAGTCCAAGAGGGCACCGGCATGGTTAACGAGTGGAGTTAGAGAGGCTCTAAAGCACAAGGAGAGGTCCTTCTGTAAATGGAAATCCTCCCCAAATGAGGATAATAAAAAGGAACACAAACTCTGGCAAAAGAAATGTAAGAAAATGATAAGGGAGGCAAAGAAAGACTTTGAGGAACGAATGGCTAGCAATATAAAGGGTAATAATAAAAGCTTCTTCAAATATGTTAGAAGTAGAAAACCTGCCAGAGAACCAGTTGGCCCTCTGGATGGTGAGGGAGGAAAAGGGGAGGTTAAGGAAGACTTGGACATTGCAGAGAAATTGAATGAGTTCTTTGCGTCTGTCTTCACGACAGAGGACCTTGAGCGGATTCCGCTGCCTCAGCCGCCCCTCTTGACTAAAGAATTAAATCAAATACAGGTTAAAAGAGAGGAGGTTTTAGGACTAACTGATAAATTGAGGATTAACAAGTCACTGGGCCCAGATGGCATCCACCCAAGGGTTATTAGGGAACTGAGAAATGAAATTGCAGATCTCTTAACGGTTATATGCAACTTGTCTCTTAAAACGGCCACAGTGCCGGGGGACTGGAGGATAGCAGATGTCACACCAATTTTTAAAAAAGGAAGGAGGGGGGACCCGGGAAACTACAGGCCGGTTAGCCTTACATCTGTCCCAGGGAAGATGGTGGAAAGCCTCATCCAAGAGAAAATCTTAAAAAACATAAAAGAACAAACCTTGCTGAGAGAAAATCAGCATGGCTTCTGTAAGGGTAAATCTTGTCTGACAAACCTCTTAGAATTTTTTGAAAAGGTCAACAGGCACGTGGATTTGGGTGAACCGGTGGATATAGTCTATCTGGATTTTCAAAAGGCTTTTGACACAGTCCCTCACCAA
>JAHTLZ010000038.1:1306459-1374108 GCA_023846285.1 Phrynocephalus versicolor | reverse complement strand
CCCCCCCCCCCCAAAAAAAAGCAGCAGCACCACTGAGTTGTGAGTTTTCGTCCTTGCTTATGGACGGCTCAGTGACCTTTGGGGTTTTAACTCCTGCATCCACTGCTTCCACTCGCGGCACCATGCCTGGGTCCAAATTGCACCACTGTCACAGGTGGAACATGTCTGGTCTGTGAGGCTTAATGACAGTCATTAAGCCTCACTATAATTAATGACTTAATGATAAGGCTTAATGGTTTTAATAATGTCCAGATTTCACAATACCTTCTTCTGAATGGCACAGGGAAGAGGGGAGGCAAGTTTAAAGCCTTCTAAAATACAGAGTGCATGAAAACAGAGACGCACCGAGGAGGAAATGCCCCTTCCAAAATGGGTGTGCCTGCCAGGTGTTTTGGCCTGGGTCTCTGAATGTCTCCCTAGCGCTGCCTAGACAGCTGTGGTTCGTGGGAGTTTTGCTCCATGGAAGAGGCCCCCAACCGTGGCTCCCCAGGTGGTCCTGGGACTAAGACTTCCAGAAGCCTTCACCACTAGCTCTGCTGGCCACGATTCCTGGGAGTTGCAGCCCAAGAACATCTGGGAAACCCAAGGCTGGGAAGGGCTGCTCTAGAAAGTAACATCCAGCCTTGCTTCCTACCAGGTGCAAGTTTAAAGGGATGTCACCAGAATCTGATGGGTCAAATCCCAGGCACAGAAGACACAAGGTCACTAGTTACTTACAAGTGGCAGATCTTTGGTTTATGCTGTAGCTTTTCCAATGATTCTGCAACCCAGCTCCAAACAAGGTGAATAAAAAGCAATGAGCTTTTTTTAAAAAATAAAATGGATTTAAATCATAAATTATGTTTTTTTTAAAAAAGCTTTGGATTTAAAGCATGAAAGACTGACTTAAAAAATCAGTTGCAGTTGAAATCAAATACAGTGGTGCCTCCTAAGACAAATTTAATTTGTTCCATGGGTCAATTCGTTTCACAAAAAAATTGTCTTAAGGGAATTTCCCATAGGAACGCATTGAAAACCAAATCCTCTGGGACAGATTAGGTTGGTTATCAATGCATTACTATGGAAAGGCTGCCCCCCCAATCAACCTGAAGCCTCCACAGAGCCAGACAGACAGCTGATTTTGACAGCTGTCTGTGGAGGGTTGCATGGAGTCTCTGTTCTGAGCCGTTTTGGCGCGGAGAATTGGTGAAGGGGGGGGCAGCCCAAAAGCAGCATGGCTGGAGAGTAAATTGGGGCTACGAACAAGCCCACAAGCTACTGCCTCCCCTTTGCCCTGCCAATGAGGCCTACCCAATGCTAGTACAGTACCTCAAATGAGATGGCATTGGGCTTTTTTGCAGCTGCAGCACACTGCTGGCTCATAGTCAGCTTGTAATCTACAGCACTTCCAATACATTTCACCTTTGTAGTATTTCCCGCCCCCTCTTGGTACTGTATGTGGAACTGGGGTTTCTCCCCTATGTTTAGAATTTCGCACCTATCCCTGTTTAATTTCATTATGTTGCTTTCCTCGTCACTCCAACCACTAAAGGCCGGAAGCACGGCAGTAATTATGCACACCTTCTCTCCCCGCCCGTGGCTTGCCTTCTCCAAGCCAGTACGTGTACAAAACAGCCACAGAAGTGGAACCCCATTCTGAAAGCTTACGATAGCGGGGGGGGGGACCCTTGTCTACTCAGAAGCAGACCCCATTGACTTCGAAGGAACCGCTGTCCTGATCACTCTTGTCACTGTAAAATCAGAAAGGTGGTCTAAACAGCGAAGAAACAGTGTATATGGGATTATAGCCTGCACCTTAGTTGTAACAGCCACACTGTTTATAGGCAGCAGCACTGAAGAATGCAAATGACAACTCCTTCACGAGAAGCAATTTACTGCCATGATTTACAGTTTACACCATTCACTTATTTATTAAATTGTCTTATAGGCCACCCACTCCCCAAAAGGGGACTCAGGGTAGATTATTGTGTTAAAAATAGAATCAAAAACATACTAAGCTAATGCATTAGCAAAACTATAATAGCAATTAAAATATGCTGAATGAGATAAAACATTTGTAACTTTAGGAACTCAACAACAAAACAGCATCCAGGAACTCACTCATGTCAGTTATTTGCAAGTAATAGGTATTTTTAGATACTGGCAATTTTTTTTTTTGGATAGTGACTTAATTTTAGCTTGGATTCCTGCCCTGAGCAAGGGGATGGACTAGATGGTCTTAAGAACCCCCATTCAAGTCCATGCCTGTAGGGTTCTCTGATTATTCCTAACAGTCCTAACACATACGGACCTCAAAGCCAAGTGTCATGGAAGGAGGCCTCCAGGGTTTCAGATCAGCCAGGGTGCGAGACACTCCAGGAGGAAAACCTGCCTTCTTAGGTTTCTATTTCCAAAACTTTCTAACTGAGATGTTGGAAAAGCACCCGGGATCCCCATGCTATCAGGGCCAACAGGGGTGCAGGCCAAGAGGTCCCAGGAGTGGAATGCCAAAAGAAAGGCCCTTTTTCCATACAGTTGCCCCGCCCAACAGGAGACAAGTTCCCAGTGGGGAACTGAACCCCTAACCAGATACGCCCAAACTCCGGCTCCACAGCCAAGACCTAAGATACAACAGCCAATTCCTACGCTCACTTGTTAACGGGTGGCAATTCAACAAGAAGAAATAAGAACGGCATTAGTTGGGTGACACTCCCAGCAATGCCTCTCTTTGGACTGCTGGATAGCTCTGGGGGTTAAGTATCTGGTTGGGAGTTCGAATCCCGCCCCTCCTCATGCTTCCGTGACTGGGGCTGAACTCAGTGAGCCACAGGGTCCCAGTTCTCCCATTCTAAGATCTAATAGGGCAGCGGTGGTGAACCTTTGGCACTCCAGATGTTTTGGACTGCAACTCCCAGAATTCCGAGCCTAGACTGCCAGTGACAAAGGACTGTGGGAGTTGCGGTCCAAAACATCTGGAGTGTCAAAGGTTCGCCAACACTGTAATAGGGATTTCAAGGTGAAACTTTCAAGGTGTGGTTTTGCCACCCAGGCCCCTGTCAAGGAGTCCCAGTGGGGAACTGAACCCCTAACCAGATACGCCCAAACTCCGGCTCCACAGCCAAGACCACTGAGCTATCCAGCAGGGTTGCTACAGGTAGGAGGTCCTTTCTGTCTTAATGACACATTGCACACGAGAAAAAAGGCAGGAAAAAAAGGCAAAAGGAAAAGAGGATGGCAGAGAATGAGATGGTTGGACGGTGTCATCGATGCAACCAATATGGATTTGACCAAACTCCGGAGGCAGTGGAAGACAGGAAGGCCTGGTGATCTTTGGTCCATGGGATCACGAAGAGTCGGACACGACTGAATAACAACAAAAGTGGTGCACAACTATAAGCAGTCACTGAGTCCCATCCAATAAAGGTCTTGTGGTGAGTACTGAAACCACAAAGCAGCATTCTAGGGCTGTGGAGACAACCCACCTCTCTCTGTGTATCTATATCTCTCAAGAGTATCATCTTATAAATACTTGGGATGCTTTGTCAAAGATAACTGGGACCCTTCGTGTGAAATTCGTTGCAGAATTGAACAAGCTAGAAATTCCTTCCAGAAAAGGAGGAACTTATCTATCAGGCTTTGTACTCGAATACTTCGTATCCTATGCATCCTGCATACTTCTCTATGGTGCTGAAACGTGCAACCTTACAGACACATTATGCCGGGAGCTAGAAGCATGCGAAATGTGGATGTACAGACGAATTCTGAAGATACCCTGGACAGCCAGAGTCACTAATGTGGCTGTATTACAGCGCATGAATAAAAAGTTATAAATCCTCAATACCATAAAGAGAAGAAAATTGCAGTATTTTGGACTCATGATGTGCAATTAGATGGGAAGCGTAGCCTGGGGTGTAGAAGACCATTCTGGATTAAGAACTTAAAGCCAAGGGTCCGCAGTGAAAACATCTGCTCTGTTTAAAATAGCCTTAGATCAGTGGTTCTCCACCGGTGGGTCCCCAGATGTTCCTGGACTGCAACTCCCAGAAGCCTCCACTGCGAGCTGTGCTGGAAGGGGTTTCTGGGCGTTGCAGTCCAGGAACATCTTCTGGGGACCCACAGCTTGAGAACCCCTGCCTTACAGAGAAACCAGTTCAGGCTACTGATGGCCAACGTTGTACAAGGGCATGGCCTTTGAAGAAGGATATATAGTGGGGATTCCTCCACTTATTTCCACCCACCCCCCTTTCTCATCAAAAAGGAAGCCTGCCGAACAGAGGGTGGGGGGGGGGAGGACTGAGCGTCCCTTTAAATTAAGCCACCCCAAAGCCAAGCGGCTGCGTTTACCCCTTCTGTTCTGCCCATGCACAGCCGTCTGCATTCCATTGAGGGAGGAGAAAAGGAAGTGACATATTAAAGGGGGGGAATCAACATTCTCCCTCCCACCCAAATTGCTCAAGGACAACACGGGATTTCCTTTTGCCTCTTCCCATTAACCCTGTTGTTGTTGTTTTACTTCCAGCAATCCAGAGGAGAGATTTGCACCATGCCCAGGCGGAGAGGAAAAGGCAGAGAAGGAAAGTTAATTTCGTTTTGAATCTTTTTTTTTAAGGAAGGAGGAGAGGGTGTCCCCTCTCCAGGAAAGGAATCTTTTTATTATTTTTAGTAGAAAAAGTCCCAAGGTCACCTTAAAGGGGATCCCCTTGATCTGAGAGCCCTCCCTCTCGGGCTTGGCCTGGCTTCAGTTCCCACCCACCCCCATCTACCCTCGCTCAAGGTGACCTTGGGGAAAGGGGTGGGAAGGAAGGAAGGAGGAGGAGGAGGAGGAGGAGGAGGAGGAGGAGGAGGAGGAGGAGGAGAAACCAGCAGGCCAGAGAAGGCAGCCAGCTGCAGGGCACCCAGGCCCCCACGGTAACCCCCCCCAAAAAAATAAACTCCTGACACATGGATACGTTTCTCAAAGTCCGTGGCCAGCGTGGCTTTTTCAAGAGCCAGGCCAACCTCTCGCTTGCCTCCCCAGCAGAGGTGACAGCCTTTCCTCACATCCCAAAACCACAGCTCCCCTTCCCCAGGAGATCTCCTTTCTCCTCCCCATCAGGATCTCTAAAGAATGTTTGCCACCTCAACCCCCCCCCCCAAACCCCGCTGGGGGGGGGGGACCACAGCTGCTCTCTCTGGAGGCAAACATGACAAAACTGTGGCTGCTCTCCTTTGGGCATGTCCTGAGAAGGCAAGAGGTTCTGGAGAAGACCATCGGGCCAAAGAAAGAGGGGAGGGGGGAGGCAGTAGGAGAAGAGGAAGGCCACACAGAGGATGGACAGACTCCCTCCAGGAAGCCACAGGTTTGGGTCTGCAAGATCTGGGCAGGGTAGGTGACGGCTGGGGGTGCACAAGGTAGCTGCTGTAAGTCAGAGACGGCCTGACAGCACAAAGCAACAACAATTTCAACCCTCCTGGCTAAGGGAAGGCTGGAAGCTACCACCCACTGTGCTTCCTTGTAAGGAGTAAGGCAAGGTAGCCAAATTTGCCGATGACACTAAACTGTACAGGGCAGGAAAAACTGAGAGAGATTGCAAGGAGCTCCAGAGGGATCTCTTGACGCTGGGGGAGTGGGCAAAGCAGTGGCAAATGAGCTTCAATATTAGCAAGTGCAGAGTGATGCACATTGGGGCAAAAAACAAACAAACCCAATTACATTTCTAAACTGATGGGGTCTGAATTCTCTGCAACAAACCAGGAAAGGGACCTTGGTGTCCTGGAGGACAGTTCAATGGAAGGTGTCAACCCAGTGTGCCACATAAGTGAAAAAGGCAAACTCAATGCTAGGGATCATTAGGAAGGGTATAGAAAATAAGTCAGCAAGGGTCATTTTGCCTCTTTATAAATCTATGGTGAGGCCCTATCTGGAGCATTGTGTACAGTTCTGGTCACCATACCTCCAGAAGGATATTATGGAAATGGAAAAAAGTCCAGAGGAGGGCAACCAGAATGATTTGGGGACTGGAACACCTTCCTTACCCTCTGAGGCTGCAACAGCTGGGCCTCTTCACTCTTGAACAACGGCGCTTAAGAGGTGACCTGACTGAAGTTTATAAAATCATACACTGTGTGGACAAAGTAGATAAGGAAAAGCTGTTCTCCCTATCACACAACACTAGAACTAGGGGGCACTCCATGGAACTTCTGGGTGCTAGATCTCAAACAAATAAGAGAAAGTCCTTTTTCATAAGAGAGGATCACGGGCCTGTGGAACTCCCTGCCAGAAGAAGTGGTGACAGCTGTCAGCCTTGACAGCTTTAACAAAGGATTGGACAAGTTCATGGAGAACAAGGGTATCCATGGCTGTCATGAGGGATGCCCAAGAACAACCTCCGGGTTGGAGAGAGAGGCAGGATCTCTCTCTCAATGCCATTTGCAGGGGATCTTAAGCAGGTGAAGACATCTGCTTGGGAATCCCCTGAAGCAAATGGTGAGCCACTGTGTGAGACAGAATGCTGGACTGGATGGGCCGTGGCCTGCTCCAGCAAGGCTGCTCTTATGTTCTTGTGGATCATGACTGTACAACACCCCATCCAGTTCTGCAGCTCTAAGATTATTACAGGAGAGAACAGAGCCCCCCAGAGATCTGACACCACGCAGCCCCATGTTGACACACAGGATAGTCAAAGGCCGTGTAACGGCAGATCTCCTACTAGCACAGGAACGAGGCCTCCGTTTTCCTAGTAAACCCTCTGGTTTCCAGCTGGGCAATGGGAAGCAAAATGGAGGGAGGGGGACAGGGACCCTGACCGTATTTGGCTCTGCCCAAGCAGGTTTCAGCCCTGGCCACTGACATAAACAAACAAGCAAGCAAGCAAAAGTGGTAGAAAACAGGCCAGAGGCTAGGGCAGTGTTGGTGACCCTATGGCACGGGTGCCAAAGGTGGCACTCGGAACCCAGCATCCCCCCTTCACAGCCACCTGTATTCAGGTTGAATTTCTGTGTTGGCACTTTGCGGAAAACTAATGGGTTTTGAATTGTCATTTGGGCTTCTGAAAACTGTCAGCTGCAAAGTCGGTAGCTCAGCGGTTTGAATCCCGGGTGCCACGCAGGCGGAGTGAGCTCCCGCTGTTCAGCCCAGCTCCTGCCAACCTAGCAGTTCAAAAGTATGTAAAATGCAAGTAGATAAATAGGTACCGCCGTAAAAAGCGGGAAGGCAAAACAGTGTTTTCTTGCAACCATGCCAGCCACGTGGCCACGGACTTGCACAACATTGGCTCTTCAGCTTCAATACAGAGATGAGCATCGCCCCTAGAGTTGGACACGACTAGCATGCATGTGCAGGGGGAACCTTTAGTTTTACCTTAAGCCAGCAAAATGCATGCTCAGCTTTAGAGATGTGAAGGCCCCGGGGGGGGGGGGGGGACAGAAAAAATCAGGGGGAATTTTTTTTCCCCCCTGAAGCCTTTTTGGTCCCCCCCCCACACACACAAATGGAAAAAAAGAAATGGAAAAAATGATTATGGAACGTTTTAACATAAGGAATAAAATATTTTAAGACAGAGTGTTCAAATATTTTCCAAACTGTTTCTTTAAAAAATCATTGAAACTTAGTCCCACTCCCATTCTATACATTTTCCTGCCTCTACAATTCTTTTTATGAGAATGAGGTTTTTATTTTATTTTTATTTAATACTGTAGAGAAGAAATGTAGGAAACAGTTCCGGAGGTTGTTACTCCATTTGTTACTTAAAATTTACAAATAAATACTACTTTAAAAGTCAATTCTCTTTGTGATAATTGTTTGGATACACAGTACAGTGGTACCTTGTATAAAGGAATTAATTTGTTCCAAATAAAATTCTGTCCAGCAAATTTTCCTTTATACAAATTTCCCATAGGAATGCATTGAAAGCAGAGTAATCCGTAATCGTGACCATTTTTATGTAGTAGGGATTCGGCCCATAGACAATTCTGTTAAGCAAATTTCCCCTATCTCTGGAATTGTTTATGTTGTACACATTTTATGTTATACAAACCGTTTTGTTATACAAGGGTCAACTGTACTTGCATTCACATGCTTTCGAACAGCTAAATTGGCAGGAGCTGGGATTAACAGCGGGAGCTCAGTCTGCTGCGTGGCACCCGGGATTCGAACCACCGAGCTGCTGACTTTGCAGCTGACTGTTTCAGGGCTGCAGTCCACTGAGCCACCCACGCCCCACAATTTCCAGGCATGTCCCACATGAATTTGTCAGTGCGTACTCTGAAAACATCCCAAGATGCAAGAGAGGCAACTGTGAGAAGCTGCCAGCGATGGCATCACTTAAGGAGTCACGGTGGCTAGTTAAAAGCCTCTCTCTTCATTCATTGGCATTAAAAGGGCAGGCAAGCCGCCGTAGGCTTGGTTTCTGGAAGCCAACAGGTCAAGCTTTCCTTTCTTTATACAGTGGCCCCCACCTGATTCCAGTTCATATACTACGGTCCCGTTATATCGTGGTTTCAGGCCTCCCGTACTTACACCAGGACCGGTGCTGCCCCGAATGGGCCTGCAAAGGCCTTCCCAGGCCATCTTGAGGCCCAAAAGGGCCTCTCTGCAAACCGGAAGTGACTTCCGGTAAAGTGGAAGTGACTTCCAGGTCATTTCTGAGGCCTCCAGGGGCCTTTCTAGACCAGAAGAGCCCCCAGTTAGGCCCCCCAAGGCCCGGCCCCACAACAGGCAGGAGGTCACTGTACATACATACATACATAAATACATGCAACCAAAATCAGACCCAGCCACCATGGGGAGCTAGAAATGTCCAGAAAAAGGAACTTTTTTCCACAATTGATCAGATATTGGCAGAGATGAATTTGCTCACCTCCTTGAGTGCAGAAGGACAAGAGGGGTAAAGCATTCCGTTTAGGAGTTGCTGCACGTAAGAACATAAGAAGAGCCATGCTGGATTAGGCCAAAGGCCCATCTAGTCCAGCTTCCTGTATCTCACAGCGGCCCCACCAGACGCCTCTGGGAATGCATGAGACTAAGTATCTGTCTCCTGCAACCACTCCCCTGCATCTGGCCCTTGAAGTACCCCGGTTTTAAGCCTGAAGATTACACATCTCCATCATTGTTTGGAACCCGTGATGGACTTCTCCTCCAGGAATCTGTCCAATCCTCTTTTGAAGGCATCCAGGCCAGATGCCATCACCGCCTCCTATGGCAGGGAGTTCCACAGACTAACAACACGTGAACTATCTAAATGGATAATGGACTGCTGCCCTTGCCTGGGACATTGGTTTACCATTCATGAAAGGTTAAGAACATAAGAAGAGCCATGCTGGATCAGGCCAAAGGCCCATCGAGTCCAGCTTCGTGTATCTCACAGTGGCCCCACCAGATGCGTTTGGGAGCGCATGAGACTAAGTATCTGTCTCCTGATACCACTCCCCTGCATCTGGCCCTTGAAGTAACCCGGTTTTAAGCCTGGAGATTAAACATCTCCATCATAGTTTGTAACCTGTGATGGACATTTTCCTCTAGGAATCTGTCCAATCCCCTTTTGAAGACATCCAGGCCAGATGCCATCACAACATCCTGTGGCAGGCAGTTCCACAGACTAACAATGCACAGTGTGAAAACATATTGTCTTTGTGTGTTCTTAGTCTCCCAGCCCTCAATTTGAGTGGATGTCCCCTAGTTCTGGTATTTTGTGAGAGGGAGAAGAATGTCCCTCTATCCACTTTACTCATACCCTGCATTATTTTGTACGCCTCAATCAAGAACGACAGTCAAGAACTCTGTACATGCACAGGAGGGCTCTGTTTATCATTAGGACATTTAGACTTGAACGCCAGGCAGGAAGCAGATGCCGGAGGAGAGATTCTGAAGCGCTGTGCATCACAGGAAAAGACACAAAGTCGTACCAACGCACCTTAGCCCTGACTTCACTAGGGATACGTGTGGACTTATTATTCTGGCAGTTTAAATGGGCTGACGCCTTTTTCACAGCTGATTCCCTTCCCAAAAAGGAAAGGGGAGGAAAAAAAAACACCAACACACCTTGTTTTTGGAAATCCACACACTAAGAACAAAGCAACGAGAGCCAGTTAGGCATGGCAAAATCCTTTGTCATAAGGCTGACCTTTTCTTTAAAGACCAGCAGCCTGGGAGGGTTTATTTTCATGGACTGTTGTGCCATCTCGCTTCTAAATGTGTTTTAAGTCTTGTTTTTATGTGCTGCTTTTAATATAATATTTGTTTAGTTCTTTGGTAATGTTTGTATCACCGTTTTTAGCTTTTAAATATTGTATTTAGTTGTTGTAAGTCACCCTGGGACCTTTTTGGAGAGAAGGGCCAGGTAAAAAATAGATAGATAAATAAATACAGTAGTTGTATAAAAACAAATAAGCAGCTTCTACACCATTAAAAAAATTGAAGGGGTGGCAGGGTTTGAGAAAATCTTTCAATATATGAATCTGGGAGAATGCCAAATCAAGATTATATGTACAGTTCTTCTGCAAGGGTTATGCCCCTGTCACAGGCATGTCCAAACTTCGCCCGCCAGATGTTTTGGACCACAACCACCATAGTCCTTTGTCACTGGCAATCTAAGCTTAGAATTCTGGGAGTTGTTGTCCAAAACATCTGGAGGGCCAGAGTTTGGACATTTATGGCGAATGTTTTATTTGTTGGTGGCTTTGATGTATATGTGTGTGTGCGTGCGCATGAGAGGGAATCTGGATGAATGGGGATGAATGGGGATTTTAATCTAAGTAAAGAGGAGGAAGTGTGGTTGTTGTTCTAGGTTAGCAACGGTGCAAAGCCATCTCCTTGCACACTGGGGCATGAAAGAAAAAAGAGAGAGACCGAGATGCACTCTCTGTTACTCCAGAGTAACTACCGCTGGCAAAACAAGTCAAACATAGGTAAAAATCGCTTAACCTTTCCGAGTTCAGATGCTGCCCTTTGCCTCACAATTAGTAACTAGAATTTTCTTGTCCGGTCAGGCCTTTGACCCATTTCAAAAAATACTGCCTGCGAAAGGGATTAGTTATCTGCTTGGCTTCATACTGCCCTCACTTTGGGGGTATCAATGTTCCCTTCTCCCTAGAGGCCTCTAGCAAGCTAAATATTTTTTGGGATCATTTTATAAAGAAAACACCTAGCAAGGCCACAAAAAAACCACTCCTCCCAGCTACTTTAAGCAAGGATCCCCCAAAAAGTCAACTTTTTATTTGGGGGCGGGGAAGAGAGAAATTAGATTTCCCAGAATCCCCATCTAGAATTCCCAGAATTCTGGGAGTCTGGGAATTTAGACTGCAGGTCTGAGACTATTTCCTAGAAGCTGTAGTCCCCAAAAGTAACTTTTCCCAACCTTTGCTACTTTATTAACAGGGGATCTTGTAGTTTTCCCTAAGAGCCACAGAAAATACATGGGATTCAAGTACAATACAGTGGACCAAAAAACGGTTTGTATAACATAAAATCTGTACAACATAAAAAATTCCGAAGATAGGGGAAATTTGCTTAACAGAATCATCTATGGGGCAAATCCGTACAACATAAAAATGGTCGTGATTAGAGATGCCTCTGTTTTCAATGCATCTATGGGAAATTTGTACAAAGGAAAAATTGCCTAACAGAATTTCATTTGGAACGAATTAAAGAATTAATACAATTAACAAATTAATACAAGGTACCACAGTAAGGTATTTTAAAAAAAGGCCTCCAGGAAAAGCAACATGTTTGAATTCTTCACATTATCTGGGAAAACATGAACTGGGCAGAAGGGAATTATTCTGTGTTGCCACCTCTTCCCTTCACAGCGTCTTCTCCAAGGGTTCAAACTCCAAAGGTGGTTAAGGGAAATCCTCCCCCCCCCCCAACACACACACACAATGTAATCTCATCCTCCCATTTATTTCATCTACATATTATTGAAGAAAGAAATGAGGATTACACTGCAGGAGAGAAAGACAGCCAGATTTTGTAAATCTGGACAAAACCGCTATCCTTCTATTTAAAGCCATTATTTTTTTTTCCTCCTGCAATTCAGTGAGGAGAAGACAAACATTCCACCCCCACAAAGAGAGGGGCTTCCCACTAAATTACTGTACTTTCATCACTTTCTGTGCTATTTTAGATACCACAAGTACATAAATAGAAAGGCCTGAGCCACCAACAATATCATGGGCAAGATATACTGGAAATCTGGACACTATATGGGAACTGAAGATGGTCGTCATCATATTTTTTTATTATTATTATTATTTATTGTAATACTGTATTTCAATATTTATACAGGTTAAATCTTGTTTTTGTTATGTATTTGTTATGTTTTCCATGCTTCTTTTTAAATGTTGCAAACCACCCTGACTCCCATATTATAGTAGGACCCCCATGAATTAAGTATCCACTGATTATTCTCTTATCCAGTCTTAAAATGTTTTTTTAAAAATGAAGAAAAAGGCTAGAAATATGCTTTTCCAAAGATGACCAGAACTGAGCAGTAAAGGGAGCCAGAGAGCAGTCCACTCATAAAAAGGTAAAGGTCCCCCCCCGCACATGTGTGCTAGTTGTGTCCGACAGTGCTCATCTCCATCTTCAAGCCGAAGAGCCAGTGTTGTGCAAGTCCGTGGCCACGTGGCCGGCATGGTTGCAAGGAAACACTGTTTTAACTTCCCACTTTTTACATGCGGTACCTATTTATCTACTTGCATTTACATGCTTTCGAACTGCTAAGTTGGCAAGAGCGAGGGTTATCAGCGGGAGCTTGCTCTGCTGCCTGGCACCCGGGATTCGAACTGCCGAGCTGCTGATTTTGCAGCCAACAGTTTTCAGAGCCTTAGTCCGCTGAGCCACCACGCCTCCTCTTTTACTCCACTGCATATATATATTCTATGTATAACATTCACTATAATGCTATATAGTGCCCCTGTCACCAGATGGGCAGTATAGAAATCTAATAAATAAATAATCTGCATTTTTAAGCATGGGGGGTTGCAACCAATCCCCCATGGATACAAGGGTCCTATGGCACAGTGAGAAACATGGTATGTGATGAACTACCTATGGATGGGATGAACTACCTATGGCTCCAGCGACCATTTTACTTTCGCGGTGGGAAGGAGTCAAATTTCTACAGTCAAGAGCAGCCTGAGAATAACAGATGCTGTGGAGACCCCACCCCACCCCCGAATAAACTGTCATTGGCTCTGATGGCCTCCCTACGGGCATATTGATCCAGACTACAAGACCCCGAGAAATAAGTGGGCAGGGTCCATTGCTCCTGCAAGCACAGCCACAAGACCGACAATGAATTCTGGGGTCTATTCTGAAAATCTCACCAAGGAGAATCTCAAGGGCCTCCCTTCCTGGGAAGGGCAGAGAGGGGAGTGAGAAGGGACATTTTCTTGTCAAAAGAGGGCAATATGGAGATGCAGGTCGGGTGGGGGCGATACAGCAGGACCACTGTACATGAACCACGAAATGGGGGGGGGTGTTACTGTACAACAATACCCTCAAATCCATTGCAAAGCCACAGAGCGTAGCTCAGACCAGAGGGTTCCTTGGCCACAAAACTCAGAAATACAAGGGCTTTGCTCCCTCATGTCTGCACCAGCTACAAGTGATATCAAACACCTGTAAGAGCTTCTTTTATGGAGAGGGGTTTAATGCCCCCAGAATTCTAGCTGGGAATCTGAGCAGACGTTTGGGTGCTGTCGTTCGATCAAGATGAACATCATATCCCTACGGTATTTGCTAGAATTTCCCCCAAAATTTGGGCCACGGCTAGAGGGATAATTCCCAAATACATGACGGTTACGGCAGGCACTGCAGGGGGGGGGGACTGGATTAAAATATGTGATTCCCAATTGAAATATGCTAATCAAAAAAAGAGAGAGTGTGTTTCTCAGGCGGAGGTCTTGGCACAAATACCTTCGCTCAGAAGCTGGCAGGAGAGAACAGGATTAAAGCAACAATATTTGCCAACAAGGCTGGAGAAAAATCAATTTAATAAGAAATCGTATCAATTTAAAACACAATTTAAGTAAAAAAATAATTAATTTAAATTTTCTTTAAAAATCCGATTTAAAAAAAATTAAATTGTGATTTAAATCAAATCCACTCTGTTGCCAAATCAACTCCATGATTTGAGCATCTAAGCACACTTCTGATCTTCTGCTATTGCAGTGTTCTTACATACACACCCAATTAGCTGCACCACACAAGCATTGATTTTTCTTTACTTCCTAACAGGAGTTCAGGGGGGGGGGGAGCCCAAATCTTTTGCACTTCTATGGCATTGAAACCAGTCTAATGAATTAAGATCTCTCCCGCTTGCTCGCTCTCAATCACACACCCCACTCTGGATTTTGGACTTTGTTTTCTGCTTCTGGGCCAACACAATTAGCTCCATTTTGTATTTACTTTTTTTTGGGGGGGTTGTTTGTTGGCTTAAGCGTTTGCTCAACGTGCCCAGAGACTCAGGGTTTTCAGGGGAAAGGTCCAAGATCCCGCCAGGCCTCTCCTTTCAAGGAGGAATCTGTTCTTCTGTTTTGCACAGGGGAATGGGCAGCTGCAGATCCGGGCCTTACTAAAGGGGATGGGGGGAATAGGTGGGGAGGAAAGTCATAGGGCAAAAGAAGGTTATAAAGGGGTTTATACTTCCTGGGCTCAGGAAGGCCATGGAGGCATCCACACGGGAAGTGGAAGAAACACCTGCCAAAGGCCGTTAAGGACCTCGAAAGATGCATCTGTGTCTCCTTCAAAAGTATGGGTCCTTCAGTCTTGGAACTCTCTGGGTGACCTGGCTCCAGGCTCCATCTCACGGCTCACCATTCTTCCCTAGCAGGTTATGAGGACGGCAATGCACGGGAGCTAAACGATAGAATCATAGAATCATAGAGATGGAAGAGACCTCAAGGGCCATCTAGTCCAACCCCCCCGCCATGCAGGAAATCCCATCACAGTTCTCCTGACAGATGACCATCTAGCCTCTGCTTAAAAACCTCTACAGAAGGAGACTCCACCACCCTCCTTTGGGGCAGCATCTTCCACTACTGTACATTGAAGACAGCACCAGAAAAATTCCACCAGGCTCGGAAAAAGTGGAAAGCAGCAAGAAAAGAGGAAGCCTGAATGTGAGATGGGTAGTCTCGCTTAAGGAAGCCACTGCCTGGATTTTTGCAAAACCTCAGCAGGGTTGTTTGACAATAGGATGTTCTTGATCCGCAGGGTTGCCATAGGTTGGAAGTGACATGACAACACACACAACATTATGAAGGATGGAAGAGAGGGCACTATAGAAAGAACACTCAAATCCTCAGCAGCAAGCACACTCCTGCTGAGCGCCTTGCAAAGGCCGGGCAGAAATGGAACTAATACATGAATAAGGCTGCTAGTCCTCATTATGAGCCAAGTGTGTGGACATCGGAAGAGCAACCTGGACTCAAAGGCAAGAGACCGGAGAATACAGAACCAATTGTTTCTCAGGGGCCTACGCTAATTTTAGGAGTGCCTAACAGGAACCAGGCGGGAAAGAAGGGTCAAGGGAAGGACCTAAAGTCGAGGCCAGCATGATGATTGTCGTGAGAAGAGGGAGGCAGGAAAATCAGGAAGAAAAGAGAGATTCCCAGGGAGTTCCTCGGGCCGGCTTGAGCAAACACACCTGAGACTGAAAGCATGTGGCATAAACTTCGCACTGGCTGCAGAGAGATGGGACGGCAAGAGGTCACCCATCCAGGAGGGGAAGGGGGACAGTGGGGTCACGTCCCAGGAGAAAGCCCCCCCCCAGCCAGCCAGCCAACGTTTTAAACCTTTCTGGTCCTCAAGGCAGGTGCTGCTAGCTGGCCCCTGGCCCCCAATGGATCACTGATCGTCTTAACATTCGGAGAAAACCTGCCAAGGTAGTGACCCCCAAAATGGGGGAAACAGGTAGCGAAGGGGGTTTAGCATTAACCCAGGGCGGGTCCCATAAAAAAATGTTTAAAAGCAGTTTTCCCCGGGCCACCAGCTCTGGTTTTGCAACTTCAGACCTAGGCCTCTTTGGCCCAGGAGCCTTCTTGACCTGCGGGTGCTTCGTCAGCAAACGTGTCCCAGGAGGTGGCACCTTGCAGGCAGGCTGGTTTACTCATGAGTAAGGCTCCCCACTAGGAGAAGAGAGACCGGGATTGATCTCCTCCTCTCTGAGGATCTACCTTGGGAACAACCCTCCCAGCCCAGTGGGGGGAATTGGGCTGCCTGGGCACAGCAAGAGCACCAAGTTTGAGCGGACTGGATTGTTCCAGGAGAGTGTCCTTGTTGCAGGAGAGCAAGTCGGGATCCTGGCAGGAGAGCCTCCTTGGGGGCGGGGGGGGGTCCACATCCAGGCACCCCTCCAGCCCCTCCCCCAACCAGAAAAAGCAGTGAAGGTGAGGCCACCAAGCCAGCAAGGGCAGCCATGCTTGAGGTCGGCTCCACCTCCCGGATCTTGTCCCCTCCTTCCATGGGAGGCCGCCCACCACCATCCCCGACTCTAGAGGAGAACCACCCAAGGCAGCCTGAACCCCCCCCCCAACAAAAAACTCCCAGGCTTCCTTGTTCTTCCGGATCCCAGGGCGTGTTTTTAAGGGGTCCTTGAGAGCACATGGTTGGGGGAAGAGAGAGCCACTCAAAATTGGGGGGGGGGGGGGCAGAGATTCCGGAAGGCCCGAAAAGGTGAGAGGTTAATCCGGGGTAACTATCACGACAATGGGGGGAAAGGGAGGGAAAGCGGTTTAAAACCCAGAGGTCACCCATCGCCCTTCTTCCCCCACCGGTAGGAAGCCACTAATAAGGGCAACCAAGGACCCACCCCCACCCCCATCGCCGCCAGGTCAAGGAGGGAGCGTTGCTCCGGATTGCCCCGGTGTTACTCCGGATCCTACCGCGGAGTAAAGGCGGCGGGACTCACCGGGGCTCGGCTTCTCCTTCTCCTTCTCCTTCTCTGTCTCCTGTTGGGGCTTCTCCGCCACGGCTCCCGCCGAAGCCACCTCGTCCGCCTTAAGGACCATGGCTGCTCCTTTTCCCTCCGGCTCCGCTGCCTCAGGCTGCTCCACTCCTTGGGCGGCCGCGGCCTTGGCGGCTCCTGCGGCTGCAGCTCGGAAAGGACGGACGGAGAGACGGCGCCAGTCACCGCCCCACGTGGTTTGAAGCCCCGCCCCTCTCTTCCCCCTCCCTCCCACCGACCCTTGCATGCCTCCACGCCCCGCCCTCCCGTTTCCCCTCGGCCGGTCACGGGGCCGTCGCCGCCCACGACGACGGCGGCGCGGCCGGGACAAACTTCCTGGCGGCAGCCGACAGGCTCCTCGCGGCGGAAATGACGCCAGGTCGGGCCGGCGGCCATTATTAAAAGAGGCGCGGAGTTCTCCCCTCGGACTACAACACCCAGAATTCCTCCAAAGCGCTGTTCCTTGAGGAATGCTGGGATTAGTAGTCCGAAAAGAAACCGCGCTCGGCCCACTCTCCACAGAGTGAGAAAAGTAACCAGCTGGTTAAAACACTCGCCAAACTAATAATTTACGCCGCCTGGTACAGGCTCTGCCCAAGACATTTTGCCGCCTGAGGCGAAGCCAGCTTTCTCATGTGGCGGAAAAGTCCAGAAGCATGAACACTGTTTACACAACCACCGACTGGCAACAAATGATACCATATTAAAATAAAAAAATAATAGCATAGGTAATGATTAAAAATTGCAGTGTTGAGGGTGGGAATAATAACAAGGATAGGTTAAAAAACATATAACCTCAACAGGTTTGGAAGACACACCTGTGCTCGCATTTGCGGCAGTAAATATGATAATTCGTTTGTTTAAAATATTTGTGCCCTGAAAACAACATGAGGCAGCTTACTGCAAGATAAACTAAGAAGAGCTAAATGACAATAAATGATTACAAGGGTTTAAAAACAATTAAACGGGTATTGAAGAGTTATAATGGAAAATAAAATTTTAATAAATAATAATTGGAGTGGTTCCGAGACCCATCAGAACCGCCCGGATACGCCCCACACCGTCACAAGCACGAAACTTTTTATCCGGTTCCGAAATTCCACTCCGTTCCCGCGATATCAGGGAAAATACAAAAACCGCCTTTGCCGGCTGAGAGGCCTTGCAAGGGGAGCAGGAGCTTGGCAGGCATAAAGCTTCAATTCACACACCTACAGTGGTACCTTGTATAAAGGAATTAATTCGTTCCAAATGAAATTATGTTAAGCAAATTTTCCTTTATACAAATTCCCCTAGGAATGCATTGAAAACGGAGTGATCCCATTTTTATGTTGTATGGATTTTCCCCATAGGCGATTATGTTAAGCAAATTTCCCCTATCTTCAAAAGATTTTATGTTGTACAAATTTTATGTTATACAAGCTGTCTGTTATACAAGGGTCCACTGTACTTTGTTAGTTTCCATTGTATCCAGATAACCGCGGCAGTTCATTTCCACGGATACTCCATAAACCAGCAGGGGTGAGAAAGATAAACCCGTCTGCGCGTCTTAACCAATCAGCACCCCCCGCCATCAATCAATGCCTTGTTAATTATGGCCGGAAGGGGGTGCGCGGCGGGGGACCCGATTGAGTTAGATCATGGGTCCTCAACCTAAGGCCCCGGGACCGGATACGGCCCCCCAAGGTCCTGAATCCGCCCCCCGGGACCTATTGCAACCCCCCACCTACCCCCTGCTTTGCGAACAAGCCAGCCTCCACAGCTGCTTCTGTTGCTGAGGCAGTTCAAAGCAGTGGGCTATGTTGCTTCTCCCACTCCCCCCAACTACCACCCAGATGATCAGCATGCTGATCTAGCATGCTGGCTAGTGGGGCATTCAAAGTGGGAGGGCTACAGCAAGGTCCCCCACTCCCTCCCCCCTTTTTTCCATGTTGGCCCCTTTTTTTGGACTCGGGTCCGGCCCCCAGTGGTGTCTGGGGTGTGTTGGACCGGCCCGCTGTTTGAAAACTTTGAGGACCCCTGAGTTAGATTAACTGGGTAGACCACCCCGACTACAGAGAACCGAGGTCCCTAGACCGGGAAAATTTAGAACTTCAGCCGACCCTCAGTTCCAGAGGGGCAGCTAGGTCTGGACAGCGCTAACAGCAAAAATCCACGTTCCCTACCCGCCCCACAGCTCCAGAGACTTGGATCAAGTAAGAGCAGAGTCTTATCAAGCATAGCCGAGTCTCAGTTCCAGAGGAAACCTGCCTTCTCCCGCCCGTTCATTTCTATGGCGGTAGTCCATCCCCCTTTCCACTTTTCTCCGCTTTGCTGTGTTTCTCAATCACGGTAGACCACTCCTCGCTCCGAAATCAACCGGGCAGAGTTCCCCCTATTGCGGAAACCCCAGAAAACCTATTCTCCTTGGTTCCAAGGTTCCCACCAAGGAATAGGAAAAGCCCCTTGCTAGTAAATTGGTTAACCCCTTCCTGGACCCTTTTGTCACTATCTTCCAACCCTTCAGAGTTGGCCAAGGGACCCAGCTCAGGAAACCTTTCCTGGGCTGATGGATTATTCCCTCCATGCTCTTGGCTTGCAATGGAATGATTCTGAACGATCATTCCTGAAAACCAGGGACTTCCTTACACCTAAAGGATTGCCTCCCTTGCCCCCTGCCTAAGTAAATCCAAGCCCTTGACCCCGGGCAGCTCTCCCCCTTAATTTTCTCTCTCTCCCCCTCTCCCTCTCTCCTTTCTCTCTTTCCTCCCACCCATCTTCCCTGGGTGTGCTTTAAACGTGTTCCTGCTCTATCTTATGGCTTCTATACCTATAATCTGGGGCAAGGGGGTTATGGCAAAGGAAGAAGACATCATGGTGATTCCACGAGGCAGTCACATCTTCCAGAAGCAGACTCCATTCTTCATCAAAATTCCAACAAGTCTCTTCTGCAGCTGTTTCCCGGATTAAGACCCAGCCCGGGCTTCTCATTGTCACAACAACACCTCTCTCAGGAACTGTCTGGCAGCCCCAGGACTTATCCCATCGACTCTCCAGCACCCCATTGACTTTCATATTGACTCCCTCCGCCCCCCTGTTGACTTTTCAATCTTCCCAAGTTTACCTGGACCCAAGGACAATACCCTGTTCCCATTTTTCATTGTCACCTCTTGATAGCCCAATTAAAGGACAGATTTGGCTTAGTAACACCTGGGCAGGTATCGGTTCCAGCTCATCAGGGACATCCCCTGACTGCCCAGGACCACCCCTGGACACGCCCCCGGACTGCAGTGATTGGACATCCTGGAAGATCATCCCCTTGCCCACCCCTGGGAGGCGCCGCTCGGTGGGAGGGAAAGGGGGAACTAATAAAAATGTGGTTTTCTTTGTCTTCGGGGCTGAACATCTTAGCTCTGTCTCGGCTGGTGTTCGCCTACTGTTTCTTTATTGGGCTCAATAAACACAGTATTTTCCTGGATCTCTCTCCTGCTGGAGTCTTTATTCGGTCTTTGGGTTCCAACAGAACTCAGCAGGATTAGTCTTGCTGAAATCTCAGCCTAAATACATTTAAAATTCAACAGTATGTTTAATGTTTTAAAAATAGAAATAGCTTTGAATGACAAGTAACAACAGAAGCAATTAATAACCGTAGTAGTGATGTTGATAATAATGATACTAAAATGATTAACAATTGCTTTCTTAGACCACTGAAATCTCTACAATAGAAAACCTGGTTGTTGTTTTCAGAGGTGAAGTAAAACTAATTCCCCCCCAAACACACACACTTGTTTTGGGATTTTTTAACATAAAAACACCATAACGTGTGAGATGAGACCACTGGCTGCCTTTTTTTCTGACCCCATAGATCTATCACCTGAGGGTGAACGCCACATTTTAGCTTGAGGGTAAATCCAGGCTGCCATGGGAATTTCATTTTTTTTCAGACTATAACTTTTTATTGGGGGAAGATGCTGAGAGTTCTAGTTCCCCATTTAAGTACAGTATTTATTTTTACTCACCAAAGCTGGTATCTTGACATGGCACAGCCTTCCTCTCCTATATGTGAGCATGCACGCACACACATGCAGTACAATATATGCATTGACTTTGGATAAAATATGCAAAAGTGGACCAAATAAGAGTATCCGTGGAATTCTGAAGTAACTTCGGGGCAGAATGATAGCACAACGCATCATATCTCACACAGGCTTCCTAGAGTTAAATAATGGCCAGCAATTTGAACTGAGGAAAGGGAAAGCTGAAGGTAAATCAGTTACAGGAAAACACCAAATTTCTCACTGATATTCCAACCACCATGGTGCTACAATTTTATTTTATTTATTTATTTTTACCTAATCTTTGTTCTTGGAAACGGACCCAAGGTGAGCTGAAGGGAATAAGGAGACATGCATCGCCATTCAGGCAGCCTTTTTTACATCCTGGAATATTCTTTTCTTTAGTCACACACTCAACTTGCTAAATCTTACTGGTATATGATGTAAATTATTCAGTGAGTGTGAGTGTCATTTGTTTTTGCTTGGTTTCTTATTGTATGGGTCTTGAGTGGAGAGGTCACGTAGTTAGGGGGCTGCGTAGCCTCCTGTTTGTAACTGCTTGTATTGCGTTACATTTGCAGGAAGGTTTAAAAAGCAACAACAGTGATCTGGAGACACACCACTTCACAGACTTTGGAGCAGAGGAAACAGTCAAGTTGCCACATTTTGAAAGAAACAAAGTGGTAACAATAACCATCTGCAGAGCAGGCTGTGCTTCTACAACCATTGAATCTAAGATGATGTCTGTGAAGACTCTCAGTCATCCAGGTGAGTTTATCTGGAAGTTGTGTCATGGCAACTGGACTTCTTTTCTTGAGAGACTGAAACGTTTCGCTGCTCATCCAAACAGCGTCAGTCTGAGGAAAGCTAGTGGTGAGTCCTCCATTTTATAGTTCACTTTGACCTCTTGTCACCCTGGTATGAAATAGGCCCATGAGATGAAGAATGGTTTGAATAGGCTTGTTAGATAGACAATAGTCTCAGTAGGGCTTCAGGTGAACAATGACCTAAGAGGTGCAGAAATCCATAAAGTATGGGTCATTAGCTATGGTCTTGGTGGTGGAGGTTTGAAGTATTCTTGATTTGTCTGGGTATTGTTGAAATCACATAGACTGTGCCTGAGGCTCCCACCTCTGTTGAGAGAGGGGTTTTCAATGCTCACATGACTGGCTTCCCTGACCCCTCTCCACCTATCTTTTCTGTCTAATATGTGTACATCCTCATCTTTGATGAATGTTCTTTGTCCTTCAAGCAGAGGTGTACTGCTGATTCTGGTCCTGAGCTGTTACCCCTCCTATGTTGGGCCATCCTTCTGTTTAATGGCTGTTTAGTTTCTCCAATGTAGAGGTCTGCACACTCCTCACTGCATTGGACTGCATATACTACATTGCTCCTTTTTAGTTTTGTTATCGGGTCCTTTGGGTGCATGAGTCTCTGCCTTAGTGTGTTTGTGGGTTTGAAGTAAACAGAGATGTGGTGTTTGCCAAAAACCCTTTTAACTAAGCTTTTCAGATACTCAAGCCATGACCAGGTTCTTCCGTCGGGTCTGGGTCTCAGACTGATCCCTTGTTCTTCTGGGATGGCCCACTGCTTTGTTGAAGGCCCACTTTGGATATCCACAGGCCTTAAGTGCTGTCTTCAGGTGCCTGTCTTCCTTCTTCTTGGCTTCTGTGGAGGTGGGGATGCTCTCTGCTCTGTGGTTTAGGGTCCTGATGACTCCTAAGTTGTGTTATAATGGATGGTGAGAGTCAAACAGTAAGTACTGATCAAAATACAGGCCTTTATAAACCACTGCCCAGCTTTTCTAGAAAATGTTTTCAGTGCTACAGATGTATTCAGACAACATTTTCTGCATTTATGTCTCTCATTTATGTCAGAGAGAACAGAAAACTTCTACAAACTGGTCGATAATTCAGAATTGCTACATTTGTTTTGAAGTGTGCTTCATATACACTAAACTACTATTCAGGAAGCAGAATGTTGGGGTCCTACACACCTTTTTCTTAAAATTCTACTAATAATCAAATATGTAGTGTTTTAAGAGGCCAGACTTTACTTGCTGTATTTGTTGATTCTAAGTTCTTTCATGGCTGTATCTTCAGGTATGTGTGTGCTAATATGACTAACAATGATTTTCGGCAAATGATACACAGCAAGGAGAATTAAACAATGCAGCTGTAAATAACTATACTTAGCTGGGATTTAGCAGGCAATATGACTCACTTACCTTTGCTATAAAGTACATATCTTTATGTAAACTACCAAACAAAACAAACCTTCCACCTTTCGATTGCTCTTCTAACTTTGATGGTAATGCTTTACAAAACTTCACGTCCCTCTTGCTGCAGTTCATGGCCCAGTTGGAGACCGGTTCCGAAGGAACGGAACCTCACGTCCTTGTGGGGTCAATCCGAGTTTACCCCGACCACACCCCCTGAACTGCGCTCCAAGCGGGGTGAGAGATTCCCGTCCTGGACCTTGGGAATCTTTTCAATCTGCTTCTCGATCCGCCCCCCAGGGGATGTGCGGTTCCTCTTAACCCGCATCGAGAAAATACTTAGTGTGATTACTTTTTTTTTTTTGGTTGAGAAGGGGGGGAGGAACATCGGTATTTCGATGTATCGAACAACAGGAATTAAAACTCCTTATGAATCCATTTCCCCCACTTACTGACCAAGATTCTTCCTCGAACAGTTCACCCTGGTTTGTGTTTGTTCCTTACTGCCAGGTAAGGATTGAGGATGTGCGGTTAAAGTACTGCTGGTTTCAATCAGCATGCCCGTGAGTACAGAGAAACAGGGGCAGAACCGGCATTAGGTCACGTGACTAAAACCAATTTCAACACGGAGGCAAGTTCACCTCAGCTCGAGGAAGGACGTGAAGTAACCATCTTCACACCTGACACAGGGGCGTATTGGGAGGGGCAGAAGGGTATATCTGCCCCGGGTGCAGCAATCTGAGAGCGCCTGGAGGGGGAGCAGAAGGAGGAAGCCGTGCACCCTCCTGCCACCCAGCAGTCCTCCTTTCCCCTAAAGCTTGGCGACAGCACCCCCTCCGCCGCCTCCACGCGCCAGGTGAGGAGGCAGGCAGGAGCATGGTGGCCGTGCGCCCTCCTCCTCACCTTGGAGGGAGGGGTGCACACACATAACCACCCCACGCCCGCAGGGTTAGCCCCCCCCATTGCTGGGTGGGTGCAATGGGGGGCAGGAAGGGTGCAAAAATGAATTTTGTCCACAGGCGCTCCAAATCCTGGCTACACCTCTGACCTGACATTAAATGAGATGCCCATGAGTCGTGTCTCAGACTGAGTTGCTGAGACTGTAAGTGCCAGTTGATGGGAGAAAGTGATGGTCTACTCTGGGGAACTTGAAGCTACCGTAATTCTGCTTTGTGAGACTCTGCACATCCGCTGCTCAGCTAGAAGAGTTGAACCAAAATCCAGGCCTCTGCCATGTGAGAGGCACGAAGTGACACATCTGGGAAGAGAAGCTCCACTGCTTTCATTTTTATATGATTCATCAAAGCAGAACCTGTCTTGGAATAGAAATTGGAGCCAGACAGAGTTTTCCATTTAAAGGAAGCAGTGTTGAGGAGGGAATCAAAGGAGGCTGATGGGCCTCCTTTACTAGGAGGAGTTGGGGTGGCCGGGAGAGAAATCCATGCCAGATTTAAATGTTGGGATTTAACTGTTATGCTTTGTCAGCCTAGCTCTGCATAGCCTCAGACAAACACTATGTGTCTTACATCACACTAGTAACACTTTATTATTGGGTAATAGGCTGACCAATAAGAGCTGACAACAGACCTCTGTAAAGATGGCCATGGAAAAAGTGTGGGAGTTCACATGCCAAAGAATATTAGGTCATCTTATTCTACTGAGCATGTCTGGAGAGAGCAAGCTGTATGTTTATTGGATGGTTCTGTACTGACGTATCTATGATGTTTTGGAAGGTAATAAAATAGCCTAGCAGCAGGAGGAGGGAGAGCTTTTACCATCGACAAGCCTCCCTGATCGTTCTCTCTGATGCAGGCACCAAAAAGATCTCTGTGTGTTCCAGTACTCATCATTCCTTCACTATTAATCTCTCAGCTGGTTAAGGGAGATTAATCATATCTAAGTATATCCCAGAGAAGGAATCCCAACATTTAAACAACAGAGAGTTGTCACTCCTCAATCTTTGGCCTTATAGGATTTTTGGACTTCAAATCCCAGATTTATCCATCCTGGCTGGGGATTTTGGGCAGGTTTAATTCCCCAGTCTGGACAATAAAAAGTTGAATGCATTGCTTCAGTACGGGGAGGAGGAAGCAAAAGGTAGGTCTTCTGGGCCGATTTCTGTTGTACCAGCTTGGGAGAGTTGAAGGGGAACCACAACCTCACATCTGCTGCCAATCATGGCTGAGACCAGGATCATGTCTGTGAGTGCTGCCAGAGAGGTTTAGGCCATTTCCTTCTCCCACCCTCCTTACTTGTTTGACGATCACTGGTCTTGAGTGAGCAGTCAGGGTCCATTAGCTTTACAAAAGACCTGATCCTGCTAGAAACAAAAACGGCTAGAATCGTCCTTGCTTTGTTTGATTTCATCTTGCCAGAAAGTATGTTCCAAAACTGGAAGGGCTGTGACTCTGCCTAAGTCGGAGTTAATGTTGGGATTTTAATATTTGACTGCCTACTGTTTTTAGTAGGGTGCTAAAAATAGTACACTATTTTTAATGGCGTAAGCCACCTCGGGTCCTTTTAAGGTGAAAGGTGGGATAAAATATTTTAAATAAATAACTAACAAAGAAACCAGATCCAGTGACAAGCTTAACCACTAGGCATTATGAAGCAATTTCATTCCTCCAGACCAGCTGCATTTTGGCAAGAGCTCACGGGATCCCATCATACTTGGAGTAGAAAGCCCAATAAGTTGTGCTGTGACTGGAAAGCTAGATGATCATGAGTGAATCTTATTGTTGTTTCTGCAACCTTTGACGATTGCCTTTAATAGGGATCTTTCTGGCCCCCGGTGTCTGTCTGTCTGCCTGCCTGCCTGTCTGTCACTAACCCATTGCTTCTTCTTCCTTGCCTCTGATTTCAGTGAGAGCGCTGCCTCTCTGCTCAGCCCTTTCCCCACTCTCTTTAGTGATCTGTTGAAAGTGTATAGATCTGTTCTCTGAAAGTGCATGAAACCTTTTATTCTTTCTCGTAATAATGTCTCAGGCAGAGTAATTGAGACTGTAAGGGCCAGATTATGAGAAAAAGGGTGGGCTGCTCTGTGGAACATGAAGCAAATTCTGCCACGTGAGCCCCTGCACTTCTGCTGGGCAGCTCGAGGAATTTAAACAAGACTGAAAACCTTGCAGAGGGAAGGGGACAACCTGAATCTTAACTCAAGGCTGACCTTGTGCTGGAAAAGCAGGTCAGTTTAAAATGCCAGAGGTGAAAGGCAGAGTCCCAGAGTACCTGCATTGCCAAAAGTACAGTAGTCCCATATCCATCAGAAGTTGTTCTATGCCTTCCTGTGGATACTGAATACTACGGATAACAGCAACCCTATACTGTACATAGCATAGTCTCTCTCTTTCCCTCTAGTGGCCAGTTCTGGTGATGACATTGTGGGCATATGAATTTCTAGGTTTTTCTTTTTCTTTTAACTAACATTTGCAGACCATGGATTAGTGAAACTGCAGATATTGGTCCTGTGGATATGGAGTCCTTAGAACAGGCATGTCCAAACTTCGGCTCTACTGATGTTTTGGACCACAACTCCCACAATCCCAAGCCTGTATTTCCAATGGCAAAGTACTGTGGGAGCTGGGGTCCAAAACATCTGGAGGGCCAAAGTTTGGACATGCCTGCCTTAGAATCATAGAATCATAGAGATGGAAGAGACCTCAAGGGCCATCCAGTCTGAACTCCTGCCATGCAGGAAGCCCATCACAATATTTCTGACAGATGGCCATCCAGCCTCTGCTTAAAAACCTCCAAAGAAGGAGATTCCACCACCCTCCTTTGTGGCAGCATATTCCACTGACAAACAGCTCTAAGCGTCACAAAGGTCTTCCTGATGTTCAAATGGAATGTCTTTTCCTGTAGTTTGAAACCACTGCCCCATTTCCTAGTCTCTGAAGCCATGGAAACCAAACCTGTTCCCTCTTCAATATGACATCCTTTCAGATATTTAAACATAGCTATCATATCCCCTCCCAGTCTTCTCTTTGTAAGGCTAAAATTCCCAGCTCCCTAAGCCACTCCTCGTAAGACATTTCTTCCAGACCTTCAACCCTCCATGGCCTGGGACCTGACTACCTGGCAGAGCGGATCCCCCAGCGGTCAACTTCGGCCCGACCAACTAGGTTGTCACGGGTGCACTCGCTGCGGGTGGCCACGCCCAGGGAGGCCCGAAAAAGTCTACTCAGAACCGAGCCTTCTCTGTGTCTGGCCCTACATTATGGAACCATCTCCCTAGCGAAGTGGGCCTTGCACAGTCCCTGCTAGCCTTCAGGAAAGCCTTAAAGACCTTGCTTTTCCGTGAGGCATTTGGTGACTCTTAATTAATTTTTTTTTGACTGCCATCAGTCTCCATGCCTTTTTATTATGTATTTAAATTGATTTTATTACCTGGTCATATGGTTGTATTTAATTGTTTGCTGTATTGTTTTGTTTGTTTTGTTTTGTTTTGTTGTGAACCGCCCGGAGTTCCTTCGGGAAGACGGGCGGTATATAGGCTTTAAAATAAATAAATAAATAAATAAATATATAAATAAATAAATAACCATCCTGGTCGGCCTCCTCTGCACCCGCTCGAGGTTGTCAACATCCTTTTTAAATTGAGGCGCACAGAACTGGACACAGTACTCCAGGTGGGGTCTGACCAGAGCAGAATAGAGTGGTACTATCACTTCCCTTGATCTAGACCAGTGGTTCTCAACCTTTGGATCCCCAGATGTTCCCGGACTGCAACACCCAGAAATCCTGGCCAGCTCAGCTAGTCATTAAGTCTTCTGGAAGTTGCAGTCCAGGAACTTCTGGTGACCCACAGGTTGAGAATCACTGATCTAGACACTGTGCTTCTATTGATGCAACCAATATCACTGCATCACGCTGCTGATTCAAGTTCAATTTGTGGTCCAGTCAGACTCTGAGATCCCTTTCACAGGTACTATTTTCCAACCAGGCCTCTCCCATCTTATATCTGTGCAATTCATTATTTTTACCTAGATGCAGCACCCTACATTTCTCTCTGTTGAAACCCATTCCGTTAGCTGTCAAAGTTGTTTTGGATTTTCATCCTATCATCTGAATTAGCAACCCCTTCCAATTTGTTATCAAGTGCAGATTTAATCAGCATACTCTCTATTCTTTCATAGAAGTCATTAATAAAGAATAAAGATGTTTAATAGCACTGTATCCAGAACAGAACCTGCAGCACTCCACTAGTCATCTTCTTCCAAGCTGACAAGAAGGCAGTTATAATCACCCTTTGGGTGCGATCAGTCAAACAATTACAAATCCAACTAACAGTAGCACTATCTATCCCACCTTCTACTAATGTCTTTGAAAGGATACTATAGGGTACCTTATTGAAGGCCTCACTGATATCCAGATAAGCAATATCCACAGCGTTCCCCTCATCCACCAGGTCTGTAATTCTATCAAAGAAAGGGATCAAAGAAAATCTGGCATGACTTGTTTTTAATAAACCCATGTTGACTTCTGACTTGTTATTAAGAAATTTGGCCAAGATAAGGATTTCCTACCCCCTCAGGGCCATCATTCTGCAATACACACACCCCATAGTTGTTGACAGCCGACAAAGTTTGACCAAAGTTAAAAGCAGGACACAGACAGGATAGGTTATAATTGTCTTCATTTGGTGACAGCTGTGGAAATGGGCAACCAAGGTGATGAACGGCTTGTGAAGCCAAGGGTACAATTCCTGAATGGAAAAGGAGGAGGCAGAGTTAGGAATTCAGAAGTCTGCAGAATTGTTCAGAGATGAGAGGACATGGTCCCCAGGTGTGAATATAATGAGACACAACGTTTTTAAATACAATAAGTTATTGCTAATAGCTATGCTTCTGTCGTCCAGAAAGCTAGTTGTGAAGCTTTACATATTAACAAAACATTGAACATTGGTCTTTTTTGAACAAAGCATCCGGACTTCATTTGGTACACTCCCTGATAAAGGTAAATACAGGATAAATACATTATTGTGTATGTGTGGGGGGTCAGAGGCCGTTGACACACAAACATACTAGAAGCTATTTGTAATTGTCTTGCATGAAGTCTAGGACACAAAATGGAGACAAACATCATTAAAAATTATCCTCTACGTAGTGTATATATTACAGGGGAAGTCCATAAAACCGACACTCTCATCTGCAGTTGTTACAAAATATTCCACATTTTTATCAGGTGTGTGCATCTGTGTGTGCTATGCCTTGAAACTCCAGGTCTCCCTTGTGTAAAAATGTAAAAACACTGGGAGTACAGGGTGTTTTTTGTTTTTCTTGTGTTTATACCAATACAATATAAAAAAATAAAGCAAACAAAATAAACTCATACATTAGTTTTGCACCAGTGCCGTGGATCAGCAACATCGTGTCCCATGCCTAGAAGCTTTGAGGCCAACATGCACGCAACCACGGCTCCGTTCCGACCTTGGCTCTGCGCATGCATTGAGGGGAAACTCTGAACTGCGCATGCGGAACAAGGAATGACACAGTTCCGGTGTAAGAGAACCACATGGCGGTTCGGAGCGCACCACACTTAAGCGACGATGAAGGCATGGAACTGCAAGCCTAATGTGTCAGTACACGTGTGTGTGCACATGCGCAGTAGCAGCAGCAGCAGTAGTAGTAGTAATCACAGTAAAAGCAAAGGTACTACTAGTAAGTAACAAGTTGTCCAGTACTAGTCTCGTTTCTATCACCCAACATGGTTATTGGATGACAATTCTTTTTTTTTCCAAAAATGTCCAAGACTAATTGGTCTCCTGCCTAAAGTGTAAAAAAACCAAACAGGAACATAAGACCTGAAGCTAAGGCTGGGTTTCTATGACCAGAAGGAGCCCCCAGGCGGTTGCCCAGCAACAAGCCTGGCCCAGCTTCACGGTTGCCTCTAATGGACCCCAGGAAATGAGTCCTCCAAGGATGCACCCATCAACCTGGGGCCACACTGACTGGGGTGTCAACCGATGGACAGGACTGGACCATGTTGGACGGCCCTTCTTGCACCACTTGGTCCTGGCGTCATAAGGACAGCATGAGATGGCAGATCACTTCCTATGGCTGGCCTTATGGGGCTGAGACAACCAATCACCTCGGGATGCCTCTGAGGAACATCTCCTCTTAGGCTTCACAAACTGCCCTTCAAAACACCTGCGAGCCTGGAATATAACTTTTTGGGGGGATCCCAAAGGGGATTCTGGCAGCTGAACCTCCAAAAGCAAAATAAATAAATAAATAAATAAATAAATAAATAAATAAATAAATAATCACATCACTTTACTAGTAGGGTGGCAGGTCATTCCCCCAAAATACCCACGGTTTCGGTAGCATGATTGTAGCACTGGAGTTTTCTCCAGCCTGTCTCTATAATATATTTTCTCCTATAGGAAACCGTGTTACAAACAGCTATCTGATTCTGCAAAGAAAAACCACATACATTCCTGTACATTTTGTATTTATCTTTGTGCCCGGTATAGCGGCACAATATTAAAGCCTTGCTAAATGCCACAAGAATAAAAACATATGACTAAGGAAGACCAGCAACCAACAGGTTATTCCTGCACCCGCCAGTTCTAGAAATAATAAAAAATATTTCTGTCATTGCCTGGTGGTGACTTTCCCTTATCCCAGGTCTCAGCATGTGGAAATGCCATGCTGCTGGAAATAAATATTTCACCTCTGATGGCTGTATTTCTATTTACAGTTTGATGTTTTCATTCTCTGGTACTGATAAAACCTTAAAAGAAGCTGGGGCTATTTAGAATCACAGAATCCTAGAATCACAGAATTTGAAGGGGCTATCAAATAAGTTTTCTTGATCTTCAGCTGGGGAGAAAACTCCGACATAAAAACTCTTTTTAGGAACAATTCCAGTATATATTGCTAGAATTTTGAACATTAGCATTTAAAAGCGTAATAATTATTGCCATTCTTTGTCCCAGTCTCAGTTTGTCCCAGTTTCCACAGAATTTCACCAGAGTCCTGCTTTTAGTGCAAGATAAGCCAAGAGCTTTAATCCAGAGGGGTTTTTTTGAACCACATCCAAACTTCAAAATCGATCTTGGATTAATGTTATTCACAAAGGATGAACCATGATAGACTCAGAAGCTTTGGGGGGAAATTTACCTTATTGAGACAAATCAATTTACAACGGAATCCTCCAATTTACATGCTATGCCAGTGTAGCACTCCCCCCCCCCCAGACCCATGCTATGTGTATAAGTGCAAAAGGCTAATTGCAGCCTCTGCTACCCTGTTCAGTGCTGGTTGCACAAACCTAGACACTGGAGGCATGGGTTTGTTCCTCTTTTCTCTTTTTTAAAATCTTTGATTTTTTATAAAACTTTAAAAGCTCCTTCACAACCTTGCATAAAATAATTATAAATGTTTGTGGTGGGCGGGCCAAGGATGCTGGGAATCTTCACTGTTAGTGGATGGAGCTATCAGATCAACCATCTTCCCTGACAATGGCTGGAATCTTATTTTGTCCCTTTTTGTCATAAGTCACACTAAAATAGGTCCATTGCCTCAGTGGAGTTTTGGTGAGTCGGCTCTGTACGTTCTGTTGCTTAACACAGCAAGCGATAACTAGAGTAGTCCTATTTGAACCAATGGGACTTATTGGAAGAATTGACTCCCCAAATCCCACTGATCCGATGGGAAAGCTCTTGTATTACTTACTGCACCTTGTAATGCTTACAGCTAATATATCCTATTCTTTATTGAGGTGGAAAGTCTCTATAGTTTACCTGGAGCAGTCCATTCCAGCTGAAAGATACTGGAGAATATTTTGGAAATTATGCCTGGAAGCCTAAGCAATCATGATGGATGAAGGCCAACACCAGGCCACCTGACAAGGTGCCGAATCCAAATGCTTCCTGGCCGACTTTGTGAATTACCATAGGACCCCTGTATCTGCGGGATTAGGACCTGTGATTTCACTCACCTGCAATCTGAAAATATAAAAAATGTGAGAAGAAAAATGCTGGAAATACATATTCCCATGATGTAATTACCAGAACTGGCCACCAGAGTGAACCACAGACCATGCTATGTATAGGATTCAATATTATCCACCATTTTTGAAACAAATCCCTTTCAGATATAGGGGTCCTGTGGCACTTAGGATGGACTAAGCTGTGTGCAAGCATCACAGCTACATACTTGGGCTGGTGAAGACCTCCACCTGTAGGGATTGGGCGTCTAATGTTACTACCTCTTTTCCATCTCTGTTGCATATTTAGTGCTTCTGCAGTCAGAATATTCCCCTGGTAGGTATTTTGAGATCAACAAGCAGAAAAGAATTTGCATACACCCACACACCTGAGACACCTCTGAGTTGAGTCTGTGTACACCTGCATGGATTATCAAATTTCTGTATTATAAGTGGGAGAAGCCACAATGGCCATTTAACGCTAGATCCTCGTGGCATAGTGGTTCAACTACAGTACTACAGTAATGACTCTGCTCACAAGTTGCAACCTGAGTTCAACCCTGATGGGCTCAGGTACCCAGCTTGAGGTTGGCTCAGCCTTCCATCCTTCCAAGATTGGTAAACTGTGTACTTAGTTCACTGGGGTAGGCAGATATGTAGCCCGCATAACTAAATTGTAAACTACCCAGAGGGTGCTTTAAATGCTATGGGGCAGTTTATAAGCAGCACACTCTTCTAAAAAGCAATTGTAATTACTTGCATAGCTAAACAACATGCATGGCGACCATGTAGTAAGTGTGATTCCTTTACGCACAGAGAGACAGGCAGACAGACACACAAACATTATTTCTTACCATTGTGTTGCCAATTTTGGGTGGTGGCAAAGCGCCATGGGCCTGGGATCACATGGTGTCCCATTGTTACCTTACATGGGTTTTAAGGCTTGGGCAATGAGGATTTTAAAATTCCTCCTTGCTTTAAAAAACGGGAGGTGTTTAGGTTAGCACAAACCTTTCCTTCCAAAATGTTGACATCACTGGATGCTGAGTGAGGTCCTAGTATTGCTACCATGCTTGTGGGAAGCAAAAGACCCCGCGAGACTTTGCAGTGGTCCCCAACCTTGGGTAAGCCAAGTGTTCTTGGACTAAAATTCCCAGAAGCCTTCACCACCAGCTGTGCTTGCCAGGGCTTCTGGGAGTTGCAGTCGAAGAACACCCATCTTTACCCCAAGCCCGGAGCCACCCTGATCAATTGGGAAGACAAAATCTCGAGATGGGAAAGGAAAAAAGGTTGGCGAAGGTTGTGCTGCAAAAGAACCCAATGTACTTTTGGCAAACTAACAGCATTATTAATTTCAGCCACGGACAAAAGACAAACAAAACAATCAACTGGCCAAAATCCATCTGACACTTTAAAAAGGAGGCCGATATTTCTCACCCTTCTATAAATCCATTCTTCCACACCTTTGCCGTTTAGCTTCCTCTTCTGCCCATCCTTTCCCTCAGCCATGATACTTACCACCGATGATGATGATGATGATGATGATGATGATGATGATGATGATGATGATGATGATGATGATGATGATGATGATGATGATAATAATAATAATAGAAAAAAATTACCCGATATCAGGATCTGAAAATTGAACTTCAGAGACTCTGGCATAAACCAGGTACAGGTGGTCCCAGTGGTAATCGGCACGCTGGGTGCAGTGCCTAAAGAGCTATGCAAGTATTTAGAAGAAATTGGATTTGACAAAATCACCATCAGTCAGCTGCAGATCTGCTCGCATAATTCGCTGATACATCACATAGTCCTAAACACTCGGGAAGTGTTTGACTAGTGACTTGTATTACAAAATCCAGCGTAGTTAGCTGCGTGGTTAATAATAATAATAAAAATTACAAATGGACAGTCTTTCCTCCAAGGTCTTGGTTTCCAGCCCCCTGATCATCCTTGTTGCCCTCCTCTGAATTTGTTCTAATCTGTCAGACTCTTTCTTGAAGTATGGTGGGGTCCAGAACTGGACACAGTTTTCAAGGTGAGGCCTAGGCAATGCTGAATAGAGGGGGACGAGCACCTCACGGGATTTGGAAATTATACAGTACTTTTGTTAATGCAGCCCAAAATAGCATTTGTCTTCTTTGTGACCATGTCACAGTGTTGACTCATGTGCAGCTTAGGATCTACCAGAATTCCAAGATCCTTCTCAAATGTAGTAGTGCTGAGCTAGGTGTCCGCCATCTTGAAAATGTGCATTAGGTTTCTTTTACCAAAGTGAAGTTCTTTGCACTTATCCCTATCATACTGTATTTCATTCTGTTAGTTTCAGCCCAGCGCTCTAGCTGATCAACATCATTTGGAATTTCTCCCCCTGTCCTCCAGGGTATTAGCCATTCCACACAATTTTGAATCATCTGCAAATTTGGCAGGTATTCCCTGCACTCTCTTGTTCAAGTAATGAATACAAATGTTGAAGAGCACCAGACCTAGGACTGAGGCTAGGGGTTACTCCACTTGTCACCTCCCCCACCCCCACTTAGAGAAGGCACCATTAATCCTCACCCTCTGAGTGCAATTCTGTTGCCATTTGTGTATTCACCTTACACTTTATTTATTCAGCCCACACCTAGATAGCTTGCAAATCAGGATAGTTTGTCAAAACTTTTACTGAAGTTGAGATATATTACGTCTATAGCATTCTCCCTAGCTGCCAAGATGCCCTAAGCACATTTATACTGCTGAAGAAATACAAGATAAACAGCAGGGGAACCATGTTGAGAGTATTTGGGTTAAAATCAGGGGTGAAAAAACTAGGAGGGATGTCACTGTGGGGGTATATTATAGACCCCCAAGCCAGCCGGAGGAGTGGGATGATGCCTTCTGTGAGCAGATGGCCACACAGTCAAAAGGGAGAGATGTAAAAATCGGAGATTTTAATTATCCTGATATATGCTGGCAGTCCTACTCAGCTAGGAATGCAAGGTCTAACAAATTCCTTACTGCACTTGCAGACAATTTCATGGTCCAGAAGGTAGAGGAGGCAACAAGAGGCAAAACCATTTTAGATCTGGTCTTAACCAATAAGGACGACCTTGTAAATGGGGTCGAAGTGGTGGGATCATTAGGTAAAAGTGACCATGCCCTCTTGGAATTTGTTATACAGTTGGAAGGTGAAGCTAAGCATAGTCAGACAAGAATCCTAGACTTTAAGAAAGCCAATTTTGGTAAACTTAGGGAATTATTGGCTGTGATTCCATGGACTGAAACACTGAAAGAAAAGGGAGTCCATGATGGATGGGAGTTCCTAAAAAGCGAGATATTAAAGACACAATATAAAATTGTTCCAACAAGAAGAAGAAATGGCAGAGGTCTAAAGAAACCACAATGGTTTACTAAACAACTTTCAACTCAGCTAACTATAAAGAAAAACAAGTACAAGGAATGGAAAAATGGGAAATGGCCCAAAGAGGATTATAAGCAAACAGCTAATATATGCAGGGGGATGGTGAAAAAAGCTAAAGCGCAAAACGAACTTAGACTTGCCAGAGAGATTAAAAGTAGCAAAAAGGGTTTCTTTAGTTATGTCCGCAGCAAAAGGAGAAATAAGGAAATGATAGGCTCTCTGTGTGGCGACCATAACCAGTTACTAACAGGAGACAAGGAAAAGGCAGAACCACTGAACAGCTTCTTTGCCTCCGTTTTCTCCAAAAAGGAAGAAAGAGATCGGCTGGGACAAAGAGTAGATGAGGTAGGATGGGAATTGTAGCATAGAATAGGTGGAGACTAGCGCTAATACAGGAACACCTGGAAACATTAAATGAATTTAAGTCTTCTGGGCCAGATGAATTACACCCAAGGATATTAAAAGAACTGGCAGAAGTAATTTCCGAACCATTGGAGATAATCTTTGAGAAGCCCTGGAGAACAGGAGAAGTCCCCATCGATTGGAGGAGGGCTAATGTTGTCTCCATACTCAAAAACAGGAAAAAAGAGGACCCAAATAATTACCGCCCAGTCAGCTTGACTTCAATTCCTGGAAAGATCATAGAGCAGATTATTAAACAGGCAGTATGTCAATATTTAACAAACAATGCTATCATTAGAAGAAGTCAACATGGGTTTCTTAAAAAAAAGTCATGCCAGACTAATTTGATCTCTTTCTTTGATAGAATTACAGGCCTAGTGGATGAGGGGAATGCTGTGGATATTGTTTATCTGGACTTTAGTAAGGCCTTTGATAAGGTTCACCATGGTATTCTTGCTAAGAAGTTAGTAGAAAGTGGTATAGATAGTGCTACTGTTAGGTGGATTTGTAATTGGTTGACTGATCGCACCCAGAGGGTGATCCTAAATGGCCTCTCTTCATCTTGGAGAGACATGACCAGTGGGGTGCCCCAGGGTTCTGTTCTGGGTCCGGTGCTGTTCAATATCTTTATTAATGACTTGGAGGAAGGAATAGTGAGTATGCTAATTAAATTTGCAGATGATACCAAATTGGGAAGGGTTGCTAATTCCCTAGAGGATAGGATGAAAATCCAAAAGGACCTTGACAGATTAGAGTGCTGGGCCAAAGTTAACGGAATAGGGTTCAACGAGAAAAATGTAGGGTGGTGCATCTGGGTAAAAAGAATGAATTGCACAGATATAGGATGGGAGACATCTGGCTGGAAAACAGTACCTGTGAAAGGGATCTGGGAGTCTTGGTGGACCACAAACTGAACATGAGTCAGCAGTGTGATGCGGCAGCCAGAAAACCAATGCGATTCTTGGTTGCATCAACAGAAGCATAGTGTCTAGTTCAAGGGAAGTGATAGTACCACTCTATTCTGCTCTGGTCAGACCCCACCTTGAGTACTGTGTCCAGTTCTGTGCATCTCAGTTTAAAAAGGATGTTGACAACCTTGAGTGGGTGCATAGGGCGACCAGGATGGTTGAGGGTCTGGAGGAAATGTCTTATGAGGAATGGCTTAGGGAACTGGGAATGTTTAGCCTCTCTAAAAGAAGGTTGAGGGGGGATATGATAGCTATGTTTAAATATTTGAAACTATGTCATATTGAAGAGGGAACAGGTTTGTTTTCCATAGCTTTAGAGACTAGGATTCGGGGTAATGGTTTCAAACTGCAGGAAAAGAGATTCCATTTGAACATTAGGAAGAACGTCTTGACAGTTAGAGCTGTTCGGCAGAGGAATATGCTGCCCCAAAGGAGGGTGGTGGAGTCTCCTTCTGTGGAGGTTTTTAAGCAGAGGCTGGATGGCCATCTGTCGGAAATATTGTGAAGGGGTTTCTGCATGGCAGGGGGTTGAACTAGATGGCCCTTGAGGTCTCTTCCAACTCTATGATTCTATGATTCTTTGATTCTATGATCTCACCTGATTTCAGAAGCTAAGCAGGATCAGCCCTGGTTAGTACTTGGATGGGAGACCACCAGGGAATACCAGGTGCTGTAGGCGCTTGGAGTAGGAACTGGAAAACCACTCCAGTATTCCTGCCAAGACAACTCAATGGACATGGAGTCACAAAGAGTCGGTCACGACTGTAATGACACAACAACAGCAGCATTCTCCCTGTTTACCAGGGAGGTTACCTGATCAAAATAGGAGATCAGGTTAGTCTGGCACGATTTGTTCTTGACAAATCCACGTTGGCTTCTTGTTATTGTTGCATTGTTTTCTGGGTGCTTGCATAGTGACTGCTGAATCAACGGTTCCAGGATTTTTTTGTGGGTCTGATGACAAACTGACTGGCCTCTAGTTCCCAGGCTCCTCTTCCTTGCAATTCTTTGAAGATAGGGACAACATTAGCCCTCCTCCAGTCATCTTGCACCTCCTCCATTTCCCATTATCTCCATAAAATAACAGACAGCGGTTCCGAGAGTTCTTTGACTAATTCCTTCAGTACTCTCAGATGCCATTCAGCCAGCACTGGAAATCTGAATGCATTCAAGGTGTTAAGGTATTCCTTGACTCGTTGTTTATTAATCTCGAGCTGCAATCCTGTCCCCCCCCCCACTTGCAGTTTATTTACGTCTGGTGGTTCAAAGTCTGTCTTATGGGATAAGACGGAGCTAAAGTAGGAATTGAGTACCTCTGCCTTTTCTTTGTCATTTGTTACCATTTTTCGATCTCCATTGAGGAGCTGTGCCACTATTTCTTTTCTTTTTCTTTTGCTTCCTACATATCTGAAGAATGCTTTTTTATTGCTTTTAGTGTCTCTAGCTAATCTCAGCACATTCTCTGCTTTTGCTCTCCTAGTGCTGTGTTTTGCTACATCTGAGACAGCGATGTTACAAGATCCAGGGAAATGTCTTGTTCTTGGTGATTTTCTAGATCTCATCATGCCGAGACACCCCCCCCCCCCGACACACACACTTTCCTGTACCCTCCATATATCCTGTCTTTCCTCAAAATGCAGACCTCCCTTGTTAATCCCCACTCACTCAATCCCCTTGATGTTTCTTCTGAAGGAACTGTGAAATATTCTGCAACTTAAACCCACTTCCACGGGACTCTGTTCAGGGAAGATGCCATCCGACACAGGAATTCCAACAACCCTGCACTGCTTAGTATTTCTTCTGCCCTTTCCAGAGGACTTCTGTGTGGGATATATGCCATTCGGCATAAAAACTGTAACAATATCATACAGTTTGGGATTTTTATGTGGTGAGTGTGTGTGGGGGTGGGTGGGGGGTTCGTGTGATACCACAAGCTTTCTGAAAAATCCTGAGAGATTTGCTGCCAAATTTTTGGAAAAACATCTCTCTGCAAGGAGAAAAGAGGGATCTTTTCTCCCCTTGATTGCTCTCAGTGAGCGAGAGCCTGGGAAATGTGAATTCCCAGGAGACAAAGCCAAAACCAGACCAGTCTTGTCTTGAACAAGATAGCATCAATTTGAAAGAACATGAAAGAAGTGAAGACATGGACAGTGACGGGTGAAATGAATTTTAGAATGAATTTCATCCTTATAATAAAAAAGGCAACCAACGCAATCCTTCTTGATTGTCATTCAGTTATCTTCCCCCTTCCCCCTCCACCCCAGATGGAAAGGCATCCTGTCATTAATCTCTAAACATTCTATAACCACTGGCAATGCCCAACCACCACCACCCTGAAAGTTTGGGGTGAAGTGTCACCCTTATCGCTTACTGGATGGTGCCCCACCTGGAACCGAATCCATCTCTCTCAGGACTTCATGACAGAAACAGCAGTGTCCTAACCTAGACTGGGATGAGTGGATTCTTCTACATCAGAGAACTTGTTGAGTGCAATTTTGCTCTGTAAACCCCGCCTTCTGCAGGACTTGTCTACATATTATATTATCATTAGTGGCAAAGGAGTAAGAATTCAGTATCTCAGGATCCCCAAATCGGGAAGCAGGGCCAGAAAATCACATGAAGTAGAATCTAATTAACCCAGTGGTTCATAAATTCCCGATTCATGGATAGGTTCCAAGGTGTGTATGAACTGGGTACACTTCCGAACAATTTTTCTTTTTCCTTTCCTTTTTCCTTTTGCATCAAATAAACATATGCAAACATGCAGGCATGTTTATATGGATTCCTTTTGGGAAGGGGGTCAATAGTCTCCATCAGGTTCTCAAAGGAGGCCCAACATCCCCCCCCCCAAAAAAAGGTTAAAAAAGCAGACCTTCCCTTCCTCAATATTTGAGTTTATCCTGGGCTGCCTGATGAATTAGGTCCCTGGATTTTGTTGAACTTTAAAAAATGAATTACAGTAGGCCCCTCATATCTGTGGGGGAATCAAAGCCCCCTGATCCTGAAAAATGCAGATTATAGAGGAAACTATACAGTACTTGACATGGTTTCTTGCTTCATCTAGTGGCCCATTATCATAAAGGTATCCTAGAGGTATCTAGTGAACACAATTCAAGTACAGTGGACCCTCGTGTAACAAACAGCTTGTGTAATATAAAATCTGTACAACATAAAAAAATCCGGAGATAGGGGAAATTTGAGTAACAAAATCGCCTATGGGGCGAATCCATACAACATAAAAATAGTCGTGATTAGGGATTACTCCGTTTTCAATGCATTCCTATGGGAAAATTGCACAAAGGAAAATTTGTTTAACAGAATTTCATTTGGAATGAATTAATTCCTTTATACAAGGTACCACTGTATTGTAGTTGTAGCATGTTTTCTAGCTTCCTCTAAGTTCCAGTTCTAGTAACTTCATCTTTAGAAATATATAGTATTTCTAGGCTTTTTCTTTTAATATTTTTAATATTTTTAGACCATGGTTAAGTAAATCAGCAGGCACTGATCTCATGAGTATGGTGGTCCCTGCTGTATTCCAGTTCACAACAGGCTTGAATTACTGGGAAGACATTTATGCTGTTGTTAGGAAGGCAAGATGTTTGCAATCCCATGGATTGCAAAGATCACTGCAATGTGATCTTTCCTCATTGCCTGCCATTCCATTCAAACAATGGTAGGTCAAAGCACCCTTTAGAGTCTAAGCACTTGGCTAGACGCATAAGCCAAGGTGCAAAAGTATATTTCATTACTGTGGCACTGAGGAGAGTGATTGATTCTGATTAAAAAAACCGGATCCCTTGTAAAGTTAGCACCAATTCTAGACAGTGGTTCTTAAACATGAAAGAAATGGTCTGTTGTCTGCCTGCCTCCTCCTCAGTTCTAAATCCAAATACTTCAGCATGAATCCAACCGGTAGCAAAATTTTAAGGTTTCCAATTTGGCTTTTGGTTCACATTCCATTTTCCAAACTGGCCTTGCTGTTAGAGGCTCCTGATTTTTTTAATACTGCCTCAATCAGGAGATTGTAAGGTAGGGAGAAAAGGAAAAAGACTATCACTTGGAGTTTCCAGATTTTAAAAAATTGCATGTCTAGAACCCTTCTACTCATTGTTTCAGCTCCTGCCCAAATATAACTAAGGATGGGAAGCTACTGTCACTTCTTGAAACTTACGGTGGCTATTGGTGTTCAACCAATGACAAGAGACAAGTATTCATACACTCTTCACAGTTGGGGGGAAATAATTTTTCCTTCATAATCTAGGAAAATAAAAATAACTAAAGTGGTCAGTGCAAAAAAATCAACAGCCCAAACAGTGATCTCCTATAATTCAACCACTCTTCGGAGTTTTGCAACAGCGTCCAGATTTTGGGATTTTCTGGACTACGGACGCCACAATTCCCCATTCCTGGAATCCCGCCTACCATGAGGTGCCTTATAAATATGGCATCTGACTCTGATGCACATGGGAGAAAGGCCTTAATCAGAAAGCTTTGAGGGTCTGCCCAAATGTCCTTTTCCCATGCCAGCTGGGAGTTTCCTTTCTAAGTTGGGACCTAGGCCTGGCTAGGACTCTTTAAGGCCTTTCTCCCAGGTGAGCCACACTGAGGTGCCTGCAAAGGGCCTGCAAGATAGGCAGAACTCTTGGAAATGAGAATTACAGCATGTGTAGCACAGAAAAATCTGAAAATCCCATCCCTTGATGGGATGGCGAACCTTTTAGAGACTTCAGAGAGGATAGCTGTGTTAGTTTTTTCAAGAATTGCAGGTAAAAATCAAAGAAAAACAAAACAAAACAATACAGACCCTGGACACAGAGCCATTAACAATACTTAACATATCTATGACCCCTGGCCAAATCTTCTTTCATGTCATTTCTACAACTAATCATCTCTCCCTCTTCCACAGACCCACTAACAATGCTTAACATATCAACAACCACTGGCCAAATCCTCCTTCCTACCATTTCTACAACAAATCTTCTCTCCCTCCTCCTTCCCCCTACCCTATCCACCAACGAACATCTGGTATGAAATATATATCTGATCACATATTATATTATGCCCCTCATTCTGATGCTATATGTCTGAAGAAGTGGATATGTCCATGAAATGTTACATTAAAATATGAAAGTTAGTATTTAAGGTGCCACATGTTTTGTATCTTTTGTTTTGTTTTTCTTTGATTTTTGCCCGCAACTTTTAGAGACCGAGTGCCCAAATTGCGATTCAAAACCCACTAATTTGTTGCAAAGTGCCAATACAGCAATTTAACCTGAATACAGGTGGCGGTGAACAGGCGATGTCGGGTGCCCACAGAAAGGGCTCCGAGGGCCCCCTTTGGCACCCGTGCCATAGGTTCACCAACACTCCGTTAATAGAACTGTGTTCATCATCCATGTTTTATAGATTCGACCAATGGTTCCCAACCTTGTTGGACCTCATATCCCAGAACGCCCCAGCCAGCAGCATCAAAGGCCACAGCTTTTGAGAGTTGCAACCAAACACATATTATTGATGCAAGATTAGGAACCAGCATTTTAGACTCCCGTTTTCTTGTATCCTTAAGGGAGGGGGATTGGTGAATGTTTTCTTTTTTTAGGGATACCCCAATTTCAAAATCTCTCTCAGCTTCTCAATATTTCCTGGGACAGTTCCCGACCCCGAACACTCACATCCATACTCCATGGCCATCTCCCCCCCCCCCGGGGATGATAAGATAAGACATCCTAGTGAAACACACACAAAATAATAATAAAAAAATAAATCCCTCCCACTGGAGGCGGGATGGATCAGACACATTCAGAGGAGTCAAAATCCAGATGTCAATGCTTGGCGCTCCCAACATCTGGATTCCCAATTGGGAAAAAGAAAAAGAAAAGGTTGACACGCTGTCACCGCAAGGCACGGAAACGAGAGGAGGAATTGATCGAGCTTCTTTACCCAAACTTTGTGCAAGGCTGTTTGCTGAGGCAAAAGGCAAATGACTTTTGCTACATTCACTTGCAGTTCCGAGCGCCACAATATCGAATCCAGCGTTGGTTGGTGTGGTGCCTCTGCTGCGGCCAAAACCCTTCCTGTCGAGGCCACGTAGCTATTTCGGCATGATGGTCATCGGATGAAGAAAATGATGGCCTCCGAGCTTGTCGCCCAAACTTTGCTCCGGGTTTCGTGATGTGCTTAAAAAGATCAGCCCACAACCGGCGACCTCTTCAGAAAAGCAGCTTCGAAACGGCGGTGTGGTTTCTCCTTGTTTCGCTGTTCTCGTTCTTTCTCTCTCTCACTCACTCTCACTCTATGGTCCTTTCTTTTTTATTCAGAGTCTTTGGAAGCTGCGGGGCTCCAGCGATTAGGGCCACGTGGCTCCCCTTTGGAAGTCGGCAGTGGTTTCCCCAAAGTCCTGACGGTACCATCGGGCTCCAGGGCATCCTGGCCAGGAGACGGCGGCTGTCCTCCTTTGGAGTCCCTAGGACTGGCGCCCGTTTTGGAGGCCAAGGCTGCGTGCTCTGGTTTGGGACGGCGGGACAGCGCGGGGTGCCGCTTGGTGTACAAAAACAGGGCCGGGTCTGGCATGGGCTCGGATTCGTCCGTGCCACCGAGCCTCTCTCGAGACGAAGGGTCCCTGAAGGCCCCTTTGCTGGGGAAGGAACCGGCCGTGGCTCGACGGGCATGGCCCTTCTGGGTCCTCTTTTTGGGCCAGACCTCCCCAGAGGGCTGCGGGGGGGAGGCCTTCTCCGAGGGTCTGTCCGCCAGAGGTTTCCTGCTCTGCCGGGAGCTGAGCAGCTTCTGCTTGGTGGCCTGTAGCTGGAAAGAGAGGTAGGCCGCCGCCTCCGTTTGCTTCTGCAGCTCCGTGTTCAGGACGGTCACCCGGTGGCTTCTCCTCTTCAGCTCCTCCAGAAACTTCCTCTCTTTATTCCTCAGGCTGGACCGGAGGGCGGCCACCAAGCTCTCTTTCTGCCTCAACTCCTTGCGCAGCTCCCGGTTGTCCATCTCGTTCTCCTGAAGCCGGCCCTCCATGATCTTACACTTCTCTTCCAACTCCTGGTCAATGAGGTCTAAATTCAGGAGAAAAGTGGAAACAAAGAGTCAAGGCCAACACTTTTTAAAATCCAGAACCAACAGGGAGGTCAATTGGGGGAGGAATGGAAGGACTAGTTGTTTCAAACTTCCCACCATCCTTTTATCAGCCCTGTAAAGTAACAAGGGGCATGGAAGCTGTTGACAGCAGAGTCAGCAGCTCAGCGGTTCGAATCCCGGGTGCCAAGCAGTGCAGCGAGCTCCCACTGATCACCCCAGCTCCTGCCAACCTAGCAGTTTGAAAACATGTAAATGCAAGTAGATAAATAGGTACCTCCGTAAAAATCAGGAATGTTAAACAGTGTTTCCTTGCAGCCATGCCGGCCACGTGGCCACGGACTTGCACAACACTGGCTCTTTTGGCTTGAATACGGAGATGAGCACCACCCCTAGAGTCAGACACGACTAGCACCCATGTGCAGGGGGAACCTTTACCTTTTTATGGAAACACAACAGAGGGGGAAAATGACTGCAGCTCACAAACCCATACAACATTCATCCCCTGCTACCCTAGGGAGCATTTAGGGGGCTTAAATGACAGCAGAGAAGAATTTGATCAAAAGGCAGAAGACCTTTCTTGATGGTTAAGAGGCATTTGAATATGGAGATGAGCACCACCCCTAGAGTCGGACACAACTAGCATGCATGTGCGGGGGGAACCATTACCTTTTACCTAAAGTAACAGAAGGAAGAAAGACGGGGTAAAAATAGTCTAAAATAAAATAAATAAATATGAGAAGCAGTTCATTAAGTACCACAGCCAGAGGTAACAACAATGGTTATATTTGAAACACTGTAATGGATGACTTATAATGAATTGCTTTTTAAAGAGGACTTGTTAAGTCTTAGAAAAGGACAAAGTCTATTTGAGTTTTTGCAGCCTTGCACGGTGTCTTTAGCAGGTTGGACTGGGAGGGACGATTGTGAGCTCAGGTGACTGTCAATCTATGCAGCACTAACCAATCATTTGCCTCTGATTTCAAAGACAGCTCTGCCTCTCTGCTGAAAGCCCCCTTCCCCCTTTAAGTATGTTGCTTGAAGTAATCATAAGAACATAAGAACACAAGAACAGCCATGCTGGATCAGGCAAAAGGCCCATCGAGTCCAGCTTCCTGTATCTCACAGAGGCCCCACCAAATGAGTCTGGGAGCGCACGAGACTAGATCTCTGTCTCCTGATCCCACTCCCCTGCATCTGGCCCTTGAAGGACCCTGGTTTTAATCTTGGAGTTTACACATCTCCATCATGGTTTGTAATCTGGGATGGACTTTTCCTCCAGGAATCTGTCCAATCCCCTTTTGAAGGCTTCCAGGCCAGATGCCATTGTGGAGGACACAAAGAAAAAAGGAAAACAACAACAACAACAACAACATGTGTGTGTGTGTGTGTGTGTGAATTGGGAGCAGACGCGTGTCTGCGAAGGCAGACCCGCACCCGCTCCTACGAGCTCACGTCAATTAGGCAAGGACAAAATTAGACCCCCGCATCCGGCTGCAATCCTTGTTATCGTCACAAGCACAATGCAAACAAACCTGATCCATATCGGCCCAGCCGTTCCCCAAAAAGAAATGGCTGAGAAGCTCCGGTTTCTTTCCCTACAAGCGAACAGGGTTGGTAACAAAGGTTAGGGGTGAGTGACAGTGGATTTGATAGTTTGTTTCCCCTGGACATGTGCCCCCCCAAGCCTCAGGAAAGTAGGGGGAATGGGGCAACCCCTTACTCCTCAGTAGACCAGACCCTGACACACTCGGGGGTGGGTGGGGGATCATCTCATATTAATCCCCTTTCCATCACTGCATCGTTCCCTGCACAGCCAAAAAGGCACCAAGAAGTTTTTTCTCTTTCCCTCTCTTTCCCTTCTTCTCCTCCTTTCTCTCTCTCTCTCTCTCTCTTCCCCAAATAAAGGTTCATCCACCTCTCCCCTCTGTGTCCTTCCTCTCCCTGCCTTCCAGTAATACCCCCGACCCCTCCATTTTCCCAATTCCTTCTTCCTTCATGTATCTAAAGGCCTGGACAAGGGTACACGCTGCCTCCATGCTGGGGAAGTGACCTCCATTTCAAATCAAGGACCATCGCCCTGCCACATGGCAAAAACCAGTTCAAACTGCTTGGTTCCCCTGAATGGATTTTGCCAGAGGGAATCTTCTCCTTCCTTCACAGAGACAATGGGCTGTATGGGGCACCTTTTCCTGCTTAGCCCTCCAGCCTCCAGCTCAAGCACCTGGACATCAAATTGCTTTGTCTGCATCTGGACCATGGGAAGGTCTGCCATTATTCTACCTCAAGACTATACCCACCCCATTTCTTATCATGGATGACTCATCATTCACCAATTGAGTTGCTTATGTTGCTTGCTGACCCACCCTTCCCCTCCCCGCCACCTCGAGCTAGAAGGTCACCCACCTCCCCTCTCTACCTCTCACCTCACCATGTTTTCCTGGGTACTCCCCCCTTCCTTTGTTCCTCTCTCTCCTCTCTCTCTCTCTCTTCCCTTCTCTTCTCTTCTGTTCCCCTTCCTCCCCTCCCTGCTCTGACTGGCAAGGAGAATGATTTCCAGCCATCATTCTCAAGGATTGGGGACCTCCCTAGCATCGAAAGTCTGGCTCCACTGCCTCTACCAAGCCTGGGCCCCCAGACCCAGACTCCTGACTCCAAGGCCCCCTCCCTCCCCCTCCTTCTCTTTCTCTCTCCCCCTCTCCTTTTCTTTCTTCCCTTCCCCTTTTCTCTCTCTCTCTCTCTCTTTCTTCTCTTCCCTCTCCTTTCTTCCATCCTGGGTGTGCTTGAACTGTGTGCCTACAATCTCCTGTTCTCTGGACCTGAGCCATCTTTGGGCAAGGTGGTGACCGCATGGCTAAGAGGAAGAATCTTCTAGCAGCCTCCATTCCTTCACCCGCGGATGTACCAAAGATTACATCACAGCCCAAGGCACTTCATTGTCCTGAGTCCACATTCACCCAGGATCCCTCTGGCAGCCAAAGACTTTCCTGATCGGCTTTTCCGTCCCCATTGTGACTTCTCAGCTCCCCATTGTGATTGTTCCGCGTCTCCCCATCGACTTGTTAATTGTTTTGTGATCACCCAGGCTTTTGGACAATGCTGACTCTTTCCCCCTCATTGTTAACCCTCTAGTTACTCATTAAAGGATTAGTTTGTGCCTAATTGCACCGATGCAGGGGTCCTGTTCCATGGTATCAGGAACGCCCAGGACCTCCCCCAAGAGACTCCTGGATTGACCCCATTGGTTGTCCCCAGAACACCACCCCAAACCCAACCCAGAGGAGGCGCCACTCTGTGGGGCGGGAAAGGGAGGAAATAAAGATTGGGGGGGTTTCCTGTTTTGGGTTGCTGAACGCCTCACTTCTGCCTTGAGTGATCCGTTCGCCTTACCACCTTTATTAGTCCTAATAAACTGGTAATTTGCCTGGATCTCTCTGGGTCTTGTGAAATCCAACAGCTTACAGCAGGATTAGCTTGCTGTGGTCTCAACACCATCACCACCTCCTGTGGCAGGGAGTTCCACAGACTAACAATGTGCTGGGTGAAAAAATATTTTGTCTGTTCTTACTCTCCCAGCCCTCGATTTGAGTGTATATCCCCTAGCTCTGGTATTTTGTGAGAGGGAGAAGAGCTTCCCTCTATCCACTTTACTCATGCCCTGCATTATTTTGTACATCTCAATCATATCCTCCCTTAGGCACCTTTTTTCCAGACTAAAAAGCCCCAAATGTTTTAGCCTTTCCTCATAAGGGAGGTCCCCCAGCCCAGTAATCATTTTAGTCGCTTTCTTCTGCATCTTTTCCAGTTCCACTATGTCTTTTTTGAGATGTGGTGACCAGAATTGTACACAATACTCCAGGTGTGGCCTTACTATAGTTTTTTATGATGGCATTATAATGTTGGCTGTTTTATTTTCAGTCCCCTTTTTGATAATCCCTAGCATGGAATTGACCTTCTTCACTGCTGCCACACATTGGGTAGACACCTTCATGGAGCTGTCCACCAGCACGCCAAGATCTCTTTCCTGATCCGTCACGGATAGCTCAGAACCCTTGAGCTGATAGATAAAGTTTTTATTTTTTGCCCCAATATGCATTACTTTACATTTTCCTACGTTGAAACACATTTGCCATTTGGCAGCCCATTCCCCCAGTTTGGAGAGATCCTTCTGGAGGTCTTCGCAATCTTCTCTGGTTTTCACCACACAGAAAAGTTTTGTGTCATCTGCAAACTTGGCCACCTCACTGCTTATCCCTGTCTCCAGGTCATTTATGAACAGATTGAAAAGCACCAGTCCCAGGACAGAGCCCTGGGGCACACCACTTTTCACCTCTCTCCATTGTGAAAATTTCCCATTGACTTGTTTGTCAGTTTGCTCTATTCAGTTTGTAAGTCGTAGAACCTTTCCCCCCTTCTCTTACTACCGGTAGTGTCTCAGAGTGAGTTAATGTACAGTAACTGGAAGTGCCAGCCTAATGGGAAAAGGGGTGGTCTGTTTTGAGGAACTTAAAGCTATCCTGCTCTACGTATTCCTGCTGTGCAGCTGGAAGAGCTGAACCAGAAATCCAAAACTCTGCAACAAAGTCAGCAGGAGACATATCAAGTTCCTAAACCTTATCATGTTTAATTGATTCCACAGTATTGTCAAACACATGTATTATAGCATATATAGTATATGGTTCTATTCTTCGGGTGTGTCCCGGATGGTTACAGAGGCCCTCTCCCCAGTCTGGATGAGACTGTCCTCCAGCTGGTGGAAAGAGTGAGGAGTCTGGGCATTGTCCTGGATCCAGAGCTGTCCCTGGAGTCCCAGGTGGCTGCCGTGTCCAGGTCGGCCTTTTACCATCTTAGGCTTTTGTCACTGGCAATCTCAGCTTAGAATTCTGGGAGCTGTGGTCCAAAACATCAGGAGGGCCGAAGTTTGGACATGCATAAGGGTAGTAGGGTAGTACATAAAACAACTGCTGGATAGTCCAGTGGTTTAGATCTCTGGCTGAAGGGCCAAAGATTGAGGGTCTGAGATTGAGGGCCCAGGCATGATGATCCATGGGGTCCCTCCTTGCTCTGATGATGAGGAAGGATAAGGTGATGTTGATGATAAAATGGCAGGTGGAGCAATCATCTGACTATGTGAGGCATTTGTTGTTCAGTAAGGGAGGGGAGGCAGAGCAAAACGCTGAGGGCTGAGCTGGTAGAGGTGTTCTGGAGGTAAAGGGACCCTTCCATGGCTAGGATGGCCTGTGAGTCAGTGGCTCTGCTTTACATCAAGCAATGCTAACAATGGAATAAATTTGCTGATGTGTCTTTTGCCCCCACTTCAAATCTGGCTGTTCTGGTTGGGTTTCAGTCCCTGCTGAAGTATTGGAGTGTCACGCCCCAAATTTGGAAATGTTCAGTTACACCTTGAGATTCATAAGCTTTTAAATCCTGCTCACTCAGACCTTTGTTCCGTTCTTAGACATCAAATCCCAGTTTTGCAACAAATTAGCACCCAGTGCATTCTGGGCTAGCTGCCAGAGATGAAGATCCTAGTCATGGAGTTAAGAAGAGGTCTCTAAGGCTGTCAGGTCCAACCTCTTGCTCAGTGCAGGAATCACAGTCAAAGGAGACCGGGCAGAAGGTTGTCCAATTCTCCCTTGAATGCCCCCAGTGTTGGACAGCTCACCACCACCCAAGGAAAACGGGTTTCATTGTCATATGTTCTAACAACTTAAAACATTTCCCCCAATATTCAGCCCAAACCTGGCTCCCTGTAGTTTGAGGACATTATTATGCGTCCTCCTCTCTAGGGTGATTGAAAGCGGGACAACCTTTCAAGTCATTGAAGAGTGCTCTTCTATTCATGACGCTTAGAGCTGTTTGTCAGTGGAATATGCTGCCCCAAAGGAGGGTGGTGGAGTCTCCTTCTTTGGAGGTTTTTAAGCAGAGGCTGGATGGCCGTCTGTCGTGAGTCCTGTGACGGGGGCTCCTGCATGGCAGGGGGTTGGACTGGATGGCCCTTGAGGTCTCTTCCAACCCGATGATTCTATGATTCCTCTCAGTCTTCTTGTCTCAAGGCTCAACAGGCCTGGTTCCTCCAGGGCAGTGATGGTGAACTTTTTAGAGATCGAGTGCCCAAATTGCGATTCAAAACCCCTAATTTTCCACAAAGTGCCAATACAGCAATTTAACCTGAATGCAGGTGGCTGTGAAGGGGCGATGTCGGGTGCCAACAGAAAGAGCTCCGAGCGCCACCTTTGGCACCCGTGCCATAGGTTTGCCAACACTGTCCTAGGGCCTCGTTTGACAGAGTTCTTCAGTGTCATAACAAATAGCTGCCATGTCCCAACTGGTTGGACAACATAACAGTCCATGTTCAAGAACAAGGATGACCAAGCCAACTGTATCAGCTAGTCTACCTCCTGCCTCATGCTATTTATTTATTTATTTATTTATTTATTTTTACAACTTAGAATCATAGAAGAATCATAGAATCATAGAATCATATAGTTGGAAGAGACCTCAAGGGCCATCTAGTCCAACCCCATCACAATATTTCCGACAGATGGCCATCCAGCCTCTGCTTAAAAACCTCCAAAGAAGGAGACTCCACCACCCCCCATAGCAGCATATTCCACTGCCGAACAGCTCTAACTGTCATGAAGTTCTTCCTGATGTTCCAATGGAATCTCTTTTCCTGTAGTTTGAAACCATTGCCCCGAGACCTAGTCTCTGAAGCCATGGAAAACAAACCTGTTCCCTCTTCAATATGACATCCTTTCAAATATTTAAACATAGCTATCATATCCCCTCTCAGTCTTCTTTTTGAAAGGCTAAACATTCCCAGTTCCCTAAGCTGTTCCTCATAAGACATTTCCTCCAGACCCTCAACCATCCTGGTTGCCGTCCTCTGCAACCGCTCGAGGTTGTCAACATCCTTTTTAAATTGAGGCTCACAGAACTGGACACAGGACTCCAGATGGGGTCTGACTAGAGCAGAATAGAGTGGTACTATCACTTCCCTTGATCTAGACACGATGGTTCTGTTGATGCAACCAAGAATCGCATTGACTTTCCTGGCCGCCACATCACACTGCTGACTCATGTTCAATTTGTGGTCCACCAAGACTCCCAGATCCCTCTCACAGGTACTATTCTCCAGCCAAGTGTCCCCCATCCTATATCTGTGCAATTCATTTTTTTTTACCTAGATGTAGCACCCTACATTTCCCTCTGTTGAAATCTATTCCGTTAGCTGTGGCCCAGCATTCTAATCTGTCAAGGTCTTTTTGGATTTTCATCCTATCCTCTGGGGAATTAGCAACCCCTCCAAATTTAGTATCATCTGCAAATTTAATTAGCATACTCTCTATTCCTTCTTCCAAGTTTTTAATAAGAACCCTGGGGCACCCCACTGGTCACATCTCTCCAAGCTGAAGAGAGGGCATTTATGGTCACCCTCTGGGTGCGATCAGTCAACCAATTACAAATCCATCTGACAGTAGCACTATCTATCCCACTTTCTACTAACTTCTTAGCAAGAATATCATGGGGAACCTTATCGAAGGCCTTACTAAAGTCCAGATAAACAATATCCACAGCATTCCCCTCACCCACCAGGCCTGTAATTCTATCAAAGAAAGAGATCAAATTAGTCTGGCATGACTTGTTTTTAAGAAACCTGTGTTGACTTCTTGTAATGACAGCATTGTTTGCTAAATAATTGCAGACTGACTGTTTAATAATCTGCTCTAGGATCTTTCCAGGAATTGAAGTCAAGCTGACTGGGCGGTAATTATATGGGTCCTCTTTTCCCCCCTTTTTGAAGATGGGGACAACATTAGCCCTCCTCCAGTCGATAGGGACTTCCCCTCTTCTCCAGGACTTCTCAAAGATTATTGCCAATGGTTCGGAAATTATTTCTGCCAGTTCTTTTAATGTCCTTGGGTGTAATTCATCTGGCCCCGGAGACTTAAGTTCATTTAATGTTTCCAGGTGTTCCTGTACCAGCTCTCTACCTATTCTATGTTGCAATTCCCATCCTACCTCATCTACTCTTTGTCCCAGCCGATCTCTTTCTTCCTTTTTGGAGAAAACGGAAGCAAAGAAGCTGTTCAGTAGTTCTGCCTTTTCCTTGTCTCCTGTTAGTAACTGGTTATTATTGCCACACAGAGAGCCTTATTTCTCCTTTTGCTGCGGACATAACTAAAGAAAACCTTTTTGCTACTTTTAATCTCTCTGGCAAGTCTAAGTTCGTTTTGCGCTTTAGCTTTTTTTACCACCCCCCTGCATATATTAGCTGTTTGTTTATATTCCTCTTTGGTGCATTTCCCATTTTTCCATTCCTTGTACTTGTTTTTCTTTATAGATAGCTGAGTTGAAAGTTCTTTAGTAAACCATTGTGGTTTCTTTAGACCTCTCCCATTTTTTTCTTCTTGTTGGAACAGTTTTAAATTGTGCCTTTAATATCTCACTTTTAAGGAATTCCTATCCATCTTGGACTCCCTTCTCTTTCAGTGTGTCGGTCCATGGAATCACAGCCAATAATTCCCTAAGTTTACAAAAATCGGCTTTCTTAAAGTCCAGGATTCTTGTCTGACTATGCTTAGCTTCACCTTCCAACTGTATAACAAATTCCAAGAGGGCATGGTCACTTTTACCTAATGATCCCACCACTTCGACCCCATTTACAAGGTCGTCCTTATTGGTTAAGACCAGATCCAAAATGGTTTTGCCTCTTGTTGCCTCCTCTACCTTCTGGACCATGAAATTGTCTGCAAGGGCAGTAAGGAATTTGTTAGACCTTGCATTCTTAGCTGAGTAGGACTGCCAGCATATATCAGAATAGTTAAAATCTCCCATTAGTACTACATCTCTCCCTTTTGACTGTGTGGCCATCTGCTCAAAGAAGGCATCATCCCACTCCTCCGGCTGGCTTGGGGGTCTATAATATACCCCCACAGTGACATCCCTCCTAGTTTTTTCACCCCTGATTTTAACCCAAATACTCTCAACATGGTTCCCCTGCTGTTTATCTTGTATTTCTTCAGCAGTATAAATGTCCTTAATATATAAAGCTACACCTCCTCCTTTCTTACTCGGCCTGTTCCTTTGAAACAGTTTATACCCCCCAATGACTACGTTCCAATCATACATCTCATCCCACCATGTTTCAGTGATGCCAATTATGTCATATTTATTTTACTGTATTAGGAGTTCCAGCTCCTCTTGTTTGTTCCCCATGCTCTGTGCATTGGTGTAGAGACATTTGAGGGTGCGTGTGCTTCTTACATCTCCTTTGCTTAACCTGTTTTTCCTTGCACTGATGGTCTGAACTACTTCTTGTCCTGCTCCTGTTGCAACATTTGGGCTAATCTCCACAACCCCTTCTGGATCTCTACCATTAAGAGAATTTTCTCCCTCCCCCTGCAAACTCAGTTTAAAGCTCTTCTTATTAAATCTGCAATCTTCTTGGCAAAAAGATTCCTACCAGCATTGGTGAGGTGCACCCCATCCTGGCCCAATATCCCATCTGAATGAAAAAGCAAACCATGGTCCAAGAATCCGTATCGTTCCTGCCCGCACCATCTCCGAAGCCAATTGTTCACTTCCACTATTGTTCTTTCCCTTCGTGGGTCACATCCTTCTACAGGGAGGAGAGATGAGATTATCACCTGCCCACCCAGGTCCTTCAGCTTCCTACCCATCTCTTCGTACGCTTTTACGATATCCTGAAAGCTGCGTTTTGAAGTATCATTAGTTTCTACATGGACCAAGAGAAAGGGGTTAGAATCAGAGGGCTTGATAAGTCTCGTCAGTCTCTCCGTTACATCCCATCCACTACCCAAAGGTCTCTGGGTGGCTTACAGTAAAAAATAAAACATTAAAATGTCAATAAATAATTAAAACTAATAAAAACATTACACTAAAATTGCCATCAGAACCCACAATCTATATTATGTCAATTTAAAACTTCTGGAACAGGAAGGTTTTTACCTGGCACTGAAATGTCATCAATGTTGGCACCAGGCGGGTCTCATTCAGGAGGGCATTCCACAGCCTATGAAAATCCTTGAGAAAATTCTGGACCTGCGCATGTGCAACATTGTCCGATTTACCACCAACACCACCAACAAATGTGGTTTCATGTAAGGAGGTGGAATGACCAGTGCCACCTTTGCAGCTCATCAGCTCATCAAGCAAAACAGAAAGAATCATAGAACCATAGGGTTGGAAGAGATCTCAAGGGCCATCCAGTCCTACCACCTGCCATGCGGGAACCCCCATCACAGTATTTCCGACAGATGGCCACCCAGCCTCTGCTTAAAAACCTCCAAAGAAGGAGACTCCACCACCCTCCTTTGTGGCAGCATCTTCCACTGACAAACAGCTCTAACCATCATGTTCTTCCTAATGTTTAAATTCAATCCCCTTTCCTGTAGTTTGAAACAATTGCCCCGAGTCCTAGTCTCTGAAGCCATGGAAAGCAAACCTGACCACCACCACCACCCCCGTTGATATGACATCCTTTCAAATATTTAAACATGGCTATCATATCCCCTCTCAGCCTTCTTTTTGTAAGGCTAAACATCCCCAGCTCTGTAAGCTGCTCCTTGTAAGACATTCCTTCCAGGCCCTCTATCATCTTGGTCACCCTCCAAGGTTGTCAACATCCTTTTTAATTTGAGGCACACAGAACTGGACACAGGACTCCAGGTGGGGTCTGACCAGAGCGGAATAGAGTGGTGCTATCACTTCCATTGATCTAGACACTATGCTTCTGTTGAAGCATATACAGTACTTCCTTTTGGTGTGATGTATAATGCTCATGTTACTTTTTCTAAAGCTTTTAGAGTATTTTTAGAAACTTAAGTGGAATTTTTCAGGTTTTGATTTTGAAAAACAACAAAAAGTATAAAGTAATGCAACCTGGTATTTTTTAAAAGCAAGTCATAAAAAGTCATAAAAATCAATGGGGGCAACAGTGGTAAAAGTACTCCTTTAATATCTCATATACCTTGAAAACCCTATCAGGATTGTCATAATTTGGATGAGACTTGATGGCACCGAAGTAGCACTGTTTAACTAGTAACTTGCACAAATGACTGCTTTATCTAAAAAGAAACTTCCCAAGCTCTGCAGCAGACCTCTCCTGTTGTAGCTCTCCACTGACCCAATAGCCAAAGATACACTGTTTTCAACCATGGAGGCTTTATTCAGCCATTACAACTAACAGCCAAAATGAAATAACAGATCCTCCTTTAAATACATCCAAGCTAGAGGGGCATGGCAAAGAACCCCACGAGTTAATGTTATTTCTCCACATTCGAACAGAATTAAAATCAGCGATGCGGGAGGGTTGGAAGAAAATGTACAAAAAAACACCTCTTCTGTACCCACTCAGAGGATATCAAAAACGGCAATCACTCATTCCTCAAAGTCAGCCAGTTTCTGAAATAATGTTGTCCTGACTTGAGCCCTCAAGCGCAACGGAAGAGGCAAAGGCAGTCCTGTTTCTCCCTGGGTGTGTCTGGAGGAACCAGGAGCCTGGCACTCACTGGGCTGGGATGCTTTCCACTCGCATTCCATTGGGCTGAGACATCCCATAACCGCAAACCTTCGCGCCTCAATACCTTCAAGCACCAACCCACCAGGAGCCTCACCTTTCCCCCCGAGGCCAGGGTGAGGCCCTGCTCAGCCGGTCTAGGGGCTGCCCCACCCCACCAAGCATGCCTGAGTTGCCCCAAAGGAGAAAGATCTGAAGATCGGTCAGGTTCCCCTCCCTTCCAGACTTCACCGGGTTTGAACCCCGAGGTTTGTTTCTCGTCTTTTTCTGATGCAAAGCTGGGCTAGGCCGGAGCTGTGGGACTGGAACTCCCATCCATCCTTCCAGGATAGGCTGAACGGAGTTGGAGTCCAGCCACGATACGATGCGTAGAAGGCAGCACACCACTCAGCCTTAGGGGCCACCTTTATTTATTCATTTAAAATATTTATATCCTGCCTTTCTTCTAGAAAGGACACAAGGCAGCATGCAGCTAAAAGCAATAAGTTAGTAGTACGCTGTTAAAAAGAAGAAAAGAAAAAGAGAAAGCCTTTGAACTACTGTATTAAATTAAATCATTGTATTCAGCAGGGCTTAGATTTAAGGAGATATTGCAGAGAATCCCATTTTTTACTACCGGTATTAGAATCAGGCAAATCTCTGTATATTAATTATCTTTATACTGATTTTTTTGTTATATTGGTGGTTTTTAACCCGTTTTATAGTTTTAATATATTGTTGTATGCTGCCCAGAAACCACTTGGTAGTGGGACAGCTAAAAAATTAATGTTTCATTTAAAGTTCATCTTATAGAAATACAAGGGGTGTGGTGGCTCAGCGGTCTAAGACTCCAAAAACTGTTGACTGCAAAGTCGGCAGCTCGGCGGTTCGAATCCCAGGTGCCACACAGCACAGCGAGCACCGCTGTTCAGCCCAGCTCCTGACAACCTAGCAGTTCGAAAGCATGCAAATGCAAATAGATATATAGATACTGCCGTAAAAAGTGGGAAGATAAAACAGTGCTTCCTTGCAGCCATGCCAGCCACGTGGCCATGGACTTGCACAACACTGACTCTTCGGCTTGAATATGGAGATGAGCACCACCCCTAGAGTCGGACATGACTAGCACCCATGTGCAGGGGGAACCTTTACCTTTTTATGGAAACACAACAGAGGGGGAAAATGGCTGCAGCTCACAAACCCATACAACATTCATCCCCTGCTACCCTAGGGAGCATTTAGGGGGCTTAAATGACAGCAGAGAAGAATTTGATCAAAAGGCAGAAGACTTTTCTTGATGGTTAAGAGGCATTTGACTCTGGAATCAGGGCCAGCTTGGCAACCTGGTGCCTCCTAGTTATTTTCAGCTACAACTCCCATGAGCCCCAGCCCCCATGGACATGGCTGTCTTAAAGACCTTGGGAGCTGCAGAATGGAGAAGCAAGGGCAGGGTGCCATTTGATCACTTGTCCCTTCCCTGGAAATCTCTGAGCAGGGGTTGGTCAGCCAGCTTTTTTGAAAAACTCAAGCTGTCGCCTTCTGGCCCCAGGCTGGGGTTGGACTGGATGCCTAGGAGTTTGGACAAGACCCCTCTGCAATTCCATGGCTCTAAGTATTGCACCGGCCACTGCATGTGATAACCTTTCATGAATGGTAAACCAATGGCCCAGGCAAGGGCAGCAGGCCATTATCCATTTAGATAGCTCATGATAGGTGTGGAGGACGCCCCCCTTGAAATTTTGGGTTGAATCATCCTATGGCTTCCATCCAGGACATGATTCATAATTCTCATATGCATATTGCCATATTATGCCAGGGATGGGCCAGTGGTCCAAGGGAAACCTCTGTGATCAATAACTTCTCTGCTTCTGGGAAGCATTCCTTCACTGCCCTTGGTGGTGTTCCCTACAGGTCTGTAGAAAATGATAGCAACCCATCAAGTGGCACGAAGGCTCAGGCCACACACCACCAATGCGCCCACTCCATGCGCACAGAGCCCTGTGAAGTCCAGGCAGCACACAACTCCAAGAACCTCCTCAGGGGCCAAGTTGTCCCTCTGGGACTAGGCTTTGCCAACAAGAAATGTCACGGCTCCCTGTCAACAGCCCCATTGAGGAGCGAAACCAGGCTCGTCCCAAACCCGAGGCAGCAGAAACAAGAGGCATGCAATTGCTGGGCATGGATCCAAACCAATAAAAAGCAAACCGTTGGAGTAAATAAAATAAAATAAAATAAAGACTCTCCAAGGCACCTCCTGAGTCGCTGGCTTGGCACCCTCTACTGGCTATGCCAAGGCGAAGAATCAATTTTAAAAGGATGCTGACAACTTCAGAGCAGGTCAAGAGGAGCGGCTTAGGGAGCTGGGAATGCTTAGCCTTACAAAAAGAAGACTGAGCGGAGATATGATAGCTATGTTTAAATATTTGAAAGGATGTCACATCAAAGAGGTGACTGGTTTGTTTTCCATCGTTTCAGAGACTAGGACTTGGGGCAATGGTCTCAAAGTACAGGAAAAGAGATTCAATTTAAACATTAGGAAGGATTTCATGACAGAGCTGTTTGGAAGTGGAATAATTTGCTGCCCCAAAGGAGGGTGGTGGAGGTTTTTAAGCTGAAAGCCCTGCAAACATGTTTTGTCTGAAGTATAAGACAAGTTTGATGAGGAATAAATACTCATTTTTCTTTTGAAAAAAGATTTAAACTGCCTGATAGATGAAACCTTTGGATCTAGCGCTCTGAAATTTGACAGGTTTACTCTCTGAAGAGTCTCTACGCTTTCTCTAAATTTCCAGGCATGTTAGCAGAAATCCAATATAATATAATATAAAATAAATGTATTTGTATATTTATTGTTTTTAGCTTTTAATATTATCTTTGAATTATGTAAGCTGGCTTGATAGGAATGATATTTTAATAAAGCTATAACTGCCATTGATGAATAAAATGGCAGCGGTTATGTTCTCTTCCTGTGTTTCCCCCTTTCCGTTTCTCTCCCCCTAAGAGTGTTATCTAAAACCCAGCATCTTGCTCTGGAATGCATGTCCTGTTAGCTGAGGCCATAAATAAGTGTCTAAATAAACACTTATCTGGGTTAGAAGACCATTAGCGGAGGTGCCTGCGCTGGAGAAGCCTTCGAAATATCGATCCATCGCAGAGCTGTCAAACATTCCCATCTTGGAGCGACGCGGAGTCGCGGGAAGTGCAAGACAGGTGGCGCCAGAGCGCAAGATGAATGTCTTCCACTATCTATTTCCTTTCAAAATTGATTTGTAACAATGTGCAAACTATGTATCCTTTGTACTTTCTTTGTTGTTTCTCAAGCGATTTATGGCTCACAGCTGCATCCTTATCAATTTAGATAAGGGAGGGGCTGTGAGCGAGCATATTCCCTATAAAAACTTTAAAGTTTCTTTGTCCTGCGCCCCAGTCTTTCCGACTTTACTTGGTTGGGTGCCCGCTGCAGCAATACAATAAAGCTTTTCTCCGTTCTTTGAACTTTGGCGTGTTTTTCATCTCTCGGCAAGGTATCCCGGGGCGTTGCTTACATTTGGGGCCCGTCCGGGATTGCCCCCTTTTTCGGAGCGAGAGGCCAAGCCAAGCGGTGTCGAACAGCCAGCAGTGGACGAGGAGCTCCGGTGCACACCTTTCCACTTGAAAAGGGGAACTGTTTTGTTCAGCATGGTGGCAGAGACGGCGCCGCTCGGGGAGAAACGCTAGCCGGCCAGGGGGGAAGACTTCATAAGGAATTTGGTAAGATATGGGACCGGTCCAGTGAGGGAGGAGAAGAGTTTATCTCTAACATCCCAGTTAAGGGGTTCGGCCCCCGGTGTGTGGAAGGGAAATAGAACGACGGTTCTGATGTCCCAGAGGGAGGAGAGGACCAGTGCTTCAACATCCCGTGTGAAATAGTGGGCAGGAAACCCACTTGGTGTAGGCAGCGAGGCGGAAATCTCGGCTGTCAAAAGAGAATAGTTGAAAAGATTTTTGTAATAGGCAGGGGATCCAGTTTAGGTTGGGAGGTGGCATTGAAATGTGGGAATTTGTGTGGCCACTTTGATCCAATGAGTGTGTGTGTGCATGGAATGGTCGGGGTGTAGAATTCCCCTTGGCCGAGTGACGTCTGGGCTGTGCAGTTTCTGTTCACGGGCGACCGTACAGATCACAGTCGGAAGTGAGTCTTGTGCGTGTGAAAAATTGCACAAAGAGCACAGGTGCGGATCAAGTGGCGTTGTGTGGGAGAACATAGGAACATTGTTTAAAAGGTCATTAAAATATGGGGAAAAATTCCAGCAAACCGACGACCCCATTAGATTGTTTTATCCTCAATTGGAGTGCTGCCACCAAGAGCTATGACTTTGCCATCAAAATGAAAAGAGAACGGATGGAGACTTTATGTCAATTGGAGTGGCCAGTGATGCAACCAGACTGGCCGCCTGAAGGGACTTTTAATGAAAGTGTTATCAGGCAACTGTGGTTAAAAATTCTCAAGAACTGCCCTGAACATGTTCCCTATATAGAAGTGTGGCGAGGAAATGTTAAGAAGAATCTTTTGTGGATACAATACTGTAGGAAATTGCCACCACAGGCTAAGCTGTTTGCTTTAAAGAAAAAGGGGACGATTTTAGAATGCCGCCCCGAAGATTATGATGTTCTTGCTCCGCCACCCCCTTATGCTTTAGCCATCCCCCCAGGGAATCCGGCTGCGCCACCGGCAGTACCACCCGTGGCACCCCCCCCCCCCCGCAGCACCACCTCCTCTCCCTCAAGGTCCAATACCACTACCCGCTCCCTCTCCAGGAGCACCCCCTCCGGGTGATGGTCTCCCCAAACTGGAAGATCTTCCGCAGCCAGGACCCTCTGATGAGACACCCAAAGATGAGCTTGGAGCCGGGGGAGGAATCCCAAAACCAGATGAAAAAGATGAGGGGGATGATGAAGAAGAAGAGGAGAGTGAGGAGGAGTTCCGCCACAGAGTGAAAGGAAATATTGAGTGGGGCGCAGCAGATCATCAGAAAATAACTGAATTAGTTAAAAGGTATCAGGACTCTGTATTGGAAGTAGGAAGTCATGCATTAGAAGCTGCAGGGGAACGAAATTGGGCAAAAAGGCAGCGGTATCTTTTGAGGGCATACGATGCTGCAAGGAACCATGAAAAATTTCTTGAGCAAAAGAAAATTGATGACCAGGCGAAACTTTTGCCACTAAGGCGGGTGTACGATCCCTTGCCTCAAAACCAACAGGGTCCTCACACGTATTCAATGCAACACGTCCCTTTCACAAGCAGCGACATTATTAATTGGAAAAATACCCTACCAAGTTTAGAAGATGACCCTGACAAAATTCATGAAACTATGGCCAGTATTTTTAATGTGTATATGCCCACCTATGAGGACGTTCAACATCTCATACGTGGCTTGTTTAATTCGGAGGAGACCCGGAAGATTTTCGAGGAGGCTAGGAAATCCCGTATAGCCTTAGGTGACACCCAAGCGCAGGCAGAAGCTGCTGTCCCTACGGGCACCCCACCAAATTGGGATTACAATGTAGATGGAGGTCTCACTGCCTTAAGAACTTATCACACTGCAATTCTTCAGGGCATCAGAGCAGCAGGGAGGAAAAAGATCAACATGTCAAGAGTAAATGATGTGGTTCAAAAACAAGATGAGTCCCCTGGAGCCTTTTTGGAACGATTGTTCCAAGCATTTAGGAAATATACCCCTATTAACCCGGAAGATCCGGGAATGAAGAACATTGTAAAAACAGCCTTTATAGCTCAATCTGCCCCGGATATCCGAAAAAAGATTCAAAAGGACATTAATTTCATGGGACAGACTCTTCAATGGATGCTCCAGCTAGCGCAGACCACATATAATAATAGGGAGGAAGATCAAATTAGCCAGAAAAATAAGGGACAGACTAAAAAGTTGATGGTTTTGAATCAAGTCCCTGAGCCCCGCAATTTCACTGCCCCAGGGACCTGGCGTGGGCCATTAATAAGGGATCAATGTGCGCTGTGTGGACAGAGAGGACACTGGCACAGGGACTGTGTTCGAAACCCCAAAAATCAAAGGCGAGGAGGATTTAATCAGGGTCCGCGCCGCCCCTGGCAGCCACCGGCTTTTGGGAGGTATTCAGCGCCCGCAGCGTCCGGTTTTAATCAACCAGGAATTCAGCAGCCAGCGCCTGGCCCCTTTAATTACCAGCAGCAGAGGCACTTCCAGGTGAATCAGGGACAAGTCAGCCAATTTCAGCCTGCTAGTCAAGCCCAAAGTCAGCCAGCTCCGGTCCAACAAAGACCCCAGAGAGGACAGGGTCCCGCCTGGACCCCGCCATACCAAAACACAATGGTTTTGGAGGAGGATATCCCGCATTGAAGGAGACAGGGCTCTTGTTCCCGTGAGCCCTTGGTCAGAGTTCAAACCAGGAATGAAACAATTCAGTTCCTTGTCGATACGGGTGCGAGCCACTCAGTAATTCCCCAACTTGTAAAACCCATTGACCGGACACTTTCAATTAACGTGATGGGAGCCACCGGAAAAGCACAGCGTGCTCATTTCATGCAGCCTGTTCAGTGCAAATTAGGAGGCCAGGTTGTTGAGCACAAATTTTTGCACATGCCTGATTGCCCCATTCCCTTGATGGGATGAGATCTACTGTTTAAATTGGGAGCCCAAATTACTTTCACCCCCAAGGGAGAAATTCATTTAACTACTGCGAATAAGGAACCGGAATGTGAAGTGTGTTTAGAATATCCCTTGAGAGAGAGATGGCGTTTGATGGTGGTTCAAGAGGAATCAACCCAGCTATCCCAAGATTTCTTGGATTGAGTAAATCCAGATGTGTGGGCAGAAGGGAATCCCCTGGGTATGGCTCAAAACATCCCTCCAGTTGTTGTCCAGCTTAAGCCCTTTGCCGGTCCAGTGTCAGTGCCACAATATCCCATTGGAAGGGCTGCGGCAGAAGGAATTTGGGTCCACCTTAAGAGACTGATAGATTTTGGCATCCTTGTCCCATGTCAGTCACAATGGAACACTCCTTTGTTGCCGGTTCGAAAACCGGATGGAACTTTTCGTCCGGTTCAGGACCTTCGTTTAGTCAATGAAACTGTCGAACCGCTTCATTAGAATGTCCCGAACCCATACACGATCCTTAGTTTGATTCCACTGGAAGCCAAGTATTTTACAGTTTTAGATCTAAAGGATGCCTTTTTTTGTTGCCGGTTAGCACCGCAGAGCCAGCCCATTTTTGCATTTCAATGGGAAGACCCGCAAACCAGAACTAAACAACAATTCAGATGGACGCGTTTGGAACAAGGTTTCTGGAACTCGAGTACGTTGTTCGGGGCTGCCCTGGCATCAGATCTTGCCAATTTTCCCCGGAAACCTGGCCAAATAGTCCTGCAATACGTAGATGACATTTTGGCCAGAGCGGAGACTAAAGAGGACTGTGAACAGCTTACAATTGATCTTTTAAATCATTTGGCACCAGCAGGCTACCGAGTAACCAGAAGGAAAGCCCAAATTTGTCAAAAGACTGTGCGATACTTAGGGTTTGATATTTCCCAGCAAAGGCGCCAGCTCCGTGAGGAACGGAAACATTCAATTATTCAGATTCCCGAACCAAGAAATAGGAGGGAGTTCCGTGGCTTTTTAGGAGCAGCTGGATTTTGCAGGATTTGAATCCCGAACTTTAGTCTCCTGGCAAAACCCCTGCATTTAGCTACACGGGGGAAAGAAAGTGATGAGTTCCTGTGGGGCACAGAACAGCGAGAAAGCTTCCGAGCGATTAAGCAAGCTCTATTAGAGGCGCCCGCTCTGGGTCTCCCAAACCCTAACAAGCCCTTTTATCTGTATGTTGATGAGGAAAATGGAGTAGCGAAAGGAGTCTTATGCCAAAAATTAGGAAGTTGGCAACAACTGGTTGCCTATTTATCTGAGAGACTAACCCCAACTGAACAGGGACTTCCGTGCTGCATGCGTGGAGTCGTGGCGCTTGCAGCACTTTTAAGGAAAGCGGATAAATTCACTTTTGGGCAACCCACAAATTGTATCACAAGGCATGCTGTTCTACCCCTGTTAGATGCAAAAGGAGGCTATCATTTGTCTCAAACAGCCATGATGAAGTGTCAAAAGTTATTTTCAAGAGCTGGTCTTACATTTCAAACTACAGAGGGTCTTAATCCAGCGACCCTGCTGCCAATTAGTGATCAACCGGCCACCTACGATTGTATCCAAACAACGGACGAAATTCATTTGTCACGGCCAGACCTCCGCGACACCCCTCATCCAAAGTGGAGGACTTGGTTCATGGACGGAAGTAGTTCAGTAATTGATGGAATAAGGAAAGCAGGGTATGCCATTGTAGAATTAGAGGACATTGTCATTGAAACCAAACAATTACCTCCAGGGACGTCAGCTCAATTGGCTGAACTCATAGCTCTCACTCGAGCTTTGGAACGGTCAGAAGGGGAAAGCATCAATATTTATACGGATTCCAAGTATGCTTTCCTTACACTCCATGCACATGGAGCTCTTTGGAAAGAGAGAGGGCTTCTTACTGCTGAGGGCACTCCTGTAGCACATCCTGAAATTTTGTTGCAACTTTTGGAAGAAGTGTGGAAGCCCAAAGAGGTGGCAGTAATTCATTGTTATGGACATAAGGTTGGCCCGGGTCTTGAGGCGAGAGGAAATAGGTTGGCAGACCGAATTGCCAAGGAGGCAGCCCAAGGTGCTGTTGAAATGCAGCTTAGTCTTATCCCTATAGACATTCCTCCACTGACCCCACCACTTTATTCTGCTGCTGAAAATGAGTTTGCAGAAGAGCAGGAATTTGACAGGACCCCAGAGGGATGGTATAAACTGCCAAGCGGACAATTGTGGGTTCCGGAAAGCCTAGCCCGCCAGGTGCTTCAAAGTCATCATGACAGCACCCATCAGGGTCCAGAGGTAGCTTATCACCAATTAAGCCCATATTTATATATAGCTAAGCTTCGTCAGTTGGCTTCAAACATTTCTCACAGATGTGTGACCTTTCAAAGGAATAACCCTAGGTCTGGACACTTGCCCCCTCCTGGAATTCAGCATTATGGGCAGGAGCCCTTTGAAGATATGCAAGTAGATTTTACAGAGTTGCCTAGGTGTGGACTGTATCGATATTTGCTGGTATTAGTGTGTACATTTACAGGATGGGCAGAAGCTTTCCCTACTAAGACTGAGAAAGCCAGTGAAGTGGTTCGATGCTTGCGGGACCACATTGCGAGGCATGGGATGCCCCGCACTTTATCCTCCGACAATGGACCAACCTTTGTTCACCAGGTCCTTCAGGGGCTTGCAAAGGCACTCCAGATAAAATGGAATTTGCATACAGCGTACAGACCCCAGAGTTCTGGACGCGTTGAGCGCATGAATAGGACGTTGAAAAGTCATCTGTCAAAACTCACTCAGGAAACCGGCAGAGGATGGGTGGAAATGCTGCCTATCGCCCTCTTCCGGAGCAGGACCACCCCATCAAGTCAGTTAGGGGTCTCACCATTTGAACTATTATATGGCAGGCCAGTTCCGATTTCTTATGGATTATGTCCAGAGAGTGTAGCTCCGTTGACACATGTCAAATATCTTCAGATGCTTGGCCGGTCTCTTTCTTCCCCTCACAGGTGGACGCTTGAGAGACTTCCCCGGTTCTGCAGGAGCCCCTGCACTGCTTTCAACCGGGAGATTCAGTCTGGGTGAAAGACTGGAACCAGCAGCCTTTGAAGCCGAAGTGGAGAGGTCCCTATGTCATTTTGCTGTCGACGCCCATGGCTGTCAAAGTCTCCGAAGTGGTCCCTTGGATTCATCATACTCGTGTGAAGCAAGCTGCCCCACCGAGCGAGGAAGAAGAGTGGACAGTCCGCGCCAACCCAGATGATAGCTTGAAGTTGACATTTAAAAGAGTTAATTCTGCGAATAGGAAGCCAGAGTAAAATACTGACTTCCTCCGCTTGTTTGCATGGGAGATGATTCTCCTTTGAGAAGCCTTGATTTTTCTTTCTGTTTCAGACATTCTGACATCCAAAGCACACCCCCCTAAAGAAGAGGAGGGAGGTTGTGGTGAAGGAAGCGTGATCCCATCACGGTGTTCAGCCCCTGACAACATCCAGTGTGTGCGAGACTGAGATTCAAGTACAGCAGCGAGTGTGACAGCTTACTCGAGGATATTCAGCAGCTGTCAAACCACTTTAAAGAGACTAGAATAACAATGTGGCTTGACATTCCAGGGTGGTTTTGGTTCGCTATATCTCCTATGTTTGTGTTTAGTATAATTTTAATTTGCTGTCATTGGAAACGGAAATTTTGTGGGTTACCTAGACCAACAGGAATGGTTGCCCTTTTATTTCTCATACCCATATGTGTAGCTGTCAAATTTGAAGACATGGAAATATGTGCCCCATGCATTGTTGCTGCCCAACAAGGAAATCGAGTAGTAAACACTTTGGTATATTATACCCAGCAGCCAGTAGAATGTAAACAAGCTGGAATGACGTGTTTGAATCAAGATTTGATGTATCATGTATGCAGGAGCACATCAGGAAAATATCTATGTTATAAGCCTGAAATTCCAATTAGATATAATTATACTGTGTGGGCTGGAATGGCAAGAACCAAAGAGCCCCGAAGAGATAATCCTGAGGGTGGTGGACTTTTGTATTATGTAAACTCCACTGTTGTGTTTAAGCATAGTGGTAAGCGGGCAATATTGTGGTTTGATGCTTGTGTTGCCCTAAGTAAAGGTATGGGATCTCGCTGTTGGTCCACACGATGGGTTGATGGATATAAACGTGAACACAAATATCTATGTTATCCCCATCCAGGTGGTAAAGCAGGAAACCCTGAAAGATGGGCACCCTGTGGTGCAACTAATTTGTGTTCAGGATGGGGTTGTGTATGTGCCTTTACAGGAGGAGGCTATAGAGGATGCCCACATATTATGCAGTTTAGAAAACTTTGGGGAAATTATGTCAGCATGGTGCTCAGTGACTCACATCCCCCCATTCAGGTATATGGATTTGGAATTGATGGGGTTGGTAAGGATCCTGTCACCTATTTGACAATTACCAGCACTGAAGTACGTGCTGGAGAAAAGAAGAGCCATACATGGTCAGTTGAAAATGCTGTGGAAAAATTGAAAGAGAGCCCCTTTCAGATCCCTGAACATGCTAAGAATTTATTCCTTGAAATGGCCCAATCAATAGCAACAGAATTAGAAGTTGCAAATTGCTATGTTTGTGGGGGTACTAATATGGGGGAGGATTGGCCGTGGGAAGCTATGGAAGTGTCCCCGGAATTGTATAATAACATGTCAAGAATTGGCAATATCACAAAGAGAATTCAATCTCAAAATATGACATGGACCATCACCTCTCAGCTAGTTGGCCGTGTCTGTTTTTCCCAAAATGGTTCTGTTCCAGTGGGCTATTTGACCTGCATTGGGACTTGGGAAAACGGTGTTTGGTCCTCCCCGTCTAATGCCTCGCAGCCAGACAGATTTGACACTACCTTGCTGTCATATATATACTCTGCAACTTCAAAAGCATGGGAAGCGCCTTTAAATATGTATTGGATATGTGGAAATATGGCTTATGAGTTTTTACCCCCCTCATGGTCAGGATCTTGTGTATTGAGTTTCATAAAACCCTCATTCTTTTTAATTCCAATAGAAACCCAGTAGTATCTTGCTGCTCCGGTGTATGGCCCTTTAAACCGGAGGAAGCGCGATGATACCCCGTTTGCAGGTTTTTCATGTAAGAATCCTGAGGAATATGTAGGTGATACATGGGATTCTCAAAGAATTGTTTGTGTTTATGGTCCAGCAACTTGGGCTCAAGACGGCTCATGGGGATATCGCACGCCTATATACATGCTTAACAGAATAATCCGCCTGCAAGCAGTTTTGGATTTGGCAGGTCAGCGCATCACTACCGCACTTACAACTATAGCGGAAGTGACAGATCAATTAAGAACAGCTGTTTATCAAAACAGGCTCGTGTTGGATTATTTATTAGCATCAGAGAATGGCGTGTGTGGAAAATTTAATCTCACGAACTTCTGCCTAAAAATTGATCCCATGGGAAAGGTTGTAAGTCAATTGGCCACGGAAATTAAACAGTTAACTTTTAATCCGACGCAAGAATGGAAAGGCATACAATG
>JAHTLZ010000038.1:1285915-1302959 GCA_023846285.1 Phrynocephalus versicolor | reverse complement strand
TGTCACATCTGGAACAGCGGGGAAGCTATGCAAGACTGCTTTTCGTGAAAAAAAAAAAAGACTGCTTTTCGTGGACTTTAGCTCAGCATTTAATACCATCCTCCCTCACAGACTGGTGGTTAAATTAGGGGATTTGGGATTTCCACATTCTATATGTATGTGGATAAATAGTTTTTTGTCTGGACGTAGTCAGAGGGTTAGAGTAGGTCAATGTACATCTACAGATCTGAGTCTTAGTACTGGCTCTCCACAGGGCTGTGTGCTGAGTCCACTGCTCTTTACTCTTTATACTTACGATTGCATTCCCGCCTATCATAACAACATTATAGTTAAGTTTGCGGATGACACCACAGTAGTGGGACTTATCTCAGCAGGAGATGAGTCTGCTTATAGGGATGAGGTGGAGCGGTTGATTGAGTGGTGCAGAGAGAATAACTTGCTTCTGAACACATTAAAAACTAAGGAGCTCATAATAGACTACAGGAAGAAGAAAACAGATCTTCAACCACTATTCATCAGTGGGGACTGTGTAGAAAGGGTGACCGACTTCCGTTTGTTGGGAGTCCATATTGAGGAGAATTTAACCTGGAGTGTAAACACCTCTGAGCTGCTGAAAAAGGCCCGACAGAGACTGTACTTTCTGAGAGTGCTCAGAAAGAATAACATCACTCAGAGAATATTGGTGTCTTTTTATCATTGTGTAGTAGAAAGTGTACTGACATACTGCATATGTGTGTGGTATGCCAGTTGCACGGTGGCTCAGAGGAAATCACTCCAGCGGGTTATCAATATGGCACGGAAGATCATCGGATGCCCACTCCTCACATTGGAGGAATTACACAGCTCCCGCTGTCTTAAGAAAGCTCAGAATATTGTAGGAGATATTTCTCATCCTGGACACTCTCTGTTTGTACCACTACCATCAGGCAGAAGGTATAGATCTATTAGAACAAGGACGGAAAGATTCAAAAATAGTTTTTACCCAATAGCAGTATCCATGCTAAATTCTGTTAAAAATTAAGTTGACGGGTAATATTAGTGTTGAATGTGTTACATATATATTGTATGGGGGATTGTGTATGCCTGTTGTTTTTTAAATTGTAGTTTTTATGGATTGTGTATGAATGTTGCTAGGTGAAAGAGTGTAGGGCTGTGTGTGTGTTTGGTTTTTATGTCAGTTTTAAATGAGTGTAAGTGATGTTTGGCATGTGAATGTTGGAGTATGTGTATGGATGGTTTGTTCTTAAATTGTAGATTTTACGTCTTGGATTTTTATGCTGGGTTGTGTGATGGACTGACTGGATGGCACTTTTAATCTCGTTGTATTTATACAATGACAATAAATTGCATTCCTATTCCTATTCCTATTCCTATTCCTATATTTGGGGGAAATTTATAGACTATGTATTATTAAAAGGGAAAGGGAAACAACCAATTTATAATCCAGAAGAAGGCAGTTAGAAGAAGAGATGATGAAGAAGAAAAAGAAGCTAAAGGAACAACTGGATGGTCCCAGGGGGATTGGGGGGTGCACACTCATTGTTTGTTTGTTTGTTTGTATTAAAAAATTTATTAAAATAATTTAAAAAAAGATGTCAAGACCGACAGCTGTCACCACTTCTTCTGACAGGGAGTTCCACAGACCAGTGATCCTCTGGGTGAAAAAGTATGTTCTCTTTTTTGTTTGAGATCTAGCACCCAAAAGTTTCATGGAGTGCCCCTCAGTTCTAGTGTTATGCGATAGGGAAAACAGCTTTTCCTTATCTACTTTGTCCACGCCATGTATGATTCTATATGATTCTATAAACTTCAATCAGGTCAAAACCACTAGTCCATCTCTCCCAGACTGAACTCGAGGGGATTAGCTGAAAAGTGACCTAAATACAGCATGCTGAATCCTAGACACCTTTAATTCTGCAAAATGCAATGGCCCTTACACCAGAGTAGACCTCCCCCCCCACACACAGGAGACATGATGCATGTGACTATTTCTACCCTTTTCAGCTCCGTGCAGGCCATGACCTGTGGAAGAGCACAGTGGTTTAGGCCTCCAGGTGCACAGCCTTACCCCACTCAGCCTCCTTGGTGGTGGTGGTGGTGGTGGGGGACTTGATGACCTCTATAGCATCCTTCCCAGCTCCACCGTTCTTGGAAGAAGATAAAACATATACTGGCAAACAGAAGCAATTCTGGAAGCACCTGGTGTGTTGTCCCCCCCCCCCAAAAAAAAATCACTCGATGACTGGATTTCACAGGGGCCTGAGAGGAGAAGAAGTGGGGGTCTTAAGCTTTAAATAGAGCCAGTTGAATTATTTATTGCCAATAAGAGGCTTATGGGGAATAAATTATTCAGAAATAAAAGCATGCTTCTCCTGCCTGACTAGCCCAGTTCAAGTATCGTTTCAGCCGGCTTTTCACAAAGGAAGGCCAGAGAAATGTCCTCAAAGACGAGAGCCCTTCAGCGATTTTACAGCCCTTGCCAAAACAGTTTAAGGCTTATGCCAAAAGAACACAACTTCTTCACTGAGAATCAGTCTCTCTCTCTCTCTCTCCATCTAATTGAGCGAAAATTGCAGAAGAGCAAACAAAGGGCAAGTGGGATTCAAGTGGAAACAAAGAGCAGGAGGAAATCATTGCCTGGTAGGCAGAGTGCTCCCTATTGTCTATGCCAACATTTGGAAAAGTTACTTTCCTGGTGTTCTTCCTTGACAGATTTTCAGAGGTCAGATTCTTGGCAAAATCAGTAACTTTTCCACATTTGGATCTACACACAATTAGTAAGAGCTAAAAAGTTGTTGACTGCAGCATTTAAAATGATTGCAATATGATGCAGTTACTTGTAACTTGTTACTTTTGGAACTTCAAAAATGTAATGCCATTACTAGCATTCTAGTCACATTCCAAAAATATCCAGCACTGGTTAGGCCTCATTTAGAGTCCTATATCCAGTTCTGGACACCACACTTCAAGAAGGATAAGGAAGTAGATAAGGAAAAGCTGTTTTCCCTATCGCACAACATTAGAACTAGAGGGCACTCCACGAAACTTTTGGGTGCTAGATATCACACAAATAAGAGGAAGGACTTTCTCACCCAGAGGATCACTGGTCTGTGGAACTCCCTGCCAGGGAGTGAACTGGGCACATTTGGCCTTGAGAAAATAAGACTGAGACAGGATAGCGCTTCTCAAAGACTTGAAATTAGTTATATAAAAAGGGGATAGGGTCTGTTCCCCACCATTCCAGAATGCAGGACATGTAACAATGGTCTCAAGCTGCAGGATAGGCTGATTATCAAGGGAAAAAACCTCTTAAACTGTTAGAGCAGTAGGACGATGGAACCAATGTCGTTGAAAGGTGGTGAGCACTCCTCTGCTGAAGGCATTCAAGAAAAAACTGGACAACCTTCTGTCCCATTGCTTGGCTTTCGATTCTGGCATTCCTTCCAGGCCCCTTCCAACTACGATATTGTAATACAGTATTCTGTTCTATGATGCTATGATTATAAACTGGTGGGGTCTGAACTCTCTGCAACAAACCAGGAAAGGGACCTTGGTGTCCTGGTGGACAGCTCAATGAAGGTGTCAACCCAATGTGCAGCAGCAGTGAAAAAAGCAAATTAGAAAATAAGTCGGCAAGGGTCATTTTGCCTCTTTATAAATCTATGGTGAGGTCCCATCTGGAGTATTGTGTACAGTTCTGGTCACCATACCTCCAGAAGGATATTATGGAAATGGGAAAAGGGCAGAGGAGGGCAACCAGAATGATTCAGGGACTGGAATACCTTCCTTACCATCTGAGGCTGCAACGGCTGGACCTCTTCACTCTTGAATGATGGTGCCTAAGAGGTGACCTGATTGAAGTTTATAAAATCATAAATGGTGTGGGCAAAGTAGATAAGGAAAAACTGTTTTCCCTATCTCACAACATTACAACTAGAGGGCACTCCGTGAAACTTTTGGGTGCTAGATCTCAAACAAATAAGAGAAATTACTTTGTTATCCCAGAGGATCACTGGTCTGTGGAACTCCCTGCCAGAAGAAGTGGTGACAGCTGTCAGCCTTGACAGCTTTAAGAAAGAATGGGACAAGTTCATGGAGAGCAAGGGTATTCATGGCTATCATTATGGATGCCTAAGGACAACCTCTGTGTTGGAGAGAGAGGCAGGATCTCTCTCTCAATGCCATTTGCAGGGAATCGTAAGCAGGTGAAGACATCTGCTTGGGAATCCCCTGAAGCAAATGGTGAGCCGCTGTGTGAGACAGAATGCTGGGATGGATGGGCTGTGGCCTGTTCCAACAAGGCTGTTCTTATGTATGTTCTTATGTTCTTATGATGATGCTGGGCCAAGCTTCCTGGATCTGGTACCCCTCAGGTTGTTTTGGACCACCACTCCCATCATTGTTGCCTATTGGCCAGGCTGGCTGAAGTTACCTGGTGTCTGAAAGGTTCTGGGCTGAGGGTTGTAGAAGATTAGGAAAGTCACCCTTATGGACTATGAGGTCTAGCTGATCCCTTAGGCCCATGGGAATCCTAGTGACTCCTCTGAGCTGCAGCAAAGGATTTTTATGCTAAAATGTTGACTGGTGGATACTGGGAGATAGACATGGGCACGACTCGGCGAAATTTTCATTTTCGTTTCTGTTTTTCGTTTCCGTTACGTAACGGAAACGGTAACAATAATTAAGCCATCAGAACTCAAACTCGAACCGAAAAAAGAAAAAATTGGTCGGGTTTTTCCTTTTCGTTTCTGGCATCGCGGCGATCACGCAATGCAAAGCACAGAAAAAGATTTTAAAAGTTTTTTTTAAAAAAACCCGACTCCCGGCCAAAAAAGCAGGCGAAAATATGCCTGCCTGAGGCTTTGCCACCTACCAGAGGGGTGGTTTCTGGGGGGTCCCTGGCCTTTCCCCCCTCTTCTCCTGTCCTGGGCTGCTTGCACCAGGCTGGGGGGGGGGTCATCCTCGTCGTCTTGCCATGCCATGCGGTGGGGGGAATCCAAAATGGCGACCACCGTTTTTCTTTTGAAATCGTGGTCAAAAAACACACCAAATCACCACAGAAACATGTGAAATTTATTTATTTTAAATGCCTGAATTTTAATAGTAGCAGCAGTGGGTTTTTTAATAGCAATACAATGTCGTATTATTTTATTTTATTTTATTTTATATTTTTTTAGACCTGCCCATTTGGGCTGGGCATGGGATGGGACCATGCAAATTTTTTGAACCATTCCACCAATGGCATCGCCAGGTTTTTGACTGACACTTCTGGACGTCTCGGAGGGCATAAAAAGCCGAGGCACCTTCCAGAAATCGCAGTCGGGTGTATGGATGTGGTTGAGGGAGGAGGGCTGGCTGCTGGTGCTGGTGTGATCCGATCAAGATTGAGGAGGGAGGCTGGAGGCTTTAGGATTTAAGTTAGGCAGGCAGGGAGGGAATTGAATTTAGAAAATAATTTCTTTGATTCCCTGCAGCTTTGTCTGCTGAAGGGAATAGCAGTTTATTCTTTATTTCTTCTCTGGCAGTTTGTGAGGATTTTTTTCTGATATTGGATAAAGGGGGAGGTTCGACTGGGAGTGGGAGGTGTGGATTTATTTTAAATATATATTATATACTACCATTTACTTTCTATTTTCCCAACTTCAATTTGCTTGCACACACACACATTTGGGGTGCAAGACAAGAACAGAACCTCTATCCTAAGTGATATCCTAACTGCCCACTCGCCCGCCCGCGGCCACCACCTGCCCGCTTGCCTGCCCGCGGCTCCCCCCTGCCGCTGTCGCCACCCGCCCATGGCCCCCGCCACCGCCGCCCGCCCGCACCTCCCCCTGCCGTCCACCCCACCCCGCCCGCCTTGGGCGCAAAAACACCTAGCACTGGCCCTGATTGCGGGACGCCCCTATGCTCTGGGTCCGGGAAGTCAAATCGCGCTAAATCGCGGTGGAAACGACAAATGACAAACGAAACGACGAAACGACAAATTTTTGAAAAAATTCGCAACAAACGGAAACGACCCGAAATGGACCCGTTCCGACAAACGAAAACTCAAAACGTCATTTTTTCTGGTCATGCCCATGTCTACTGGGAGATGTAGTACATAAACAATTAAAATCAGTCAGACCGACACAACAATTTCTAGCTTCCCCTTGACTGGGAGATTTCAAGACATCACCAATAAAGACATCATTTCAAAACGTCTTAGGGAAATCAACCAGGTTGGACCAGTTTGAAGCAAAGGTGAGGATCCCCCAGCCCTCAGGCCAAATCTGGCCCTCTTCCCCATCATATCCTGGTTGGTGGATTCTCTGCTTTTATAGATTTACTTGCAATTCTAGAACACTGGATTGCCTTTCTTAAAGCTTAGTTCCTGGCAGTTGAAGGGTGAACTGAAGAGATGGTTACGTTACTAACGCCACCTGTTTTTCCTTAGCCCCACCTACCTGTGGATTATGGGCGTCAGGAGTGGATTATGGGCCTCAGACTGAAAGAGGTTCTCCTCCTAAGCTGAAAGCAGCTCAGTGACCCCAACCCGGAAACCCAAGGACTGGTGGCAGTGCAGACTTGTGATTCCCAGGACATCCCCCCTGGGAACTCTGCCTGTGGAACATAGAAGATGTAGTCCATTAAAAACATGCACACATGCACACACACGCACGCACACACACTAGTCAGCTCTACCGGGACCCACCTTGTTATTATTAGACAAGCAAGCAAGGAAACAAAGATATGTTTTGGGGAATTATTTGGCTTTTCTTTGGCGTCCAAATGAGCACAATGTTCACACCAGTTGGGTCTCTAAAGGGAGGGTGTTTCAAAACCAGGGTGCTGTAGTACGGGAGCCAGTCTCTGAATTATCTGCCTGGTTACAAATCAGGTGAGGGTGGGGGTGGCCATTGCTGGTGTCGTAGTTAAATCACAACTGAGCCACAGCAACCCCAACAAGGCGTCCACAATAACTGAGATATTTAAGGAATTCACACACCCCAGTGAACTTCCACAGCTGAGTGGGGATTCGAACCCAAGATTCTCCCATCTTTGCCCTTCATTCTGCCCTCTATATTGCGCATCCATGGGCACAAACCATAGCAGCTGGGAAATTCTGGAATCTGTAGTTACCCCCCCCCCCAAAAAAAAATTGCAGTTCTGCTCATTTCTTAACATCTATCTAATGTTCCCCTCTTAGGGCATCAACAAGGCACCTTGGCTCCCTCAAATCTGGAGTGGGGATTGGAATCAGGCAGCAGCCCACCTCTTGCCCCTGCCCCGTCCTTCCAAGAAAGCGCTTGAGAAGTGCTGAATGTCCTTCAGAGGCCGAGAACTCGCCTCCCTTCCCCTTTTGTCACCGCCACCACCCCCTGTGCACAATCAATATGCGCCCGTGCAGATTTCAGCGGCTGCCTATTCTTAGCTGATTACTGCGGTTGCTAGTTCATTCTGTGCATCTTCACCCTTTCCTCATGGGGCTGCGTGCGCGCGCGCGCGCGCGCACGCGCGCACGCACGCACGCACACTGCTGCTGCCGCTGCTATGCCCAGCTGTGTTTCCTTTCTACATCCTAAAACAGTACAATCAGAGTGAATGAGAGTGTGCCTCGGCTGGTGAATCTACAGGGCAGACTTCAGGTATCTTCCTTGATTTATTTGTTTATTAGTTTGCTTGCCAAAGTTTAAAGATCAAAAACAAAGCAGCGACAAACAAATGAGAAGCAGACTTAGAGCCATTCACCTTCCAACCGAGGCAGGGTTGCACCAAGATCAGGGTCAGATGCTGGGGGTGGTGGTGGTTGCGGGTGGCAGACAGACGGCTGACTTCTTAAATGAGGTCATCGCTCCAGGATATGATCAGCAAAAGGAGCTGAATGGGGAAGAAGAGGAGGAGGGCATAAATTACAGTCCTGCCACCCTTGCAATTATGGGTGAAGGAAGCCTTCTGTTAGGTGGGCAGGAAAACGGCTCCCCTCCCTGGCTCTCTGTAGTGACCCCCCTCCCCGCCAAAAGGCATGTAGGCTTCTCAACCCCATACACAGAGCTCAGAACATTCCATTTTAAAATAAATTTCTTCCTTCAGTTATGATTTCCCACCAGCCAGATTTGCCTTATTGCTGTCAGATCAGCAATTCATCACACAGCATGATATTAACCCAAATGCACTGGGGTGGGGGTGGGGAATAGAAAACACTCTCTCCTGCCCCCTAGTGGCCAATTCTGTTATTGTATCTCCCTTGCTACCTGTAAGGTAAAGGTTCTCCCACACACATGCGTGCTAGTTGTGTCTGACTCTAGGGGTGGTGCTCATCTCCATATTCAAGCTGAAAGAGCCAGTGTTGTACAAGTCCATGGCCATGTGACTGGCATGGCTGCAAGGAAACACTGTTTGACCTTCTCACTTTTTATGGTGGTACCTATTTATCTACTTGCATTTTCCATGCTTTCGAACTGCTAGGTTGGCAGGAGCTGGGGTGAACAGCGGGAGCTTGCTCCACTGCGTGGCACCCGGGATTCGAACTGCTGAGCTTCCAACTTTGCAGCTGACAGAAAGAAAGGACAAGGCAGCTAAGGGTTTTTGAACCAAACCAAACTGATGATTATGACGATGGCAATGACGACAGTGATAGGCACAGCAGGGAATCACTCCCAACCTTAAACCACTGAGTTATCCAGCAGTTCTAGGTGGCAAATACATTTCTTACTGGCAACTACTGTTGAACGGAAGGCTGCAAGCTTCTGGCTTCACTGGAGAGATGGTAAAGAAACACAGGGAGCAAATGGCGAGATGGAGAAAAAATCAAGAACAGATGGTGTAACCAGCAAATATAACCTGACAGCAGAGATGGGTGATACTTTGACGACCAGTTAAAAAACCACAAGCATAACCCAGTTTTTTGACCCCATGGGGGTCTTCGTTGGGTGCGCCACCCCAGAGCAAATGGACCTTTCCATCATGTCGACGTAAGCGGAGTTCTCTTGGTACCCAAGGCAGAAAACTCCAGGAGGTAACCTCCTATCCCTAACCCTAACCCTAACCCTTGCCCTCCTTGGAACAAAAGATAATGCAGTAATAAACTGGACACAAATGGTTGCCCTTTTGTGTAACTGATGCTCTAAAGTACATGCACCCCCTCCCCAAACAATAGCCGCAAATCGGTTGTGGTTCTGCAAAGCTAGGGAAGGGCTTGAGACTGTCAGGTGGCCTTTGTGGGGGATTCCATCTCTCCCAGTAGAGTTTCCAAAATCTGGCACCCCAGGCATTCATGGACTACTACTCCCAGAAGCCGTTGTTTGTTAGCAGCAAGTTGCTGCCATGATGAACACAGTGTTTTTTATATATTATTTCCCCTTGGAACCCGTGCCACTTCCTAAAACCACAGTCCTGGTAAGTTCTGTGGGACCTGCAAGCATACCGAGGGCCACAACCATACCACACAGGAGAAACGGGGAAACCTTATCTGGACTTTAGTAAGGCCTTTGATGTTCCCCATGATATTCTTGCTAAGAAGTTAGTAGAAAGTGGGAAAGATAGTGCTAGTGTTAGGTGGATTTGTAATTGGTTGACTGATCGCACCCAAAGGGTGATCATACTGTAAATGGCCTCTCTTCAGCTTGGAGAGATGTGACCAGTGGGGTGCCCCAGGCTTCTGTTCTGGGTCCAGTGCTGTTCAATATATTTATTGGAGGAAGGAATAGAGAGTATGCTAATTAAATTGCAAATTGGGAGGGGTTGCTAATTCCCTAAAATTCAAAAAGACCTTGACAGATTAGAGTGCTGGGCCAAAGCTAACGGAATGGATTTCAACAGAGTGAAATGTAGGGTGCTACATCTAGGTAAAAAGAATGAATTGCACAGATATAGGATGGGGGATACATGGCTGGAGAACAGTACCTGTGAAAGGGATTTGGGAGTCTTGGCGGACCACAAATTGAACATGAGTCAGCAGTGTGATGCGGCGGCCAGGAAAGCCAATGCAATTCTTGGTTGCATCAACAGAACCATCGTGTCTAGATCAAGGGAAGTGATAGTACCACTCTATTCTGCTCTGGTCAGACCCCACCTGGAGTACTGTGTCCCGTTCTGTGCGCCTCAATTTAAAAAGGATGTTGACAACCTCGAGTGGGTGCAGAGGAGGGTGACCAGGATGGTTGAGGGTCTGGAGGAAATGTCTTATGAGGAACAGCTTAGGTAACTGGGAATGTTTAGCCTTTCAAAAAGAAGACTGAGAGGGGATATGATAGCTACTGTATGTTTAAATATTTGAAAGGATGTCATATTGAAGAGGGAACAGGTTTTTTTCCATGGCTTCAGAGACCAGGACTCGGGGCAATGGTTTCAAACTACAGGAAAAGAGCTTCCATTTGAACATTAGGAAGAACTTCATGACAGTTGGAGCTGTTCGGCAGTGGAATATGCTGCCACAAAGGGTGGTGGAGTCTCCTTCTGTGGAGGTTTTAAGCAGAGGCTGGATGGCCATCTGTCGGAAATATTGTGATGGGGTTCCTGCATGGCAGGGGGTTGGACTAGATGGCCCTTGAGGTCTCTTCCAACTCTATGATTCTATGATTCTACCTCTTGATCCCAAAACCTAGTTTCTCAGCACTGGTGAAAACAAACAAGTATACCTTAATTATGCAGCCTAAATTCTCCCCCTCCACTGGCAAGCTGGGTACTGTATTTACCAACCTTGGAAGGATGGGAGGCCAAGTCAACCTCGAGCCAGCTATCTGAGCCTGCTGGGATTGGATGCAGGTCCTGAGCAGAGTCTTGGCTGCAGTGCTGCAGTTTAATAATAGCCTTATGGGGCTCTTTAATAATTTAATTATGATGTATATTTATCTCTTCCAGTCAACTTCAAGTAGCGTATCAGGCCCTCCTATTCTCCACTCTCTCCCCATAACATTCCTTTGAGGTAGACTGTCATTATGACTTTTGCTGCTCCAGACTCGAACTCAGGTCTTGCCAATGTCAGTTCATCAATCAAACCCACTATTTACAGATATAACTGCACCCTCCAGTTCCCTAAAGGAATTCAGTTAACATCAGCTAGGCCTTTTCAGGCTAATCCAGACTTTTGTGACCCATTGGTCTCCAGTTGTGCAGGACTATAACTCCCATCTCCTCCAGGCAGAAGGTGGAAAGGATGATAGGACCTGCAGTCCAACAAAACTGGAGGGGGTTGGATCGGGTTGGGTGACTTTGTAAGCAGGAGGACCTGCAGTCCAACAAAACTGGAGGGGGTTGGATCAGGTTGGGTGACTTTGTAAGCAGGCAGAAGCTGCTCAGAGAGAGCAGGAAGAGAATAATTTACTCCTTTTAGCATTCAAGGAGGCTGGTTATGATTGATTCTGCCACCTACAGAAAAAAAAGCTCATTGTTTAATTCTGGCAAACAAGCCATCATAAAGCCAGCACAGCGTGAGCATAATTGCAATTCTATACAATTCCCTTCTCATGTACATCATGCAAAGAGACAATTGCATGTGTTTTCAAAACAGCAAAACAGTAAAATATATCTAGATATAATGACATTGATATTTCACCATGTTGGAAACCTCAGCAGGAATTCGACCCAAAGCAAAATCATGATGTTTTGCAATGCTAAGTAGTCAATATCAATACTTGAACAATAGTTTCATTATTTTTTTGAAGAAAGGATTGTGTGTGTTTCATGCAGGTTTAGCTAACACACTAAGTAACCTATAATCACAATATCTCTGTAAAACCAAGAACACTACAAAGATGTATAGTGGAGCTCATATCTGCTACTCCCTGGAATGAGCTCCACTATACTGTACGTTTCTTTTAGGCTACATTAAAAGAAACATTGTCTAAAAAGGATGTTGACAACCTCGAGCGGGTGCAGAGGAGGGCGACCAGGATGGTTGAAGGTCTGGAGGAAATGTCTTATGAGGAACGACTTGGGGAACTGGGAATGTTTAGCCTCTCTAAAAGAAGGCTGAGGGGGGATATGATAGCTATGTTTAAATATTTGAAGCAATGTCATATTGAGGAGGGAACAGGTTTGTTTTCCATGGCTTCAGAGACTAGGATTCAGGGCAATGGTTTCAAACGACAGGAAAAGAGATTCCATTTGAACATTGCTGCCCCAAAGGAGGGTGGTGGGGTCTCCTCCTTTGGAGGTTTTTAAGCAGAGGCTTGATGGCCATCTGTCGGAAATACTGTGATTGGATTCCTGCATGGAAGAGGGTTGGACTAGATGGCCCTTGAGGTCTCTTCCAACTCTAGGATTCTATGATTCTCCAACTCCTATGAGGTACTAGTCCCCATCTATTCAGCACTAGTTAGGCCTCATTCTGAGTCCTGTGCCCATTGTGGAAACCCCTTTAAGTAGGAGCAAGTTCAGGGCAGGGCAGCCAGAATGATTGGCAGGGCTGGAAACGAAGCCCTAAGAGGAAAGACCGAAAGACCTGGGCATGCCTTGAGAAAAGAAGACCAGGAGGAAATGGGATAGCACTTTTTAAAGTCTTTAAAATTAATCATAAAGAGGAGGGACAGGATTTGTTCTCAGTGATCCCAGAGTGCAGGATATGTACTAATGGGTGCCAACTATAGGCATTCAGATTTAGGATGAATATCGGGAAAAACTTAACTGGGTTAGGGTTAGGGTATAAGTATAAAGTGTTCTGCTTATATACTGGTTATATACTGCCCCATACCACTTCAAGTAGTCTCTGGGCAGTTTACAGTTTTAATTACAGTATGCAGGCTACACATTCTCTCCCCCCCCCCAGCAAGCTGGGTACTCATTTTACCGACCTCGGAAGGATGGAAGGCTGAGTCAACCTTGAGCCGGCTGCTACCTGGGATTGGACCCCAGGTCTTGAGCACAGTTTTACCTGCAGGAGAGGCATTTAACCACTGGGCCACTGGGAGTATGCATAAGCAGTATGACAGTGGCATCGATGACCTCAGGAGGTGGTGAGTGCTCCAACACGAGTCATTCAAGGGAAAATTGGGCCATTCTCCATCATATAGACTTTGACTTGGATTCCTGGCTTTAGCAGGGGGTTGGATGACATGGCCTTGTAGGCCCCTTCCAACACCATGGGTCTTTGAGTCTAGGGCCTTAGGGCTCATGGCACCAAGGGCTTGAAATCATGTCCACACAGTCTTGCCATTGAAGGCTGATGGTGTCATCAGCCACAGTGATGTTTTGTTTGTTTGTTTGTTTGTTTGTTTTGATAATACAGTTCCACACCACCACCACCAGTTCTTTCCCTGAAGGTCCACTGAGTGCTCTGAGGGGGAGAGCTTTTAGTTTATGAAAATACCTAGATGGTTATCAGCATCCTTAACATTTAAAAGGATTCCTTGGCAACCCTGGGATCAGATCCACAACCCCTCTGAAACTAATAACATCGCCATCCTTATGCGATGTAACACAGAGAACAGGATTTCAGCCTGTTGATCACTGTCCCAGTACTGTGATCTTCATCAGCCATGCAGATATTTTATGAAGTGCAACTAGGTGAGAGAATTGGCAAACAGGAAACTCTATATAATGGCTCTATAAAACGTACATTAGAACCCCCTTATCTGCAGGACAAGTATCCACTCATTGTCTTATCCATGGTCTGAAAATATTAAAAATATAAAGAGAAAAATCCACACTATATTTGATTATAAAGTTACCAAAGCTGGCCCATAGAAGGTGCCAGAGACCATGCTATGTATAGTGTTTGCTTTTTGCTAGAGAAATATATTTCCACAGTAGCATTCCTGTGGAGGCAGGAGAGGGAGCCAGAAACCATCCTAAGTATATACAGTAGAGCAGGGGTCCTCAAAGTTTTCAAACAGCGGGCTGGTCCACCACCACCCAGACACCACTGGGGGCTGGACCACAGTCCAAAAAAAGAGGGGAGGGAGGGGCAAGTGGGTGGAGCCCCCCACAACTGGCCCATGATCATTGTGTCTCCAGGGCCCCAGCAATGCCTCCTGCTCCAGATTACCCCCCTGAGGTGCCTCCGCTAGGATCCCTCTGCTGTGCCTCTTCCTCCTCCTCCTCCTCCCCCAGTGGCAGCAGCTGGAGTGGCTCTCCTTCCTTGCATCGGGAAGGAGGTGGCAGCTCAGGCAAACTCAGGCCCCTCATCACCTTCTGGGCGGCCACTCAGGATGAGGAGCAGCAGCCGCAGCAAGGGCAGCAAAGCTGGCGCCACTGAACGCAGATCCAGCCGTGTGTCCTGGCCATCACGTCCTCACTGTGCCCTGGAGGGAAAGCTGCCTCCTCTCTTGGCCTGGCCCGGCCCGGCCCAACTTGGTGTGCTGCAAGTGAGGGAGGGAGGGAGCAAGGGCTGGGAAGGAGGGAGGGGAGGCAGGAAGGTGTACCCAAAGCCACCTGCAGCCCACTCACAACCAGGCTGTGGTGCTGTCTTGGCTCACCAGCCCGCCCATCACCAACCGGGGACCAATGCAGCCCCACCAGCCTCCCAGGAACCAGGCCTGGGCCACCGTTGGCCTTCTCTTCCCTTCTCTTCTTTCTCCACCACCTCCTCCTCACTGGTCTCTAATCCAGTGATGGTGGTGGCAGCTTCAACCTCTGGCCATGGCTGTGCTCCCTCCTCCCCTCCCTCACTCCATGGAGCAAGGCAGCAGCTCAGAGGGGGCTGGGTGGGCGGGAAGTAGCTCTGTTTCCCCCTCGGTCGCCTGCCGTCCATCCCTCCAGCGGTCCACTGCCGTGGCTGCTCTGGCTAGAAAGGCTGGCTGGCGCTGCCTCCACCTGCCCCCTTCATGCCTCACAACTACAATAACACAGGTGGCAGCCACACAAGGAAGGCAGGTGGGCAGGGTAGAGGAGGAGCAGGGGTGGGGCCTCAGGGCTATGGAGGGAGTGGGGGACCTTGCTGCAACCCTCCTGTTTTAAATTGCCCCGCTTGGCTGCAGCCGGCACCCTGACCATCTGGGCGTTGGGTGGGGGGAGTGGGGGACCTTCCCGTAGCCCTCCCGCTTTGAATGCCCCACTAGCCAGCATGCTGATCATCTGGGCGGTAGCTGGGGGGAGTGGGAGAAGCGACATAGCCCACTGCTTTGAACTGCCTCAGCAATAGAAGCAGCTGCTCGCAAAGCAAGGGGTAGGTGGGGGGTTGCAATTGGTCCTGGGGGCCAGATTCAGGACCTTGGGGGGGGGCTGCATCCGGCCCCGGGGCCTTAGGTTGAGGACCCCTGCAGTAGAGCATGTGCTCTCTAATCCACTTTTTTCAACATCCGTGAATACGCAGGTCCTGCTCTATTGTTGCAGAAAGTATCTTGGAGATCTTCTCCAATGGACTATATTGGCTGATATCTATGCAAATATGTGTGATCAAGAACGGACAGACTTTGCAGCTTATTCATTTCCCCACTGCTTCTTGTGGCTCCCCTGCAGCTGTCTTTTCTTTGCTCAAACTCTGTGGGGTAAATTGTCCAGAAAGTATAAGTGGTGTGCCCAAGAACACCAGGTCAACTTTCAGGATAAGCCAAAAGTAGAACCTTGTTTCCTGGGAGTGTAGGACAACCTTGTAATGATCCACACTGGATCTGTCCAAGGTGCTGAACCTGCTGGCAAAAAGAGGAGTCACAACCTCAGGCAGCACCTGTCAAGTTCAGACTAAAACTCAGCGTGGGTTTACTGCCCCAGCTCCACTGGAGTCACCCGGCTTTATCACTTTAGCATTTGTTGGGAGCTCAGGAGGGCCCAAGCAGTCTCAAATTTTGCCCAGATTGGCTAGAATCGCTTCATCAACCCTTCCAGGCTGTTGTTGTTGCATGCCTTCACGTTCCCTTTGAATGGTGGCCCTATGAATGAGACATCTTCAGAATGCCTGGTCCTCAAAAGCCCTGAATAGCCCCTACAAACCCAAGCCCGTGGCTTCCTTTAAGGAGACAATCTGTCTTTCCTTTGGTCTTCCTCTTTTCCTGATGCCTTTTCCCCATTCTTGGCATTATGGTCTTTTCTAGAGACTTCTGCCATCACATCATATGACCAAAGCAGGACAACTTCACGTTCAACATGTTGACCTCCAGAGATAGTTCAAGCTTGATTTGCTGTAGGACCCACTTTTTATTTATTTATTTATTTATTTATTTATTTATTTATTTATTTATTTATTTACTCAGCAAACAAAACAAAAACAGTATACTCTACAATAAAATAATACAGCTAATAAACAAAATAAACAGATCTAAATCACCAATAAAATCATAAAAAGCACTCAAGGAAGAGAGCAAGAGCTATAACAAAAAGTAGAATTAGAGATCAGTGAATCAGGAAAGAATGATTAATAACTTGTTCATCTTTCTGGCAATCCAGGGCATTCATAAAGCTCTCCTATGGAACCTTACCTCAAACATACATTTTCTTCTTGTCAGCTTTCCCCACCATCAAGCTTTCACACCCATACAACGTGGTCTGGATTATAAAAATGTGGATAATTGTGATCATGGTCTCCGGTGACACCTCCTGACACTTGATCTTTTGTAATTCCTCTGTGGCTGCTCTTCTGAGTCTCTGTCTTCTTCTCATCTCTGGGGCTGTGATCCCAATTTGGTCCGATGACCAAACCGGGGTATATCAAAATCTCAAACAACCTCAAATTCTTCATTGTTCAACCTCATATTTCTGTAGCTATTCCCACACTCAATTTTGTGTCCTGGATGCTCTCTGGCGTTGTTTGTGGACCGTACTTGAGGGACAACTCCTAGTTTCGATTTCCACACTCAATTTTCTGTCGAGGATGCTCTCTGGAGTCATTTGTGGACAACTCCTAGTCTCTTTTTTTCTTGGGCCTGTATGTCTGCTTGCCCCTGGATTTCCTATGAAGGATGCCCTTGGCAACTGATCTCCACTCCCACCCACCTGGCCACCAGCTTTGGTCAATGATAAAGAAGCTTCTGCAGCCCCAACTTGGGCGTTCCATCTCAGGTGAACAGAGCTGACTCCAGGCAGCTGAATTAGAACACGCTATGACTGGTGTCTGATTGCTTGGAATGACGGCTGTGGGCTTTTCTGGCTGGGGGTTTCTGGGAGTTGGAGCCCACAAAGATAGATAGATAGA
>JAHTLZ010000038.1:1246665-1285905 GCA_023846285.1 Phrynocephalus versicolor | reverse complement strand
AGATAGATAGATAGATAGATAGATAGATAGATAGATAGATAGATAGAAGAAGGGAGACATTCGTCTGTTTGTACTGCCACTCGGAGGATCCTGCTATTAGCATAGTCTGACTCAGACAGGCTGATGACAGAAGGATGGGTTTTGTAGCCCAAAATGGCAGCTTTCCCCATCCCTCCCTCTGATATGCTAGCTCCTTCAGAATTCATGGTAAGGGTTCTTTGGCTGAAAACTGGGGCTTTAGAGGTGCACAGCGAGGCTTAGAAAAGATGTAATACAGTGGACCCTTGTATAACAAATGGTTTGTATAACATAAAATCTATACAACATAAAAAATTCCGGAGATAGGGGAAATTTGCTTAACAGAATCATCTATGGGGCCAATCCATACAACATACAAATGGTTGCGATCAGGGATTACTCCATTTTCAATGCATTCCTATGGGAAATTTGTATAAAGGAAAATTTGCTTAACACAATTTCATTTGGAATGAATTACTTTCTTTATACAAGGTACCACTGTATATTCTAACTTTAAGAATGCCATCCACAGATATAATGCTGCCCTCCTACTCTCCTTTGGATACATCATCCCATTTTCCTTTGCTCATACTGACCTCTGGTGATTATACCTGGGAAATTCACACCAGCTTCCCTCATGAGGCAGATTTCAATCACATAATCACAGAATCATAGGAGTTGGAAGAGACCTCCAGGGCCATCCAGTCCAACCCCCTGCCATGCAGGAACCCCCATCAGAGAATTTCCAACAGGTGGCCATCCAGCCTCTGCTTAGAAACCTCCAAAGAAGGAGACTCCACCACCCTTTGTGGCAGCGTATTCCACTGCCGAACAGCTCTAATTGTCATGAAGTTCTTCCTAATGTTCAAACAGAATCTCTTTTCCTGCAGTTTGAAACCATTGCCCTGAGTCCTAGTCTCTGAAGCCATGGAAAACAAACCTGTTCCCTCTTCAATATGACATCCTTTCAAATATTTCCACTTTCAAAAACTTTTGAAAAGGTGACTATATGAAAATATTTTAAATGTAGGAATATAACAATAATATAATAATATACAGGATACAGAATATAATTAATGCTTGTATGTGTGTGTTCTGCCCCATCAAATTCGGAGCAACGTATAAGCAACCCTAATAGGGTCAAATATGAGATATCTGAGTGGTTTTGCCAGCTCCACACCCCTAGTGGACTTCCATGGCTGAGTGGGGATTTGAACCCAAGCCTTCGAAGTCCAGACTGTCAGTCTACTCACTGCACCACATGGGGAGTCGCATAACGAGTGTAGGATACAGCCATGTTTTTATGGCAATTTCGCGGGAGTAGATTGCAGGGTGTGCATGTTGTGAGACATCCAGAGTATTGAATTCACTAACTGAGGCTGGTAAATAAATAAATAGACAAATAAATAAAAAGAAGAGCCATGCTGGATCAGGCTAAAGGCCCATCTAGTCCAGCTTCCTGTATCTCACAGTGGCCCCACCAGATGCATCTGGGAGCGCATGAGACTAGATATCTGACTCGTGATACTACTCCCCTGCATCTGGCCCTTGAAGTACCCTGGTTTAAAGCCTGGAGATGACACATCTCCCTCATGGCTTGTAACCTGGGATGGACTTTGCCTCCAGGAATCTGTCCAATTCCCTTTTGAAGGCATTCGGGCCAGATGCCATCACCACACCCTGTGGCAGGGAGTTCCAGAGACTAACAACGTGCTGGGTGAAAAAACATTTTCTTTTGACTGTTCTTACTCTCCCAGCCCTCAATTTGAGTGAATGTCCCCTAGTTCTGGTATTTTGTGAGAGGGAGAAGAGCATCCCTCTATCCACTTTACTCATGCCCTGCATTATTTTGTACGTCTCAATCATATCCCCCCATTAGGCACCTTTTTTCCAGACTAAAGAGCCCCAAATGTTTTAGCCTTTCCTCATAAGGGAGGTCCCCCAGCCCAGTAATCATTTTAGTCGCTCTCTTCTGCACCTTTTCCAGTTCTACTATGTCTTTTTTGAGATACGGTGACCAGAATTGTACACAATACTCCAGATGCGGCCTTACCATCGTTTTGTATAATGGCATTATAATGTTGGCTGTTTTATTTTCAGTTCCCTTTTTGATAATCCCTAGCATGGAATTGACCTTCTTCACCACTGCCGCACATTTGGGAGACACCTTCATGGAGCTGTCCAACAACACACCTAGATCTCTTTCGTGATCTCTCACGGATAGCTCAGAGCCCGTGAGTTGATAGATGAAGTTTGGGTTTTTTGCTCCAATATGCATTACTTTACATTTTCCTACATGGAAATGCATTTGCCATTTCGTAGCCCATTCCTCCAGTTTGGAGAGATCCTACTGGAGCTCTTTACAATCTTCTGTGGTATTTACCACATGGAAAAGTTTCGTGTCATCTGCAAACGTAGCCACCTCACTGCTTATCCCTGTCTCCAGGTCCTTGATAAACAGACTGAAAAGCACCGGTCCCAGGACAGATCCCTGGGGCACACCACTTTTCTCTTCTCTCCATTGTGAAAATTTCCCTTTGACACCTACTCTTTGTTTCCTGGATCTCAACCAGTTCTCAGTCTATAAGAGGACCTGCCGTCTTATCCCCTGGCTGTGCAATGAAAATATTGACCAGACTCTTATAGGTCATTTACCCTGTCTCAACTAGCGAATGGGCTGCTGGTTGTTTTCGTCTTTGCACCCAGGAGGCATGAGTTAGTGCACAGAAAGGACCACGAGGGATGACTTGACTTGTGAACCAGTGCTAAACTTTAGATCAGGGGTGTCCAAACTTTTTTCAAGGAGGGCCAGATTTGGTGAGGTGAAAATGTGGGGGAGGGGAACCATTCATCTGCATTTGGAGCCCGGGCTGGACTTTAGACAAGCCTCTATGATATGCAAGGAGGAGGTGGGGGGGAGCTGCAGCAACAGAGCCAGGGGCAGTTGGGCTGGGCAGGTGGCTAGGAGGGCAGACATAGGCAGTGAGGGCAGGCAAACCATAAAACTGCAAGCTGATGTCTCCATCCAGATTGGGGAGGGGCCAGCTGGGAGGGATGCGTGACAGGCTGAGCCGGTGGGAAGAAGAGGCCACGGGCCACTCAAAATTTGAAAACAGGCCACATTTGGCCCCCAGGCTGGACTTTGGACATGCCTGCTTTAGAGATACACGGTATGTGAATTCCTGAAACCAGCTGCCTGAAGCTAAACCGGTTGCCTCTCTGCTGTAGGGCCTATCCCAGTGGTGGCGAACCTTCGGCACTCCAGATGTTTTGGACCACAACTCCCACAGTACTTTGTCATTGGCAATATAGGCTTGGAATTCTGGGAGTTGTGGTCCAAAACCTCTGGAGTGCTGAAGGTTCGCCACCACTGGCCTATACCCTATTGTCAAATTTGAAGCAGGCTGGATGTGAAATAGAAAAGTGATGGGTTTTTTGGGGGGAGAAGACAGACTTGGTGCCGTTATTTCTCTTCTTTCTGAAAATCACAGCTCCTCTCTTAATGTTGCTGTGCATGCGTGCGCGCGCGCGCATGGATCCATGTGGAAGCAGGTTTGTTTCCTGCCTGAAATGGCAGGCCAGCAGGGGCCATCGACCTGGAAGCGTCCCCAGAAGCCAGTAACACTTGGGAAATGTTGCGCTTATTGCATTGACATTCTCCGGACACAACTCATTTCTAAAATTGGAGCACTCTAAATGCTAGCCCCTGCCTGGGGTCAAGAAGACCCAGCTGCCCTGTTGTAATTCCTGCTTTGTCCAGGAGGAGGCCTGATTGCAGGCAGGGAGAGAGAGATGGCTGCAGGGCCCCCAGGTTTCTGCACTTCTGTCTTAGCTGATAGGATGATGCAAACAGGGTCCTGAGGAGGATCAGGATGGGTGCCCAGGACTGGGGTCCATTTTACAGGTCTTTTGTCAATGTTAAGGCCAGCTCTGAGAACTCAGAAAAGGGGACCTGGCCTTTTGAGACCAGTCAAGACTCCTTCTTGGAGTCACAGAATAACTTAGAAGGGCCCGAGAGGTCATGCAATCCAACCCACAATCTTGTTTTTTAAAAACCTGTATAGAAAGAAACAGCAACAGGTATGCATTTTTTTTTTAAAAATGGAACAATGCTTGGGGGGACAAGTATTAAAAACCAGACGAGCAATGCTGGGATCAGTTGTAACTTGCAGAAAACATGCTAGCTTCTGAGTAACACAGAACTCTTCTTTAGGTTAAAGAGTAAAGGACTGGAGAGAGAGAGAGAGAGAGAGAAAAGAAAGGGCTAAACGGAGGCTACCAAACATTGGACACGGCACAAGACGGCAGGACTCATTGGAACAGGGCATGCTGGGGAAAGCTGTAGGCAGTAGGAGAAGAGGAGGACTGCACGTGAGATGGGTGGACTCACTAAAGTCAAGCCACAGCCTTGCTTTTGCAAGACCTGAGCAAGGCTGTTAGCAACAGGGCCTTTTGGAGGTCATTAATTCATGCCTCAATTAAACTAGAAGTGACCTGGAGACAGGGATAAGCAGTGAGGTGACCAAGTTTGCGGATGACACAAAACTTTTCCTGGTGGTAAAAACCAGAGAAGATTGTGAAGAGCTCCAGAAGGATCTCTCCAAACTGGGGGAATGGGCTACGAAATGGCAAATGCGTTTCAATGTAGGAACATGTAAAGTACATAAGAATATAAGAAGAGCCCTGCCGGATCAGGCCAAAGGCCCATCTAGTCCAGCTTCCTGTATCTCACAGTGGCTCCACCAGATGCCTCTGGGAGCGCACGAGACTAGAGATCTGTCTCCTGATCCCACTCCCCTGCATCTTGGTGTGCTGGTGGACAGCTCCATGAAGGTGTCTACCCAATGTGTGGCAGCGGTGAAGAAGGCCATTTCCATGCTAGGGGTTATCAAAAAGGCGACTGAAAATAAAACTGCCAACATTATAATGCCAATGTACAAAATGATAGTAAGGCCGCACCTGGAGTATTGCGTACAGTTCTGGTTACTGCATCTCAAGAAAGACATAGCTTTGCTTTGAATTGACACCTACTATACCCAAGCCTCTTTCCTTACTTCTAATGGTCAAGACTAATGCCTTAGTTTGGATGAGAGTGCTTTCCAACCTGGGATCCTCAGGTATTCTTGGACTACAACTCCCAGAAATCTTGGCCTGCACAGCTGGTGGTGAAAGCTTCTGGGCATTGTAGTCCAAGAACATCCAGGGCACCCAAGTTTTGGGAATCATAGAATCATAGAGTTGGGAGAGACCTCAAGGGCCATCCAGTCCAAACCCATGTCATACAGGAACTCCCATCACAGGACACCCGAGAGATGGCCATCCAGCCTCTGCTTTGTTGGTGTTGTTGTTCAGTCGTTCAGTCGTGTCCGACTCTTTGTGACCCCCATGGACCAGAGCACACCAGGCCCTCCTGTCTTCCACTGCTTCCCGGAGTTTGGTCAAATCCAGGTTGGTTGCTTCAATGACACCGTCCAACCATCTCATTCTCTGCTGCCCCCTTTTCCTTTTGCCTTCCGTCTTTTCCAACATCAGGGACTTTTCCAAGGACTCGTCTCTCCTCATGAGGTGGCCAAAGTACTGGAGCCTCAGCTTCAAAATCTGTCCTTCCAATGAACATTCAGGGTTGATTTCTTTCAGGATGGATAGGTTTAGTGTTAGGCTTAGGCTTAAAAACCTCCAAAGAAGGAGACTCCACCACCCTCCGTGGCAGCAAATTCCACTGCTGGACAGCTCTAACCATCAGGACCCGTTCTGGACCCGTTCAAGATTGTCAACATCCTTTTAAAATTGAGGCACACAGAACGGGACACAGTATTTCAGGTGGGGTCTGACCAGAGCAGAATAGAGTGGTACTATCACTTCCTTTGATTTACCTGGTTGCATCAACAGAAGCATAGTGTGTTGATGCAACCAAGAATCACGTTGGCTTTCTTGGCTGCTGCATCATGCTGCTATTTAAACATTACACAGAGTTTGGCAGGCCATCTGCCAGGGATGACAGAATGTTATTTTTTTTGGGGGGGGGTGGCACAGTCACTGGGTTGGTCTAGATGACCTTTGTGGTTCCTGCTGACTCGGGCATCCCTGAGACAGGACAGTGCCATTTCTTTCTGTCCTCTGCCAACGTCTGCCTTTTGGTTCAGGCCAGCCAGCCCTGGGAGGTTTTAAGATCTCCCCTCTCAGCATTTATGCTCCCTTCTCTCTCCCCCCCCCCCCGGTCTTCCTATGCACCAATGGCTGAGTACCTGGTTTGGCTGCTGAGTAAGAGCTGCAGAGCCTCGGTTCATCCCTGGATGGGGAGGCAGAGAGCATCTCAGCTCCAGGTTAGAGGGAGTCCTTTTCTAAGCATGGCCTCTAAGAAAACCCCAGGCGAGAAGAAATGGGAGTTAGTCCGATGGTGAGTCCAATCGCTGGGGGGCAAGCAAGGAAAGTGGAGGTGGGGGGGGAGGAAGGTTGGGGGGAAAGGACTGAGAGCTTTCCTGCAAGGCATTCCAGGGGCCCATTGCAGCAGCAGTGGGTGGCAGAGCCCTCCTGCAGCATCTTTGAAAAGAGTCCTTTGAAAAGAAAGTCACAGGCAAGGGGGCTTAGAAGGCACACACTTTCCTGCTGGTGTGACCCTGCTTCAAAGGAGTGAGCCTTAAAGAGGCAGCCTCCCATTCGCAGGCACAAAGAGTGCTAGCGTGTCTGTTTTAGCAGGGGCAAGAGGGTTGACCTTGCATGCGCACTCAAGGCCTGTTAGCTTTACAAAAGACCCATTCTCAAGGAATCGGGTGGCAACAGGCTTGCTTGGAAGTGAGCGGCCCATTGCATAGTTTGGACTCTCTCTTTGCCGGTGTGGTTCTTCAGCATTGAACCCCACTGGTGTGAGAGAAGGCGTCCCACTTGGCTGCCCACCAGAGGCGACGGCCTACCACTCCTCCCAGCCAGACTAGCTCCATCTGTGCTGGCTTGGGAAGGTGGGATTGGTGGTCGAAGCCATCTGGAGAGGAGCCACTAGGATGGGGGGGGGGAGACAGGAGTGTTTCCTTTGAATCACATTACTTTCGGTCTGCCCTGCTTCACAGGGCTGTTGTGAAGATAAAAAGGAAAGACACAAATAATTACTTATTTATTATTTATATATTTGCATTATAAATATAAAGTAATTATTTGTGTCTTAATGGAATATATATATTCCATTAAGAAAAGACTGCTTTTTAGATGAAAACAAAATGATATTCAGCAAGATGCTCCTTCTCTCAAAAGCCCAGATTTCCTGTCTTATGGAAAACTCCAGCTGATAATGTACAGTTGTGTGAGGCCTACCCCTACACTTGCAAACCATGGACAGTGCATTCACACATTATCTCTTAAATTGCACACTTAAGTGCAGCTTAAGTGTTTGCCTTGAGATAAAAACAGGGAGCAGTTCCCCCCCCCCACCAGTCCAAGGGCTGGATTCAATATTGGAGAAATTCCATGTTCCAGGGATGGGAGGGGCCAAAGGCAAAGAGGTGGAGCTAAACACCACCTTGTTATACAGTACAGTAGGACCCCCATATCCATTGATTCATTATCCGCTGATTCAGTTATCTACAGTTGGCAGAGGAAAAATAAATAAATAATTCAGCAGCCGCAAAGCAAGCTACCATCACACACAGCAGCTGTAAAGCAAGCTACAGTTGCAAAACAGCAGCTGTAAAGCAAGTTAGTATCACAAAACAGCAGTTTTGGAGAACATTTTGGCGTTCTCTCTTATCCACGGTTTTCATTATCCGCGGGAAGGCTTGGAACCAATCCCCAGCAGATACTGGGGTCCTACTGTAATTGCCAGTAACTAAGCCTTAGGACAAGCATGTCCAAACTTTGGCCCTCCAGATGTTTTCGACCACAACTCCCACAGTTCTTTGCCATTGGAAATACAGGCTTGGAATTCTGGGAGTTGTGGTCCAAAACATCAGGAGGGCCTAAGTTTGGACATGCCTGCCATAGGAGGAGTTTTTTTAACCCTTTAAAATGGAGGGGAAAGCCTGTGTCGGAAAACAGGGGCTGTCACAAAAACCCTGGGGGCAAAGGGGTAGGGCCTCCCCCATTGGGGGGGAGCACAACTGGGATCCCAGGAGAGGTCAGTTATTCACTTCTGGGGGGCATCAGCCCCAACTTAAACCCTCTGCAACTTTTGTCTCAAAGCCCTTGCAAGGGACAGGTTTGTCCTTTTCAGCCCCAAGTACTTCCTGAAACAAGAAGTTCAAATGAAAGGGAAGATTGCTACTGAACATGCAGTAGAACTGCCTAGTGGTCACAGCTCCTCAGTGGTTGAGCAGCCTGCCCCAGAATACTGTGGCCTTCTTTCACTGGACATTTGTAAGCTGAAGCTTAATGTGGCCACGGACCCCATTGCATTGCACTTCCCATATTGGCAGGTGGTTCGGGTAGATGACCTTTAAGGCCCCTTCTTAATCTAGGTTTCTGTAACGGCACATTCCTGATTGACCTCCACCAGCTAGTCTCCCCCTGCAAAGCAACAAACAGCCTTGTTGAGGCTGGAAGAGTGGCAGATCTATTTTAAGATGGGAATTATCATCCACTTCCTCCGAAATTTGAAATTCAGAGAGGGCAACAATTTGTGCACTGCAGGGGGGGGGGCGGATGGGAGTGGAATTGGATGCAGAAAATAGCAATTATGTTATTAACGCTGGCAATAAACTGTCAGCATCAACCTCCAACGATGAAGTCCCCCTGTCAGCAGATGCTTGTGTTATCAGACATAGGTTTGTTGAGCAGCTGTTTATTGTGAACTGTGACACTGGGTGCATTTACGTAGTTCCTAAGATCATTCCCCATGCTCCAGAGCCATTAGATATTTTTTTATCCATCAGGAGATCCAACCAAAGATTCACTGGGTGTTCACAAACACCCCTCTTCCTCGCCATCCTTCTATGAGCAGCTGCTAATTTTGTGTCTTTCTTCCTCATTCTAAATGAGGAAAAAGTCCCTCCTAGGATTTTATTATAGGCAGGGAAGGCTTCTGCTAAAATACATTGGTTTTTTTGTGGCTTCGTCTTCTTGCCATGAGCTCTGCCCTTCATTGAAAAGCCTGGGATTTTCTCTGAAATGGTTAAAACAAGTTTCCAAATCTGTCATTGATGACATGATGTAAAGGCTGATGACACCGGGGCTTCACATGATTCAAGCAGAGGGTATCTCCCGCAGCAAAGGGGGTGAAGTAGCCAGCTTAAAAAACCCCAAAATGCCTTAAAGGAGAGTCTGGAGCCTTTTTGAAGGCACTGTTGGACACTTGCTTTCATGTGCTCCAGAGGTTGGGGTTGATGGGAGTCGTAGTCCACAGATATCAGGAAGGTCCAGCCTTCTTGTGCACAAGTGTGCCAGTGATTCAGAGAGAGTGGTGTGCTAGGACGAAGATATCTGAACAACGAACTCATTGCCCTTTCCTTAGTACTAATATATAGGACTGATGGGGAAGTATCTCTTCTCAGAACTTCTACTCATCTAGATGGCCGTGTTGTCCCTTGAGGAGGAGTCAGAAGCCCTCAAACCCAAGATCATAGAATCATAGAATCCTAGAGTTGGAAGAGACCTCAGGGGCCATCTAGTCCAACCCCCTGCCATGCAGGAACCCCCATCACAATATTTCCGACAGATGGCCATCCAGCCTCTGCTTAAAAACCTCCAAAGAAGGAGACTCAATCACCCTCCTTTGGGGCAGCATATTATTCCACGGCAGAACAGCTCTAACTGTCATGAAATTCTTCCTAATGTTCAAATGGAATCTCTTTTTCTGTAGTTTGAAACCATTATCCCCAAAACAAACCAGTCCCCTCTTCAATGTGACATGCTTTCAAATATTTAAACATGGCTATCATATCCCATCTTGGACTTCATTTTGTAAGGCTAAACATTCCCACTCCAGCTCCCTAAACCACTCCTTGTAAGACCCTCAACCATCTTGGTTTCCCTCCTCTGGACCCGTTCAAGGTTGTCAACAGGAACCCCCATCACAGTGCTCCCGACAGATGGCCATCCTGTCTCTGCTTAGAAACCTCCAAAGAAGGAGACTCCACCACCCGTTGTGGCAGCATATTCCACTGCCGAACAGCTCTGTCATGAAGTTCTTCCTAATGTTCAAATGCAATCTCTTTTCCTGTAGTTTGAAACCATTGCCCCGAATCCTAGTCTCTGAAGCCGTGGAAAACAAACCTGTTGCCTCTTCAATATGACATCCTTTCAAATATTTAAACATAGCTATCATATCCCCTCTCAGACTTCTTTTTGAAAGGCTAAACATTCCCAGTTCCCTAATCCGTTCCTCATAAGACATTTCCTCCAGACCCTCAACCATCCTGGTCGCCCTCCTCTGCACCTGCTCGAGGTTGTCAACATCCTTTTTAAATTGAGGCGCACAGAACTGGACACAGTACTCCAGGTGAGGTCTGACCAGAGCAGAATGGAGTGGTACTATCACTTCCCTTGATCTAGGCACTGTGGTTCTGTTGATGCAACCAAGAATCACATTTGCTTTCCTGGCTGCCGCATCACACTGCTGTCTCATGTTCAATTTGTGGCCCACTCAGACTCTGAGATCCCTTTCAAAGGTACAGTACTATTTTCCAGCTAGGTATCTCCCATCCTATTTTTGTGCAATTCATTCTTTTTACCTAGATGCACCACCGTACAGTTCTCTCTGTTGAAACCCATTCTGTTAGATTTGGCCCAGCACTCTACTCTGTCAAGATCCTTTTGGATTTTCATCCTATCCTGTAGGAAATTAGCAACCCCTCCCCATTTGGTATCATCTGCAAATTTGATCAGCCTACTCTCTATTCCTTCCTCCAAGTCATTAATAAAGATATTGAATAGCACCAGACCCAGAACAGAACCCTGGGACACCCCACTGGTTACATATCTCCAAGATGAAGAGAAGTCATTTATAATCACCCTTTCGGTGCCATCAATCAACCAATTACAAATCCATCTAACCATGGCACTATCTATCCCACTTTTTTACTAACTTCTTTGCAAGTATACCATGGAAAACCTTATCAAAGGCCTTACTGAAATCTAGATAAGCAATTTCCACAGTGGTCCCCTCATACACCAAGTCTGTAATTCTATCAAAGAAAGAGATCAAATTGGTCTGGTATGACTTATTTTTAAGAAACCTGTGTTGACTTCTCATAATTGCTAGTTAAATAATTACAGACTGTCTGCTTAATAATTTGTTCTAGGGTCTTGCCTGGAATTGAAGTCAAGCTGACTGGGCAGTAACTATTTGGTTCCTCCCCCCTCCCTTTTGAAGATAGGGACAACATTTGCCCTCCTCCAATCTATGGGGATTTTCCCTGTTCTTCAGGACTTCTCAAAGATTATTGTCAGTTCTTTTAATATCCTTGGGTGTAATTCATCTGGCCCAGGATACTTAAATTCATTTAATGTTTCCAGGTGTTTCTGTACTACCCCTCTATCTATTCTATGTTGCAATTCCCGTCCTACCTCATCTACTTTTTGTCCCAGCTGATCTCTTTCTTCCTTTTTGGAGAAAATGGAGGCAAAGAAGGTGTTGAGTAGTTCTGCCTTTTCCTTGTCTCCTATTAGTAACTGGTTATCATCGTCACGTAGAGAGCCTATCATTTCCTTATTTTTCCTTTTGCTGCGGACATAACTAAACAAACCCTTTTTACTATCTTTAATGTCTCTGGCTAGTCTAAGTTCATTTTGTGCTTTAGCTTTTTTTACCATCCCCCTGCATATATTAGCTGTTTGCTTATATTCCTCTTTGGTGCATTTCCCATTTTTCCATTCCTTGTACTTGTTTTTCTTTATAGTTAGCTGAGTTGAAAGTTCTTTAGTAAACCATTGTGGTTTCTTTAGACCTCTCCCATTTTTTTCTTCTTGTTGGAACAGTTTTAAGTTGTGCCTTTAATATCTCACTTTTAAGGAACTCCCATCCATCTTGGACTGCCTTCTCTTCCAGTGTTTCGGTCCATGGAAACACAGCCAATAATTCCTAAGTTTACAAAAACTGGCTTTCTTAAAGTCCAGGATTCTTGTCTGACTATGCTTAGCTTTACTGTATAACAAATTCCAAGAGGGCATGGTGACTTTTACCTAAAGATCCCACCATTTCGAACCCGTTTACAATGTCCTCCTTATTGTTTAATACCAGACCTAAAATGGTTGTTCGTCTTGTTGCCTCCTCTAAATTCTGGATCATGAAATTGTCTGCAAGGGCATCAAGTAAACTGTTGGACCTTGCATTCTTAGCTGAGTTGGACTGCACCATATATCAAGATAGTTAAAATCTTCCATTAAGTCTCATCCCACCAAGTTTCAGTGATGTCAATTATGTCATATTTATTTTGCTGTATTAGGATTTCCAGCTCCTCTTGTTTGTTCCGCATGTTCTGTGCATTGGTGTAGAGACATTTGAGGCTGCGTGTGCTTTAGAGATGGGCACAAAATGAATTATTAATTAGTTTTGTTATTCGTTATTCGTTTCATTAGCAAATAACAGTCCAACCCATCAAAGGAAAATGAAACAAAACAAAATGGAAATTTCCATTTCATTTCATTTTGTTTTTCCTTCCCCCTTCTCCTACCTTGTCACCACCTCCTCACGTGGAATCCAGCCACCGCCGCAGGCCAGGAGCGAAAAATAAGCCCTGCGTTGGGGACTTAAAAAAATAAAAAAATAATAAAATAATAAAATAATAATACCCAGGCATGAGGAAACTAGCACCTCTAGAGACGCTGGCCCCAAGCCAGAGCCTCTAAGCTGTGTGGAAAAAAATCCCCCAGCATTGGGAATTTTTAAAAATGGGGGGGGGGTTTAAAAAGCGCCAACCTGGCCCCTGGGGCCACATGGTTGGAGCTGGAAATTTTTTTTAATTTTTTAAAGTGCCAACCCGGCCCCTGGGGCCATGTGCTTGGCACAGGAAATAAATAAATTAAAAATTAAAAAAGCACCGGGCTTCTGGAGGTGGCGTCAGGATGGTCCACCGCCACCCAGTGTGGCCGCAGCCAGGGCCAAGAATCCAAATAGTTCCTGCCGGCCCCATCTCCGGAGCCAGTTGTTCACCTCCACTATTGTTCTTTCCCTTTGTGGGCCACGTCCTTCAACAGGGAAGAGAGATGAATTTGCCACCTGCCCACCCAGGTCTTTCAGCTTCCTGCCCATCTCTTCATATGCCTTTGTGATATCCTGAAAGCTGTGTTTTGAAGTATCTTTAGTTCCTACCTGGACCAAAAGAATGGGGTTGGAATCAGTGGGCTTGATTAGCCTTGCCAGACTCCCTGTTACATCCCGAATCTTGGCTCCAAAGAGACACCAGACATCTTGGTTCATTTTGTCAGGCCTGCAGATGACTGTTTCTGTTCCTCTAAGCAAGGAGTCTCCAACCACCACCTCTCACCTCCTCCGAGGCTTGGTAGGTGCCCCTTGTTGTGCTGTTGGATCTGGATTCCTCTGTGCAGGGTCTTCAGGCTGACCTTGCTGCTCTTGCTGTGGTTCTTTTTGTACCTTGATTTCCTCTCCCTTCCCAAAGGATAGAGAATAAAATGTTTAGAGTGAGGACTACAGTAGCTTCCTCCTCTCTGCTGGATCAGCATCTGCTGATTTACTTCTCCATCACTGGAAAATATTAATAAAAATGTTAAAAGAAAAATCCTAGATATATGTATTTCTAAAGTCAAAGTTACCAGAGCTGGCCATATGTGTGTTGTGTCGTTACAGACGTGACCGACTCTCTGGCGGTTACTTCATGTCCTTCTTTGTTCCACAACCAGTTTTGTACTGTGACAGCGTTAGTCGCGATCACGTGGTTTTGTCCCTGTTTCAGTGTTCCCATGGCCATTGATAACTTGTCTCATGAGAAGTGTTACCTCACGTTTTTGTACCATGACAAACACTGAATTTGTCTAGCTTCCTTTTTCCTTTTTGGGGGGCTTAAAAATTCTTTTTTGATATTTCGCTTTTGAAAAGTCAATTTTTTTATTTTTTAAATGGACACAGTTTTTTGAGAGAAACGAATGTTTTGTTGCGTGACTGTTATTACTACATGGTGTCTTGTCTCGGAACAGAAAGCAGGAACAAAGTGTGACAAGGGAAAACCCTACCCCAGCACCAGGTACAGGATTGTCCCACTTAGCACCCGTTCTGGGGGCGTGGTCGAGAAAATTTCAGTAGTTGTGTGACGTACGTGAAGTAACATTTTTGTACCGCTCCTAAGTGCAACACTAACAGAGACAAAACGGATGTGAAGTAATCACCTCTGTGACCCCATGTCCATGGAGTTTTCTTGGCAAAAATACTGGAGTGGCTTGCCAGCTCCTTTAAGCTGCATTTTTTCAGCATCCTTGAGAAGGCTTGGAATTGGTCTCCCACAGATATGAGATAGGGTGGGCGAATCTTACTGTTCTTCCCTCCTGCCCCCCACCCTCATATTTAATTAGCTCCACGTTTGTCATTTGTGCTGCAGCACGCAGCACCTTTCCAAACAAGTGTGCTTTGCTTTTCGGCTTCTCTCTCTCCTCCTTTCCAAAGAAGAAGAAGAAAGCCAGCCAAGGTGTAACCCTCCTTGTTCCTGAACATGGGGTTGATAAACATTTCAAATGCAAAACATGTGGCAGCATTATTATGTGGAAGTCAAGGAGCCTGGCTTCCTTCCTTCCTTCAGTCCTAGAAATCTCTGTTACTAATTACAGGATGTTTTTGTCATGCAAAGTTCCTTAATTAGACTCTCCAGAGTCCATTCATTGCTTTAGATCTGCTTTAGATAAGCTTCAGCATCTGGTGAACACAGAAAGACATCATTAGATGGCCTTGTGAATACAAATGGTAGAGTCTTTCTATATAAAGGTCAGGATGATTTTTTTTACCCCCTTCTTCCAGATCAGGGATGTCCAAACTTTGGCCCTCCTGATGTTTTGAACCACAACTCCCAGAATTCCAAGCTTGTATTTCCAATGATAAAGAACTGCGGGAGTTGTGGTCCAGGACATCTGGAGGGCCAACGTTTGGACACCACTGTTCCAGATCAATGGTTCCTAACTTTGGTTCTCCAGATGCTCTTGGGGCTAACAATGCCCAGAAGTCTTCCCCACCAGCTGTGCTGGCCAGGATTCCTGGGACGTGTAGTCCAAGAATATCTATGGATTCAAGGTTGGAAAGTGTAGGTGTAGCAATCCATGCCCTCCCTGAAAACAAAACATATCTGACATGATCAATTTTAAAGTGTGGTGGCAGGAGAATCAGTTGAAGGCCAGCCTATGCTTCAACTTCCTGTTCTTTGAATTTCGTCAGGTTCAACTTCTTTCCCCAGGGTTCTCTCTCAACCACCACCCTTTTGTCTTCATCCTCGCTTGCTAGAATGCCAGGGTGTTTTGATCACCCAATGATGGGGCGTTTCAGTTGACTGATTGAGTGCTTTTGTGGATTAATTAATTGGCCCACCAAGCACGCTCTTGCCTCTCCACTCAAACTCCTAGGAACGTAGATTTCTTTAATAGGCACAAAACAAAACAGACCAGTTCGTTGGTTTGTTTCTAACCCACTCTCAACCAATTGTGGCCTCAATTTTTCTGCTTCCCAGGGAAGAGAGACCAAGCAGGCAACTTTCCAAAACTCTGGCTTACTTGTAAAGTTGATAAAAGATTCAGAAAGAATCCTGTTCCTACTGTATTGGGGACAAATTAAACATTACTGTTAGCTTATCAGCAGGTGCTCAGATCCGTTAGTGTCCCAGGAAGGGGGACACATTATGCTGATTTTGACCCTAAGGTGAAGCATTTCCCCCTAAAAAAACTAACAATGACTCTATGGGGTATTGGGAAGGGGACATTGTTGATGGACAGGGAAAATGGGGAAGGGGTCCCCTTCTTTCTTGCAAAAAAGAAGGTTTCTCAAGAAAGTTGACCAAAGTGATGTTGAAATACTATTTCCACGTTGAGGAAAGACAGGATAAAAATAATTTAAATAACTAATAGATAAATTAAATCAATGCAACAATTTAACATTTCCACAAAGTGTGATGTCTGATTTTATATCAGAAGAATGGTGAGTAAACAAGTGTTTTATTCTTTCTAATTTACCAGAGTCTCCAAGTGAATATATTGAAACAAGCAAGTGCCGGTTGAGGTAAATTAGCAACTATGGGATGGCCTACTTAAGGGAGAATGTAGTTCAATATTGTCCTCACACCAAACTTTGTTATGGCCCTCCTTTGTTCTGGATGTTTTTCAGCATCAGATGACAAAAGAGAAAATGATAAAACCCAATATTGTAAAACCAAATACAATAAAAAGCTAACCTACTCTCCATTTTTAGGTATGTGAGGGAAGGCCGCTTTCGGATTGAGGAGAGGACCTTGAATGCGTTCCACTGGCTCTACTCTCCACAGCAGCATCACATTCTTGGCAGGGCAGACCTGAATGTCCCGAGCAGGTAAACAAGACCCTCCTTTATTCAGTGGTTGTTATTCATTTGTTGTTGTTAGTCTGTGGAACTCCCTGCCACAAGATGTGGTGATGGCACCTGGCCTGGATGCCTTCAAAAGGGGATTGGACAGATTCCTGGAGGAAAAGTCCATCACAGGTTACAAACCCTGATGGAGATGTGTCATCTCCTGGCTTAAAACCAGGGTACTTCAAGGGCCAGATGCAGGGGAGTGGTTATCAGGAGACAGAGATCTAGTCTCGTGTACTCCCGGACACATTTGGTGCGGCCACTGTGAAATGGAGGAAGATGGATTAGATGGGCCTTTGGCCTCATCCAGCATGGCTCTTCTTATTTTCTTATGTTCTTATGGTTTTTAAAATGCTGGTGTGGTGGGTTCTGTCACAAAACTGTGGGACGGAGCCTGAGGCGCCCCACCATGTGCCAAGAAGCTGTACAAGGGATGATGAAGCCACAACTCCTTGGGTTATGGCTGTGTCATCTTTTTAGCTTTTGCAGGTATCGACGCCAAATACTCTTCCAGACAGGAATTTTCCTGAAGGGACGGGAACCAAAGACAAATGGTCTTGTCCTCCAGGGTTGCCCCATGGCCTGTTTTGGGTGCCCTGTTCTATAAGGACATTGACATTTTGAGGTGTTCAGAGGAAGAGTGACCCGGCCGGTGGTTGTGGTAAAATCTGGAAGCCAAACCAACTCTGGGAGGTGACCTCTAGGTGTGACTATTCTTAGAGCTGGAAAACATTTCTTTTCTTGATGACAACTGACTGCTGGTATTTTATGAATAACTTGAAGGAGGGCGCAGGGAATACTTATCAAATTTGTGAATGACACAGGATTAGGTGGAATACCTAATAAACTGGAAGACAGGAACAAATTTCAATAACAACAGGGAAAATTCATTTATTATTTATTTAAAATATTTCTGTCCCACATTTTCCTCATAGAATCATATAGAATCATAGATTCAAAAAGGAACCAAGGCAGCTTGCATAACTAAAACAGTCATCAAAAGCTTAAAACAATAAGGGTATGAATTATCAAAAAAGAATTAAAGATACATTATATCAAAATGTAACTAAGATCAATATTAAAGCATCTAAAGAAACAAAATAAGCCAAAAGAAAAAACAGGTGGCACCTTAAAAACGATTATATTTTAATGCAAGCTTTTGTGGATGATGTCCACTTGTGAAGATTCTCAGTCATCCAGGTGAGTTTATCTGGAAGTTGAGTCATGGCAACTGGACTTCTCTTTCTTGAGAGACTGAAATGTTTTGCTGCTCGTCCAAACAGCTTCGTCAGTGGATGAGCAGCAAAACATTTCAGTCTCTCAAGAAAAAGAAGTCCAGTTGCCATGACTTAACTTCCACATCATGTCTACTTCTTCTTATATTATTTATTCCATATGTCTGAAGAAGTGGGCATGATTCACGAAAGCTCACCTTTAAAATATAATAGGTGCCACAGGTGTTTTTTTGTCTTCTCTTAATTTGGATTTGGCCTGGCATGCTTGCACAGACTAAAATGGCTTGAGCACGGAGTTGAAAAACAGAATTACATTTAAACAGGGATAAATGCAAAGTTCTACATCTGTGCCTGGGAATCATATGCACAGTTACCAGATCAGGGATACTTGGCTCAGTAAGATGCAAGAAGTATCTCAGAATTGCTGTTCTTTACCAGTTGCCTTTTGGTTTGCACATGACTTCAGAAAGCCTCTTGCACTGGTCCTAAAAACATGCACATCCCTTCCTCATTTCTACACTCCACTAAAATGAACCCGAGGAATATTGCAGTCATTAACATTTCAAAGACAGGAAGAGAAACAGATTGTAGGAGAAAATTATCCATTGCGCAAAAACGACACAAAAACAAATTTCTTGGATATTGGTGCATGGCAGGATTCGCCTCCTGACAGAGATCAGGATAGTGGAAATTTCCCATTATGCTGACGAGGCGTCTCTCTTTGAAATTCTTGCAATTAGTCTTTCAAAGTTTTCGTCCACATCTTCTCCTCAATTGGGTGGGCACATTCAGTTTGCTTTTACCCCAATTATCTTTATCCGAAAGCTAAATCCATCACATCAGCATCACCTTTGTAGCTTGGCAGTCATTCTCTGGAAGTATGTTTCTTTCCTCTTCTGAGCACTGGTGGGATGGACAAGAAGATGAACCAGGCCCAAAAGTCCTTGAGTTTCCCCGTTCTAGAGTGTTGCATGGTAAATCAAAAGGGGGTTGCACTGGCCGAGTTCAAAAGTAATGAGAATTCCTCTTCTCTGAGGCAAAATATTCCAAGCACCTCCACCTTCTGATTTACTCTGAGTTCTTTTCAAAACAAGAGGCCAAGTCAACTTTCAAAAGTTGTATTTTTCAATTCTTAGGATGCAAAAGTAAGAATTCAAAAAAGTATCAAAAAGTATCAAAACTTTAACAGATCTCAATCATAGTTTTATTTCCCTAAAAATCTAAGTCATCTTGACTAACTAATTTCATTCAAGGTTTCTTCTAAGCCAGGCATGTCCAAACTTTGGCCCTCCAGATGTTTTGGACCACAACTCCCACCGTTCCTTGCCATTGGCAATCTAAGCTTAGAATTCTGGGAGTTGTGGTCCAAAACATCAGGAGGGCTGAAGTTTGGACATGCCTGTTCTAAGCTAACTTTTCCTATTCTATCTAATTGCAGTGAGCTCCTAAGCTCACCATCAGCATAATAATCAGTATGATAATGGCTTTTCTCTCTCTTCTCATCATGTTCTCACAGCTTCTAGATGTCACATGACATAATTGACCAATGGTAGCTAACCATTTTCCGTGCTGCTAGTTTGCTATGTCTGTTCCTCTACATTCTTCAGATAAGGTCTAATGAAACCGAAATGTATACTTAATATTCACCTTAACAATTCACACTATGTCCCATCATGCTTATTTCCCTACAAGTGTCCAAGTCTGATGCGGTTTCCTCATTGCTCCTCTTGGCTGTGTGTTTTATTTCAACAATGGAGGAGAGGAAGGGATGTGCTGAACCTAAGAGAGGCTCGGAGAAGTCCAGCAAGGGCTGAGCCTTCTTGGTGGTGGCCTCTTCCTTTGGAATCGGCTACCCCCCAAGATCAGTCTGATTAAAAATTTGGCTATTCAAACAAGCTTTCCCTGGTCTATACCTTCTCATGCCACCTTGTTAGATCATATAATGATAGAGTTGGAAGAGACCTCAAGGGCCATCCAGTCCAACCCCCTGCCATGCAGGAACCCCATCACAGGACTCCCGACAGATGGCCATCCAGCCTCTGCTTAAAAACCTCCAAAGAAGGTGACTCCACCACCCGTTGTGGCAGCATATTATTCCACTGCCGAACAGCTCTAACTGTCATGAAATTCTTCATAATGTTCAAATGGAATCTCTTTTCCTGTAGTTTGAAACCATTGCCCCGAGTCCTAGTCCCTGAAGCCATGGAAAACAAACCTGTTCCCTCTTCAAAATGACATCCTTTCAAATATTTAAACATAGCTATCATATCCCCCTCAGCCTTCTTTTTGAAAGGCTAAACATTCCCAGTTCTCTAAGCCGTTCCTCATAAGACATTTCCTCCAGACCCTCAACCATCCTGGTAGCCCTCCTCTGCACCTGCTCGAGGTTGTCAACCAGAGCAGAATAGAGTGGTACTATCACTTCCCTTGCACTTCATTTTCATTAAATTGTGATTTCTTAAAATTGTTTAAATTATATATGAAATTTATTTTTCTTTTACACTCTTTACTTGTCTTGGTGATATTATTTACCCTGTTTGTAAACTGCACAAAGTAGCTATGTGCTAGATGAGTGGTATAAAATTTAAACAAGTAAATAAATAAATCTGTGGGTTTTGTAGGGGAATGGCAATCCTTCCATCACATTCCTGTTCAACAGGTTAGCAAAGATGGGGCCAGACTGGCCTCTTGTGGTTGGGAATTCCAGGGGAACAGCATAGCTGGGGGATCCATGGATCTTCTGGGCGTACTTCGTTGTCATTCCCATGCAGGAGGGTGCGCCCCCTATGACAGCTCCTCTTCTTTTTGTGGGGAGTGGGTTCAGTGGCTCGGCTTGGCTGAGCTTCTGCACTTCTGCTGTCCTCCTGCCAGGGGTCTCCTCCTGTGTGCCCTGCTTTCTCCTTAGGACAGCCCTGAGTGGCAGGTGGGTCAGACGGAGGAGCCCGTGAGTTCCACAGCAGAGCTGGAGAGTGGAGACTCCTACCCAGCTCTCCAGTATTGCAGGCACCATCGTCCTTGATCACGAGGTGTTCCTGATGCAGCTGATTGGAACCAAAATCTGACCACAGCTGGAAGCTCATGACACGCAGAGATGCAAACCCTTTTGGAGAAGAAGTGGCCTGGGGAGGAATGGACGAGAAGGGAGACATCATGACTCCAGAAACAGGCTTTCTGACTTGGAGAGTGAACTCAGCTCTTCAGCAGAAACCAGTGGTGAAGCAATCGATTCTTCCTGCTAATGGAGACAGGCTTCTGGTGAACCCCAGAAGCTTTTAAGAGCAATTATAGCTTTGCCTTCTCTTTCCAAATGCCCCCAGTAGGTAAATATAGGCCTTGTTGGCACTTGGAGGTTGGCTTGTTTCTCTCTGGTTAATGGCATTACAAGCTCCCCAGACCTGCCTTTTTTGGGAGGTTCACTCCAAACCAACATGAGAGACAGAGGGTGGAGGGAGAAGAACATGGGGGGGGGGAGACATGGCAGAAAGGAAGGAAGGAAGGAAGGAGGGAGGGAGGGAGGGATGAGGGGAAGATGTCATATGCTCCTGGATTGGTCATTGAGCCTGCCCGCCTGCCCAGATTTCTGCAGGTCACAGGGATGGCGTGCCCATCTCTAATTACAGGAGCTCCATTAGCTGCCAATCTATTTGCATGCTGAGTTCAAGGTTTTGATTCTAACCCAGAAAGGTCTAAATGGCTCTGGTCCAAGCTACTGTGGACAGAAAAAGTTTACACACCCCTATTACAAGGTCAAGCGTCTGTGATGTGAACAACTGAGACAACGATAAATAGTCTCAGAACTTTCCCCACCTTTTAATGAGACTTATGAACTGCACAACTCAGTTGAACTACAAACTGAAATCTTTTTAGGTGGAGGAAGGAAAAACAAAAAAAAACCCTGAAACAATATGGTGGCATATGAATGCACACCCTTAAACTAATATTTTGTTGAAGCACCTTTTGATTGTATTACAGCACTCAGCCTTCCGGGGTATTTGTCTATCAGTATGGCACATCTTGACTTGGCAATATATGCCAACTCTTCTTTGCAATAATGCTCCAAATCTGTCAGATCGCAAGGGCGTCTCCTGTGCACACCCCTCTTCAGATCACCCCACAGATATTCAATGAGATTCAAGTCTGGCCTCTGGTTGGGCCATTCCAAAAGGTTAATCTTCTTCTGGTGAAGCCTTCCCTTTGGTGCTTTGGATGTATGCTTTGCGTCGTCGTCATGCTGAAAGATGAAGTTCCTCTTCATGTTCAGCTTTCTAGCAGAAGCCTGAAGGTTTTGCGCCAATATTGACTGGTATTTGGAAGTGTTCATAATCCCCTCTACCTTGACTACAGCCCCTGCCCCACCTGAAGAAATACAGCCCCAAAGCATGATGCTGCCACCACCATGCTTCACAGCAGATCTGATGTTCTTTTGCTGATGTGCAGTGCGGTTTTTTCACTACATATATTTTTGAGAATTATGGCTGAAACGTTCAGCCTTGGTTTCATCAGACCATACCACTTTTGTCCTTCTACAAGCAGGCGAAGACTTTTCTGTTCCGGCAAGCTGTCCTGTGACCATCTGCCTTAGTGGGTCTTTAAGTGGATTGTGTTGTGAGGAAGGATCCTGATGAAGAAAGACTCGAGTCCAGTTTGTCCGACCAGTGGAGTGATGATGATGATCATCTCCCCTTGCCATTCAGGTTTTATTACATACCATTTACATTCCACAGTATGCACAGAATCAGTGATTGGTTACAAGGGAAACATTACATACATTACATATGCTGGTTGGTTAGGGTGCCTCGTGACTGCCTCATGAACAGAGCATGCCTTGCCCAGTTATTGATTGCCATAACCCATGCCCTAGCTGTTCGCACATGGAGATGACTTAATGAGACAGAGGAAGGCATTTGAGCCTGGTGTGTGGAAGCAAGCAGAGCTCCTGCAGAGAGAGAAAAAGAGAAAGAAGACAGCACTGGTAAGTTTCTGGGTAGGAGCTGTTCAGCTAGGGCTGTTTGACCTCTGTTTTACCTCTGCCTCTGCTAACTTTGACTGCTCATTTAAATACAAAGAGCCATTAATCAGCCAAACAAAGGAAGTTGCTAGGAAGCAGGGGTGGTGCCAAACTAAGCCTTCCTCTGAGCTTGGGGGTGGAGTTGCACTAAGTGTTTTCCCCCTGAAGAAGCATTTGAGCCTCAGCATTTGAGCCTGGTGTGTGGAAGCAAGCAGAGCTCCTGCAGAGAGAGAAAAAGAGAAAGAAGACAGCACTGGTAAGTTTCTGGGTAGGAGCTGTTCAGCTAGGGCTGTTTGACCAGCCCGCGCGCCTGACGGCGCGCGAGATTTTATTTTTCACGTAAAAGGAGGAACATTGGTACCAGATTATTATTTCTAGATTAGTAGCTAGTAACACTGTAAAATCTTCAAGGCCCAGAATACTGCACTCATTAAAATGGAGTCTGAGGGAGCAGCTGTAGTTACCTGTAACATTTGTGTCATGTTTGTCATCTTGACAAAACGCACAGAGAACTACACTTGCACTATTAGAAGAGAAGGTCCAGGAGCTAGAGGCCCCCATATCGAACCAGCAACATATTAAGGAGCTTGAGCGGTTCTTGGACAGAGCGGAACAGACTATCCAGGTCCAAGAAGAGACAGGACAGGATTACATCCACTTCTGAGGATGTAATCACTTCCCCAACCCAGGAGGTAGATGGGTGGAGGAATGTGACTCAAAGTAGTAGAAGGCCAAGGGATCGCTCCGAGAGTCTCATATTGCACAATCAATTTGAGGCTCTTTCCCTCATCACACCTCATGAGGCACACACCGAGGAACAACTGGTTCCACCTGAGGATCTCTCCCTCATCACAATTGATGAGATGCAGGATCAGGTACATGTAGAAGAACAGGCTGCAGGAGAGAAGCTCCTTCTGCTAGGGGATTCTATAATTAGAAATACGGAGGGATGGATTTGCGATGAGCATTATAACCGTATGGTCACTTGCCTGCCAGGTGCAAAGGTTGCAGACATCACGAGAAATCTAGATAGCTTGTTAGAGAGAACTGGGAAGGAGCCAGTGGTCATGGTACATGTTGGTACCAAGATGTCAGGAAGGCCAAGCGGTCAGTCTTGGAAGCCAAGTTCAGGTTGTTAGGAAGAAGATTGAAGTCCAGGACTTCCAAGGTAGCATTTTCAGAAGTGCTACCTGTTCCTCGTGCAGGACCCGCCAGGCAGGCAGAACTCAAAAGCCTCAATGCGTGGATGAGGCGATGGTGTCGAGAGGAGGGCTTTAGATTTGTCAGAAACTGGAGGACATTTTGGGACAAGCCAAACCTGTTCAGGAGGGACGGGTTGCACTTGAATCATGATGGGACCAGATTGCTGGCACTCAACCTCAAAAAGGCTGCAGAGCAGCTTTTAAACTGATAACTGGGGGAAAGCCGACAGGAGCTGAGTGGCATCCGGTTCGGAACACCTCATGCACAGGGAATGAGGTTGGAAAGGGTAGAGAATCACATAGAGATGACATAGCAGGTATTAGTACTGGGAGAATAATGGAATGTGATAGTTTGTCTACTGAAAATAATAGCTGTGGGGGGGAAAGAACAAAGCAGCAGCTGTTGTTGCAGAACCCACTGTACAGGTGCTTCTACGCCAATGCTTGAAGCCTCCGACCAAAAATGGGAGAACTTGAAAATTTGGCAGCTAGGGATAATATTGATATAATAGCCATAACAGAAACCTGGTGGAATGTAGAGAACCAGTGGGATACATCAATCCAAGGTTATAAACTCTATAGAAGGGACAGAGAGGGGCGGGTTGGAGGGGGAGTGGCCATCTATGTTAAAGAAGGGGTAAAATCCAGCAGAATGGAGATTGACAGAGGGTCTGACTCCACCATAGAATCACTGTGCGTTAAACTACCAGGTCCAAGGACTGATGTGATAGTTGGGGTATGCTATTGCCCTCCAGATCAAGAACTTGAGGGGGACCTTGAAATGAGGAGACAAATCATGGAGGTGTCTCAGAAGGATAGGATAGTAATCATGGGGGACTTCAATTATCCCCACATTGACTGGGCCAATGCGAGCTGTGGGCAAGAAAGAGAAACTGGGTTTCTCGACTTGCTGAATGACTGTGCCTTAGAGCAACTTGTCATGGAGCCCACCCGAGAACAGGCAACTCTGGATCTAATACTGTGTGATACTCAGGACCTGGTCAGGGATGTGAATGTCACTGAGCCTCTGGGGAACAGTGACCATGCTGCAATCTCCTTTGCCATGCATGTTGGAGGAAGAGTGTCAAGCAAATCAGACATAAAAACCCTTGATTTTCGAAGGGCAATCTTCCCTCAGATGAGGAAACTAGTTAGAAAGAAATTGAAGGGGAAGGTTGGAAGAATCCAGTCTCTTCAGAGTGCATGGAACCTGTTTAAAACAACGGTAACAGAGGCCCAGCACAAGTGCATACCACAAAGAAAGAAGAGCTCATTTAAGTCCAAGAGGGCACCGGCATGGTTAACGAGTGGAGTTAGAGAGGCTCTAAAGCACAAGGGGAGGTCTTTTTGTAAATAGAAATCCTCCCCAAATGAGGAAAATAAAAAGGAACACAAACTCTGGCAAAAGAAATGTAAGAAGATGATAAGAGAGGCAAAGAAAGATTTTGAGGAACGCATGGCTAGCAATATAAAGGGTAATAATAAAAGCTTCTTTAAATATGTTAGAAGTAGAAAACCTGCCAGAGAACCAGTTGGCCCTCTGGATGGTGAAGGAGGAAAAGGGGAGATTAAGGAGGGCTTGGAAATTGCAGAGAAATTAAATGAGTTCTTTGCATCTGCCCCTCTTGACTAAAGAATTAAATCAAATTCAGGTTAAAAGAGAGGATGTTTTAGGACTAATTGATAAATTGAAGATTAACAAGTCACCGGGCCCAGATGGCATCCACCCAAGGGTTATTAGGGAACTGAGAAATGAAATTGCAGATCTCTTAACGGTAATATGCAACTTGTCTCTTCCAACGGCCACAGTGCCGGGGGACTGGAGGATAGCAGATGTCACACCAATTTTTAAAAAAGGAAAGAGGGGGGACCCGGGAAACTACAGGCCAGTTAGCCTTACATCTGTCCCAGGGAAGATGGTGGAAAGCCTCATCCAAGAGAAAATCTTAAAACACATAGAAGAACAAACCTTGCTGAGAGAAAATCAGCATGGCTTCTGCAAGGGAAAGTCTTGTCTGACAAATCTTTTAGAATTTTTTGAAAAGGTCAACAGGCATGTAGATTTGGGTGAACCGGTGGATATAGTCTATCTGGATTTTCAAAAGGCTTTTGACACAGTCCCTCACCAAAGGCTGCTGAGAAAATTGCACAGTCAGGGGATAAGAGGGCAGGTCCTGTTATGGCTTGAGAACTGGTTGAGATCCAGGAAACAAAGAGTAGATGTCAATGGGAATTTTTCACAATGGAGAGAGGTGAAAAGCGGTGTGCCCCAGGGATCTGTCCTGGGACCGGTGCTTTTCAATCTGTTCATAAATGACCTGGAGACAGGGATAAGCAGTGAGGTGGCCAAGTTTGCGGATGACACAAAACTTTTCCGTGTGGTGAAAACCAGAGAAGATTGTGAAGAGCTCCAGAAGGATCTCTCCAAACTGGGGGAATGGGCTACGAAATGGCAAATGCATTTTAATGTTGCCAAATGTAAAGTAATGCATATTGGGGCAAAAAATCAACACTTTATCAACTCATGGGCTCTGAGTTATCCGTGTCAGATCAGAAAAGAGATCTTGGTGTATTGGTGGACAGCTCCATGAAGGTGTCTCCCCAATGTGCGGCAGCTGAGAAGAAGGCCAATTCCATGCTAGGGATTATCAAAAAGGGGATTGAAAATAAAACAGCCAACATAATAATGCCATTATACAAAACAATAGTAAGGCGGCACCTGGAGTATTGTGTACAATTCTGGTCACCGCATCTCAAGAAAGACATAATGGAACTGGAAAAGGTGCAGAAGAGAGTGACTAAAATGATTACTGGGCTGGGGCACCTCCCTTATGAGGAAAGGCTAAAACATTTGGGGCTCTTAATCTGGAAAAAAAGCGCCTGAGGGGGGATATGATTGAAACATACAAAATAATGCAGGGCATGAGTCGAGTGGATAGAGGGAAGCTCTTCTCTCTCTCACAAAATACCAGAACTAGGGGACATCCACTCAAATTGAGGGCTGGGAGAGTAAGAACTGACAAAAGAAAATGTTTTTTCACCCAGCACGTTGTTAGTCTATGGAACTCCCTGCCACAGGATGTGGTGATGGCATCTGGCCTGGATGCCTTCAAAAGGGGATTGGACAGATTCCTGGAGGAAAAGTCCATCCCAGGTTACAAACCACGAGGGAGGTGTGTAATCTCCAAGCTTAAAACCGGGGTCCTTCAAGGGCCAGATGCAGGGGAGTGGTATCAGGAGACAGATATCTAGTCTTGTGCGTTCCCAGAGGCATCTGGTGGGGCCACTGTGAGACACAGGAAGCTGGACTAGATGGGCCTTTGGCCTGATCCAGCATGGCTCTTCTTATGTTCTTATGTTCTTATGAGTTAATTATAAGGAGACAATAGATGAAGGGAAGACGAATATAGGTAAGGGGAAATGAAAGCAAACAGGAAAGCAAACAGGAATTATCCCAATAACCAACAGTAAATAAGTGGAGATGGGCAGGCAGCGCCAAGTCAGCAATAAACAAGCTGAGGAAATTAAAGGCAAATAATAGGTTACTGAGGCAGGTTTAGATTCTAAGGTCTGGCGTGTGGAACATGTGGATTCAGCAGAGTGCCCCATCAGGAGTGCTTTCACTCTCTTGGAATGGGACTCTGGACTTCCTCCCATGGATCAGACCACTACAGTCGTGCCTAACTGCTTTGAATGTGTTTTTGGTGTTGCTTTATTTATTTTTTTAGTGTAGTTGATTTTTTTAGTACAGTATTTGTATATTTACTGTTTTTTAGCTTTAAATGTTGTCTTTTAATGATGCAAGCTGTCTTGGATCCTTTTAAAGGAGAAAGGCAAGGTAAAAATATTGTAAATAAGTCAATAAATATGCAACCTCCCTCCCCTTCTCTGATATGTAACCAGGGGAAAACAGCATGACAAAGATTAGATGACAATTTTGAATGGTTTCCCTAAATATTCTGAAAAGAGTTATTCAGTTTGTTGTGGGTCTTGGGTTTGAATCTTTTCCTTGGAATCTTTTTTTATATATTGTACAGGTGAACCTTGGTTTACAAACAACTCAGTTAATTTAATTTTCGGTTCATGAAACGAAATCCGTTGTAAATAATACTTTGGTTCATGATTTCCCCCCACAATACTCCGATGTATGATTTATTCTTGAACGGCATTACGAAAAAAGTACCCAGGATGCATTGCTCCACCATGCATTTTCAGTTTACAAATTTTTCACAGTACGAAACATCCCGGAAAACATATTGGTTTTGCAAACCAAGTTATGCCTATACTGAATTTCAAGAATTAGAAGATGAGCAGCTCTCATGCCCCCTATAGGTAATAAGGTTGCTTTACAGATTCTTTTAAAAATGATTTTTTTTAGAAAATAAAAAAAAATGGGATTGGGGATTTTGGGGACAGGAGGAATGGGGTGTTTTAGGGCCCATGAGGGTGCACTTTTCTCACCCCTACTTTAAAGACTGAAAAAAATAGTTGCTGTGATGCTACAAAATGCTCGTGTTGAAGGGAATACGGGACATTTACAAAACAGAGAAATACAGCCTAGAATCCTCTTGATATTTGTGTTAAGATATGCATGAACTGATGCCGCTCGCAGTGAGTAATGAGGGAGATGCCAGGACATGTTTTGGTTGCACGCCTGGTCCTGTGCTCCCTAGCTGTGCAGTAGGAAAAAAAAATGAAAATTTAGACAGGAACCTACAGAGCAAATTATCATATAATTGGAAGCCTCCTGTAATATGCCACCTCTTCTTTTTAGTTAGTTTTACCTCAACTGACATTATAGTCTCAGTAGATTCAGTCACACACACCCGCACACACACAAATAATTTCAGCCATGGTGTTTCGATTTGTATTTAGTTAAGAGGACCTTAAGAGAAAGCTCAATTGAGGGCATATGATAGCCATGTTTAAATTTTTGAAATGATGTCATATTGAAGAGGGGACTGGTTTCTTTTCCATGGCTTCAGAGGCTAGGACTTGGAGGAATGGTTTCAAACTACAGTGGTACCTTGTATAAAGGAATTAATTTGTTCCAAATGAAATTTATGTTAAGCAAAATTTCCTTTATACAAATTTCTGATAGGAATGCATTGAAAACAGAGTAATCCCTAATCACGACCATTTTTGTGTTGTACGGATTCACCCATAGGTGATTCTGTTAAGCAAATTTCCCCTATCTCCGGAATTTTTTATGCTGTACAAATTTTATGTTATACAAACTGTTTGTTATACGAGGGTCCATTTTACAGGAAAAGAGATTCCATTTGAACATTAGGAAGAACTTCCTGGTGGTTAGAGCTATTTGGCAGTGGAATAATATGCTGCCCCAAAGGAGGGTGGTGGAGTCTCCTTCTTTGGATGTTTTTAAGCAGAGGCTGGATGGCCACCTGTCGGGAGTCCTGTGATGGGGGATGGCCCTTGAGGTCTCTCCCAACTCTTATTATTCTCTGACTCTATGACCTACAATGAGCAGGGCCAACATTGCCCTTCAAAGTGACCAGGAGCCACTGCGGGCGCCCCCTTATCGTTGGACCTCTTTCATGGTTTAAGCAGGCTCAATCCAGGAAGGCTGATTATAGTACCCTCTTGGGCAGGAAGAGGTCTGCAAGGATGTCATGTTTCCCCAGGTTTGCTTCCTTAGAACAAACCACTTCTCTTTGAGCTTTCCTTTGGCTTTGGAAAACCTACCCGCCCCCCCCACACACACACCCCTTGACACCTGGTCTCAGCTTTCAGCCAGGGCTTTGGTGTATCCATATCCCCGTGCAGACATTTAGGGAGACTCTAACGGGAAGGAATTCTGTCACTGTCAGGCAGGGAGGCCACACACTTCCTGCCTGTCTTTGGCATCAGTGACGGTAAAAGACTGCCTGTCAGCCAGTACCTGAGTCCATCTGTTTGCCAGCATCCTCCTCTCCAAGGCTTCAACAACAGCAAAAGGGGCGGCGGGGGGGTAATAATCTTTTTTTCAATGTAGAAGATAGGGAGAATTCCCCCCTAAAGTAAAATGACAGGCTTGTTTTACTGGAACTGTTTTTTCTGCACTGTATTTTTTTTTTTTTTGGTAAAACCTGAAGTGAACTTGATATTGGGGGAAAAAGACCCACAGACCCCTGAACGTGGCTAAGGAGACACATTTTAAAGCCCTACAAGGGTGTGTACACCTCGCTTGCATGGTATTGTTTTAGAAGAGGAACAAGCAACAGATTGTGGTGGGGAGTTTGGTTTCTCATTCTCCTGTTTCAGCACGATTCTGTGACATTTGCATGCAAAAATCTGTGTGCATCAAAGTCATCAACATATTTTGTGAGCACTTTTTTCAGACAGCCCCTATCTTAACACAGATGCATTTTCTCCTCTTATATACACTTTTTGTGCCCACCAACACAACCTGTGCAGCACAAAATTCAAAGGATGGATAGCAAAAAATAAATAAATTAAAAAAATTGGCTGGTACTGCTTCACATCTTGAGTTGGGAACTGCAAATCTGATTGTCTTTTTATCCAAACAAAGAAAAGCCTCCCCCCTTTAATTAGTGTACTATTTGAGGACAGCGTTAAAGGCAGACATCTATGGAAATGATTTTTACTGAGGCAAGATGCAAAGCTTTTTGTCGTTTTGCCAGGATATTACTTTCCTCACATGTCTGCTGTTTGCAAAAAGCTTATGGGATATTTTTCAGCGGAAACCACAAGGCAGCGTCTACAGGATACCTTTGGGATCTCATGTACTTTGAGAAATGGAACAATAACAGAGGTGGAGTGGGCAGGGTGGGCAGAGGGAGAGGATGATTCTGCGGACGTAGTGCAAGAATTAGTAGTTTCAGGCGAAAATCAAAGAAAAACAAAACAAAACAAAACAAAAGACACAAAACATGTGGCACCTTAAAGACTAACTTTCGTATTTTAATGTTACGTTTCGTGGGCTACACGTCCACTTCTTCAGACATATTGCAGCAGAATGAGGTGTACAATATAATATGGGATGGGATATACATTTCATACCAAATATTCATATATAGAGAGAGTTGGGAGAGTTGATTAGTAGAAATGGTGAGAACATTAGGCCACGGTCTATAGACCTGTATAGTTTTATGGCTCTGAGGCCAGGATCTATTTATAGTTTTAAGTGTTGTATTATGGCTCTGAGGTAAATTCCTCAAGAGACAGAAACCAGATCGTATCAGAGAGGGTTAGGGTGTGTGGGGAAGAGACGGGGGTGGGGGGGTGGAGAGAGAATGGGAGTTTTTACCTTAGAGTCCATGAAAAATGTGGCAATATGGTGATACAGTACCCCGACTTAAAAGCAGCTCGATTTAAGAGCGGAAAAATGTTGGCATTTTAACTGGCACCTTACAAATTTAACATATGGTCTGGTCGACTTACAAATATGTTTTTCATTTTTTAAAAAATTTAAACTTATTTTTTCAATTTTTTTAGATAGGTACCCCAACTTAAGAGTAGTTCGATTTAAGAGCATGCATTCAGAGCGGATTAAATTCGTAAATTGATGTACCACTGTATTACATTTGATAATGACTCAAGAAACCCCGACTTATGTTTAATCCCTTCTTGTGTGTGTCCATCATGCATATGAATCTTATTTCAGCTGTTTCCCTTTGTATTCTTGATCTTTAATGATTCAGTTCCAAAATTGTGACCTTCAAGTCCTTCAAGGAATGTCTAGGTAAACTGAAGTGGTTTGAGACAGGTTTCTGTGTATTGTGGTTTCTTAATGTCAATCTTGTGCCCATTGATGCATTTTCTTAGAGATTGTCCTGTTTGTCCAATGTACAGTGCAGATGGGCATTGTTGGCAAAAGTTGGCATAGATCACATTAGTTGAGGAGCAGGTGAAGTTGTCCTTGATACTGTTTTTGACATTGTTGGTCCCTGTGATTGTGTTGCCAGAGTAGATATGTGGGCAGAGTTGACATCGGGGTTTGTGGCAAGGATCATTTCTATTGTCCATGTTGCTGTTTTGTAATCTTGTGTGCATAAGTATTTGTTTGACATTGGGAGGTTGTCTGTAGGCAAGTATGGGTCTCCCACCAAGAGCTTTGGAGAGTGATGTGTTCTTGTCAAGAAAGAGCTGGAGATTATTTAAGATGCGTGTGAGTGGTCTCACTTGTGGACTGTCTCACTTGTGGATAACCCGTGGTGTTCTGTCATTTGGCCCTTTGGATCTGTCTTGTAGCAGGTTATCTCTGGGGATGCGTCTTGCTTTGTTGATTTGTTCCTTAATCATGCAAGGTGGGTACTGTAGTGTGAGGAAAGCATTTTGTAGATCCTAAAATTTGGAGTCTCTATCCTGTGGGTTAGAGCAGATGCGGTTGTATCCAAGGGCTTGGCTATATACGATTGATTTAGTTGTGTGTTCAGGATGGAAGCTTGAAGAATGCAGATAGGTATACCGGTCAGTTGGTTTTCGGTACAGTGGTGTCCAGAAAGTTCTCCTATTGTGTGGATTGTTTCAGGGGCTCTTTTCACACGACCCCTAAGATCCGCTGGCCCCTTAAATTCGGATCAGAGATCTTGGGGGTTCGTTGCTGTTCTTCCGTCCCCACCCCTCCGCACTTCCTTGCTACTGTCTGCGTGAGGGGAGGGAGGGAAAAAAGGGACAAAAGAATAAAGGCTTACCTCCCGGTGCCGGTGGAAGCTGCTCCGAGCCCCGTCACTTCCTGATTCCTTCTCTTAAAGGGGCGGGAGGCAAAAAAAAGAAGAAGCGAGGAGAGCCCTGCACATCCGCATCAAAGAATTTTCACCTCCCAAGAGCAGGTACCTGAAAAATGCGCTGGGTCGCGCTTAGGTGGGCGGGGTCGCACTTAATTTCCTGTAAACTCCAGAGCTGGTGGGGAAACATTTTTGAGCTCCGGAGCTGGGAGCCATTTGCCCCAGAGTTTAGGGGTCGTGTATAAACGCCCAGGGTGAGGTTGATGTTTGGGTGAAAACTATTGAAGTCCTCCTGGTGGAATCTTTAAAGGGATTCCTCTCCATGTGTCCAGATCAGAAAAATGTCATCAATGTATCTCAAATAGAGAAGTGGTTTCTTGGTGCAGTGGATAAGAAAGCATTGTTCCAGGTCAGCCATGAATATGTTCGCGTATTGTAGGGCCATGCGAGTCCCCATTGCAGTTCCTTGTTTTGGATGTTGTTTGTGATAGCTTGTAGTCCATCTTTGTGTGGTATGTTGGTATAGAGAGCTTCTACATCCATTGTAGCTAGGATGGTATTATCTGGAATGTTCTGTGTAGACTGAAGTTTCCTTATGAAGTCTGTGGTGCCCCTTACATTAACTGGGTTCATTGGTAGCATAGGATTTGGGAATGTTGTCCAAATATCCAGATATTCCCACTGTGATGGTGTTGATGCTTGATACAATTGGTCGACCATGTTTATGTATTTTTGGTAGAAGATAGAAGATTGCTGGTTGAGGTTCTTGTGGTGTATTCTTCAGGAGTTGTTCACGTTAGTTTCCAGGGAGGTCTTTCATGAGGTTCTGTAATTACTTTTGGTATTTGGTGGTTGGATCTGTGGTTAGTAGCTGGTAGAATTTGGTGTTAGATAGTTGTCTTTGGGCTACCTGGGTGTAGCTTGATTTGCCCATGATGACCACAGCACCACCCTTGTCAGCTTCTTTGATCACTATGTTGGGATTGTTCCTGAGGCTGTGTATAGCATCACGTTCAGTTTTTGTGAGGTTATATGTTAAGTGTGGTTCCTTGTTGATAATCTTAGTCCTGGCCCGGTGGCGGAAACATTCAATGTAGAGGTCAAGTTCTTTGTTGTGGCCTTCTGGGGGAGTCCAAGTGGAATTCTTTTTGTGGCATTGTGGTGCAGGTGGAGTTATAGTAGTATCCTCATGTTGCTGAGATATTTCCACATCTTGTTGTGTGTATTGGGGTACAGCTGCAGTATTTTCATTCTGGTTTTTGTCATTGTTGTGGAAAAATTCTTTGAGTCCTAGTCTGCGGAAATAGGCTTCTAGATCTCCACAGAGCTGTATCTTCTGTGTGGGTTTGGTGGGACAGAAGGACAGACTGCAAGTATGGACAGATTCTTCTGGTTGGCTCAGTTTGCAGCTGGATAAATTTATGATGTTATTTTGTAAGTCCATGTTGTCCTTGTTGTGAGTCAGGTGACTGTGTGGTAGATTTCCCAGTTTCTTATTCTTCATTTCCTTTAGCGAAGTGAGATGTTTTTCATAGAACTGTTGCCTTGTAGTGTTGAATATTTGTTCAGAGTCTCTTGCAGAGGGTTGATGCTGTGTATACTGTTCAAGAGTTGTACTCCCCTTTGTTTGCTGTAGAGGATTTTGATCAAGTGGTTAAGTAGCTTCTTGGATAGAGTATTGCACAATCTGTCTCCGTAGTCTGTAGGGTATGTTGACTTTAGTGGGTTTATTATTTTGAGTCCTTTTGGGATGCAGTCTTGTCGTTTGCATTTGGTGAGGAAGAGGGTGTCAGTTTGTACTTATGGAAGTTTCTTCATGCAGTTGATGGATCTCCACCTGATTCGGCTTAATGCAGTGCCTTGCATTAGTAGGCAACCGCCCAGAGTAGCTTTTTTCTAGATGGCGGTGGTATATAAATCAAATAAACAAATAAAACTAAGTAAATAAAATTTCAGAGAGGGTAGCTGTGTTGGTCTTTTCAAGAATATCAGGCAAAAATCAAAGAAAAACAAAACAAAGCAAAGCAAAAGGCACAAAACATGTGGCACCTTAACTTTCATATTTTAATGTAACGTTTCGTGGACTTCACATCCACTTCTTCAAACATATAGCAGCAGAATGAGGAGTGCAATATAATATGGGATGGGATGTATATTTCATACCAGATATTCATTGGCTGTAGTATATAGAGTTGGGGGGTGCTTCGAGGAGGACATCCATTCCCATAATCTCTGATTACTGGTTGATGGGAGGTGTAATACCAAGTCCCATAATTCTCCATTCTAGGAGTTCTACCTGCCTTATGGACTTAGGTGTGGTTCACTCAAACCCCCCCCCCAAAGACTTAAATTGGAGGGCTTTGATCACGAGCTAGCCCTCGTTTGGCCAACCTTCCTGTTCAGAAAGAAAGCTCCCAGCTAGTGTGTGGGCAGGAAAAGAAAGCTTGTGCAGAGATACCCGAATGTGAAGCCTTCCAATTTATAATTTGTATTCCCAGATGAGCCAAATTTAAGTGTCTATAACATCGTTGGCAAACCTATGGCACGGGTGCCCTTTCTGTGGGCACCCGACACCGCCCCTTCACAGCCACCTGTATTCAGGTTAAATGGCTGTGTTGGCACTTTGTGAATAATGAGTGGGTTTTGAATCTCAGTTTGGGCACTCGGTCTCTAAAAGGTCGGCCATCACTGGTCTATAAGGTGTGTGCATATCAGGTAGAAAGAGATTTGTAGTCCAATGACTTTGGAAATCCCTGGATGTGACCAAGTCCAGAGAAGGTTAATGCAGAAGCAAAAGGCCTTAAAAACCAAGCCATGCAGAAGGACTTTTAAAGAGACAGGGCACAGTGAGCTTGGCAGGGAGGAAGGGTAGGTGACTAGTAGCCACCTGGGCTCCCAGATGTATTATTATTTATTTGTAGCTCCAGAAGGTAGGGTGGAAACTTCAAATTTCTAGGAAGATAATTTCTGGAAAACATGAAGGACGTTCTTAGGGGTAGGGGCTTCCTCGGCAGGTGCTGGGCTGTCTTTCATTGGGAGTTTTTTGTGCATGGAACAGACGAATATGTGCCTGTGATGATAAATATGTGGTGGTGAATTTCCTTCATTGGGGGTGACCCTGGGGGCCCCTCTCTAGTTCTACTGTTCTTTGAGTCATGGATGCTTGCATGTGTGTGTTGGGGGCCATCAAGCCAGTTCTAGTAGTGGTTTTGAGACCTGGAGGTGTTCAAGGAGTGATTCTCTCTCCACCCTCCCCCAAATCCCATGAGCTTACATGACCGATTTTGGGTTTGAACCCAGGCACTGTGAATGCTGGTTAAATACTTATCTGGTACACCACACCAGTTCTTGGTGTGTATTAGGTTGTTGTGCTGTTAGTGTTTTAATTTTATCGCTCGGCCAATATATGTTTTAATTTGCTGCTAAACTGCAAGGGAGGGATGGGTGGATGGGTGGGTGGGTGGGCGGGTAGGTAGTAGGTAGGTAGGTAGTAGGCAAGAATCTTCAATCATTCTCAACTTGGCTTTTTTAAAATTTTTCTTTATTTGTTTTGCTATGGCCATGAAAGAAATATAGGCCAAATCAGGATAATATAAATCACCTCATGAACCTTATGTTCATCTGTGTGAATAATTGCTTTCAGTCTGTGCTGCCCTTTCAAATGTGCCAGGATCCCCCCCCCTTCTTCTCCATTGAAAACACCTAGTAAACAAAGATTGTGGCTGTATAATATATAATCCCCCCACCTTTGGTAGTAAAATGTTTCTGCTTTCCTGCCCCCCCCGCCCCCAAGTCCTGGGTCACATCCCACCAGCAGCTCTGGCGTGGCTTCTCCCGTCCGGTGCCCCTTTGGAGAGGAGGTTCCTCCTGGGGTCCTCTCCTCTCCTCCTGGCTTGCCTTTTGTTTCTGGCTAGCGCACAGCGGCCAGAACTCTTCTTTGTGTTTCCTTGCGAGAGAGGAACACGGGAAGGTTTGCTGAGCCGCAGAGCAGCCGACAGCCCTCTTGCGGTCACCAGCTTCTTACCGAGAGGCTGTGGAGCATGAAAACAGCCCAAGCCCACGCATCATCATCATCATCCGCACGCATCAGCGGGCCCCGAGCCAGCCCTCTCCTGGGCCGAGGCATACGAAGCACCACCGGGAAGCCACAGACGCCTCCAGCCTGTTTCCCCTCCCTCCCTCCCTTGACAAGTAAATGCATCTTGCCTTGAGCATCAGTGTTGCATAAAGTGAAGCCGGAATCGGATTTCAGGTAAGGACCCTTCTCATCGCTGGGGCCTCAGCATGTGAGGGTGGGCATGGGGCAAAGGGAACACTGGTGCGCTAGTTTTAAACATCTTCATTATGTATTTTGTGTGTGTGTGTGTGTGTGTGTGTTGGCACGCTTCCTATGCGCACCCAGGGGCTGCAATGTTGTTGAAGCCTTCCACACAAAAACATCATGTCACCGTGTTTGATGTCCTGCTCCTCCAGTTGCGAGGGCTTGCCTGGTGAAAGCCGGAGGCTGGAGTGGATGAGGCTGATCCCTTGGCAGGTGCAACAGATCCGGGGTGCACCTATTTTGTCCCCGAGAAGGATGGATGCTTTTTGGTGGCTCCTGCTGGGGCAGTCTGCAGATCTGCGGATCTGCGGAAGAAGCAACTTGGCGGGTTCTTGTTTCTCAATGACGAAAGGGGTCAGGCTTCTTTTGGGAAACGTGTGTGTGTGTCTGTCTGTGTGCAGAAGCTGTTAAGGTGCCAGTTTGACCCTCTAGATTCTTACCTGTTTAACGGAAGGAAGGAAGAGAAGATAATAGTTGGGGTAACAAAAAGGCCTTTAAAACAAAAAAAGAAACCCAGCTGGCATTTCTTCATGGATCTGGGCATCTCTTGCTTAAAACAATGTCTCAGTCCATCTGTCTTGTCTGTTTATAGTTCAGACTGTTTTGATCATGGTTGCAATTTAAGCCCCAAAGAGGCTTAAAAGGTGTGTTGTTTTTAATTCGACCTGCTGAGAATGTTAGATGAATAAGATGAGATGGCTACTCAGAAGGGTGCAACCCTTTTAACCCCCTCACATAGAGTGAGGTTTGTTTCCCCGTGTTGAACTTTGGAGGAGAGGGGTGAGTTGGGGGGGGGTCCCCAAAGCACCTGGGCTTCCTGAGGAAGGCATGAGCGAATGTGGGGAGTTTTTTGGGCTGTGCTAATTGCCCACCCCCTCCTTGTACTCATGAGGACTATGGGCATGCATGAACCTTATGCATGACCTTACTAGGTAGGTGTTCAGAAATGGGTTTCCAAGGGAAGATTTTGATATACAGTCAAAAAATGTTCATTCAGACCCATCATTCTCACACAGAAGCCCATTCTCATCTTTTACAACACGGTCTGATTCTATGTTAAATCCAATTTTAGCCCAGAATAGTGTAGATCAATTAAAATCAATGGAACTTAAATTACTTGTGAACAAGTGGGTCCTATAAATTTCCATGACTCGATTCTAAAACTCAATGTATTTGTCTGCCTAGCTCAATAGGGTCTACCCACCTCTGGTTCTGAACTATTTTGGAATTACAATGCCCCTCATTAGTGACCATTGGCCTTACTGGCTGTCGATGATGGAGCTTGTAGATCAAAACATACGGGAATCAAGGATGGGAACTCACCACTGGTTTTGACCAGCAGTGTCTCGCTGTGATTTCACACAGAAGCAAAAGTTTCTTATTCTCAGTTCCCGGTAAATCAGGACTTATGAAGGGACTGAAGGTTTGATCTCTTATCCACAGAGTAAAGTTTGAAGTGACATTAGAAACAGAGAACATTTTGTTCTGTCCAGTTGCGTGAGAAGGACGTAATGAATATTCACAGATTTTCTCATCAGCATTATAAAGGGGGGGGGGGAGGGAGGGTATTTTGACACTTTGACTCCCTCCACTGGATAAAATTGGAAACCAGAGATAATATGTTCCAGCATGAAAGCTAAATTATGAGGACCTTTTTTATCCATAGAACTTCAGCAAAAAAGCCCAAAAACATACTGCACATTTTTAAAACCTCATTTTTGCCTCAAATGCAAGCATTTATATGTAGAATATGCAGATTAACAAGGATGAGTTTTTGTACACCCCCTTATCCTGCAGTTCTATGATTTCTTTTTTACAAAGTGATCTCAAGATGAAAAAAATCGCACCCAATCCAGCAAGAAAAAAATCGCACCCAATCCTCACCCGCAAGAATGAAATAAGTGATTTCCACCACCACCCATTAGTGATGTCTGGAAATAATTACTACTTTGGCTACTGTATTTAGAAAAGTTACTTTTTAGGATGACAGCACCTAGCTGTTGGCCGGGCTTGTTGAGGGTTTTTTGGGGGGTGGGGTGGGGTGGGGTGGGCTTCAAGTAACACAAGTCATTTTTCAAAGTTATGCTTGGAATCAGCTTTAGGTTACTCATCTGACTATTTAGTGACCAAACAGGGATCTGTTGTATGTCAGTGTCTTACAACAATGTCAGTACCTTTTTATCCCCAGCATTTTCCGTAGAAAAGATTTCAGGGTGCAAGTCTGATGAATCATTTGTGCCTCAACCCCCTATTTATTTATTTATTTATTTATTTATTTATTTATTTATTTATTTATTTATTTATTTA
>JAHTLZ010000038.1:1225807-1237981 GCA_023846285.1 Phrynocephalus versicolor | reverse complement strand
TCTGGAACATATGTCTTATGAGGAGTGGTTTAGGGAGCTGGGAAGGTTTAGCCTTAGAAAAAGAAGGCTGAGAGGGGATTATGATACCCATGTTTAAATATTTCATAGAATCATACAGCTGGAAGAGACCTCAAGGGCCATCTAGTCCAACTGCCTGCCATGCAGGAACCCCATCAAAATATTTCTGACAGATGGCCATCCAGCTTCTGCTTAAAAACCTCTAAAGATTCATGATTTGAAAGGATGTCATATTGAAGAGGGGACAGGTTTGTTTTCCATGGCTTCAGAGACTAGGACACAGGGCAATGGTCTCAAACTACAGGAAAAGAGATTCCATTTGAACATTAGGAAGAACTTCCTGGCGGTTAGAGCTGTTTGGTAGTGGAAGATGCTGCCACCAAGGAGGGTGGTGGAGTCTCCTTCTTTGGAGGTTTTTAAGCAGAGGCTGGAGGGCCATTTGTCAGGAGTCCTGTGATGGAGGTTCCTGCATGGCTGCGGGTTGGATTGGATGGCCCTCGAGGTCTCTTCTAACTCTATGATTCTATGATTCTTTGAGTGCCCAGCCCATTGGGGGGACAATGTGTACCCTGCATTATTAAATTGTAACTGCTCAGAGAGTGCTTGAAGCACTATGGGGTGGTATATAAGCAGAACACTTTGCTTTTTATTTATGTTGCTCACATGCCACTTTTTCTCCCTAGAACAGGCTTGTCCAAACTTCGGCCCTCCTGATGTTTTGGACCACAATTCCCAGAATTCTAAGCTTAGATTGCCAATGGCAAAGGACTATGGGAGTTATAGTCCAAAACATCTGGAGGGCTGAAGTTTGTACATGCCTGCCCTAGAAGGTATCCAAGGTCCCTCACAGCAGGCAATGCAGCAGATTTTTTTAAAAAAAACTTTTAAAATATTGTATTTTAAAAAACAATTAGGTTTTAAATATCAACTTTAAAAACAAATTTAAAACATTAAAACAATCTAAATTAACACCCAACATTCCTGAAACAAGTTGGACAGCCACCTGGTGGATATCCTTTGACTTGTATTCCTGCACTGAGCCGCGGACTAGACCTGATGGTCTTGTAGCCCCTTTCCAACTTTCCTATTTTTGGGGGGTTGTAAATGCATTCTTGGCCATTGCGGAAACCTGGGCATCCAGGCTCAGAGACAAATCCAGCAGCCCCTCACCAAGCGGTGCACCTGTGCTTTCAAGGGGAGGGTAACCCCATCAAGTACCAGCTGGATCCTTATCCCTTGACTTACCTTGTTACTAAGAAGGAGCTCCTGTGTCTTGTCTGGTTTACCCATCAGCTAGCCTTCATCAAAGTTATTACTGACAACAGGGCAGTTTCCTTGGGATAGATGGGAAGAAGAGATAGGGATGGGTATAATCACCATTCTGATGACACTGAACCCCAAAACTCCTGACAGCCTTTTCCAGCCGTTTTATGTAGAGGTTGAATGGCATAGGGGAGAGGACTAAACCCTGGGGGAAACCACAGGCCAATGAATGGGGTGTCAGTCAGGATTTTCCCAACATCACCTTCTGAATTCAGCCTCAGAACCTGCAAGACAGTGCCTCCCAGTCTCAACCTAGAGAGACAGCCCAGAAGGACAGCATAGCTGGTGGCACTGAAAGTCTCAGAGAGATCTAGAAGAACCAATAGGGGCAAACCCCCTTTGGAGACTTCCTGGAATAGGTTATCCTCCCGCTGGAGGAGAGCTGTGGCACTGGACAGCCAGACGGACAAACAAGTGGGTTCCATCAAGGCTGAACTCTCGGTAGAAGCAAAAACCATACAATCATAGAATCACAGAGTTGTAAGAGGCCTCAAGGGGCATCCAGTCCAACCCCCTGCCATGCAGGAACCCCCATCACAGTATTTCCGACAGATGGCCATCCGGCCTCTGCTTAAAAACCTCCAAAGAAGGAGACTCCACCCCCCTCCTCTGTGGCAGCATCTTCCATTGTTGGACAGCTCTAACCATCTGGAAGTTCTTCCTAATGTTTAAATTGAAGTGACGGAGTGAAGGCTGCTGCATTTTGGGCACACAGGAATGCCTTATTGGAGAATATAATACTGGGGGAGGGGGGATTGAGGGCAGCAGGAACAGAAGACGACTCAAGTCGAGACAGACTCCCTAAAGAAGAGCACCGGCTGCCATTGAGAAGTGCTGAACAGGACAGTTGAAGATGGGACATTGTGAAGAGCACTCATCCCGAGAGTCACTGTCGGTCTGAGGCGACAGCACTTTGCCACAGCCTGGGGCTCTGGACTGCACCTTAGAGACCAAACTGCGTTCTGGTGTGCCAGCGAGGCCTGCTGCCGTGCATCGAAGGAACAGGGAACCTCCCTGGATGATGGTGAGACCGATGTCAGCAGTGCCGTGAGCCCTGGCTCCGTGACGCCCGCTGCCTGTCAGAACAAGTGCCGTGTCCAGGAGCCCGGCAGCAGTCGTCAAATAAGCCACCAAACTGTGGAGCCAAATGGAGGAGACACATTGAGGGAAGCTCTCTCCCCAAAAGAGATGAGACCAAAGTCATCCCAAAGTGAAGGCTCTGTGCCTACAAAAACCCTGGCACTTTCACTGTTGTCTTTCCTGCAGAGTTAAGGCATTTGTTTCACTTCTTCACCCAAACTCACTTTCCTCCGTGCTGTTGCTGCTGCACCCACGTTGGCCTGGGGCCAAGGAGCAGACAGATAGACAAACAGGTTTCCTCCCCGACCCCAGGATCTGTGCTTTCTCTCTTCACTGCCCCCCGCCCCCCAAAGCAAGCAACTGTTAGAATTTCTACAGGTTCATTTTCATAGGGATTTTGTCAGAAGGCATGCCAAGTTTTCTCCTGTTTCAGACATGTTAACTGCCAGAGCCTTTTGTGTGGATTTGTTTCCAGACGCAGCACGCCTGGTGCAAGCGCCTGGTTGCTTTTTATTTATTTTTTAATGATTTTGGGAGGAACCCGTGGTTAACACTGTTTTGGTCCATCTACTGTTCAAAGGGGAGTATAAAAACAGGCTCACGCCCAAGGTCATCTGCCATCCATACGGGGAAAGAGGTGCTGCTCAAATAATCAACGGTGGCATTATATAATGGCACTTTATTTTCTCTCCATGTTGGACACAGGCCAGGCTTGCGAAAGCTGCTCTGCTGAGCTAAGAATATGTCTGTGTTCTCACACCGACTGTGTGTCCATTTTTATCAAGTTATTGAATGCAATCCCCTTCTCCTTTTATATTGGTGTGGGCATGGCAACAGGGCCTCGCACTCTCTGTAGCAAACCATCCATTTTGTCCAGACTCTGAACAGTTAAAGCTGGGGGCTCCCTTTTCCGAGAGGATGTGAATCTGCTCTCATCCATGGTCCAGAGGAACTGTCCAACGTCCTGAACCTATTTGGGGGAGTGGATTCAGTCCCTTGGATAGATCCGGTGGATGTGGATTGGGGCTCTGAGGCATCCTACCTTTCCCCTTCTTTCTCCAAGGTCAGTTTTTCTCCTAACTGAAGACAAAGCAGGGCTACGGTTGAATGTCAAGAAGGCAAAAAATCACGACTAGAGAACAACCTGACAACTATAGCATTGACAGTGAAAACACTGAAAGGGAGATTTTGCATACCAAGGTTCAATCAATGCAAATGGAGACTGCAGTCAAAAGATCAAAAGGAGATCAAGACTTGGAAGCACAGCAATGAAGGAATTAGAAAGACATAAGAACATAAGAAGAGGCCATGCTGGATCAGGCCAAAGGCCCATCTAGTCCAGCTTCCTGTATCTCACAGTGCCCCCCCCCCGCCCAGATGCGTCTGGGAGTGCATGAGACTAGATATCTGTCTCCTGATACAACTCCCTTGCATCTGGCCCTTGAAGGACCCCGGTTTTAAGCCTGGAGATGACACATCTCCATCATGGTTTGTAACCTGGGATGGATGTTTCGTCCAGGAATCTGTCCCATCCCCTTTTGAAGGCATCCAGGCCAGATGCCATCACCACATCCTGTGGCAAGATCCTCCAGCGAAGAGATGTGCCTCTGGAGACCAAGGATTAAAAAGTTGTTGGGGGAGAAAAATGATTTGTTTAGAAGGTGGTGCTGGTGGGAAGAGTTGCATATATCCTGGACTAAGACGAACAAACGGGTCCTACATCAAATCAAGACTGAACCATACTGTATCTGGAAGGGGAGACACTGAAAACGTGGTTGTTCTGCTTTGGGCACCACCCGAGAAAGCAAACTTCTCTGGAAAAGACAAGAAGGATGGGACCAGTGGAAGGCAGGAGGAAAAGAGGGAGCCCGAATATGAGACAGATGGAATCCCTGAAGGAAACCACAGCATTGAGTTTACAAGACAAACGGGGTTGTTGAGCACGGGACATTCTAGAAATCATTCCTTCCTAGGGTCGCCATAAGTCAGAAGCGACTTGACAGGACATAAGAAAAACAACAAACAGTAGAAGCGTCTACTGTGGTTTCCAGAAGATTTTTCAAATATGGAAGGCAGCTCTAGGGGTGTTTTGTAAAAGACAATTTTTGTGATTCTCTCCCTCACACTTTTGAAGAATTGTTGTTGTTGTTCAGTCATTCAGTCGTGTCCGACTCTTTGTGACCCCATGGACCAGAGAACCTCCTCTCTTCCGCTGCCTCCCGGAGATTGCTCAAACCCATGTTGGTTGTATCGATTCTTCCCAAGAATTACTTTCCTTTAAACAACAGCCAAGCTTCTTACCTTTAAAAACCAACAAACTTAAATACCAGTCCTCTGAATGAATGCTTCTATTTAATCTTGACAAGCTTAGCGCTAAATGACTGCGTCCTGCCAGGATAAATACAAAACAATCCTTGCAACAGCTGTGACCTCATGACAAGGATGAGTCTTCCTTTTAATGGAGAGAACCTTTGCTGGGCGGTGGTGACTTCAAGCACCGCTGAAACCAGCGTCACATCTTGCCTCGCAGACGGAACCGTGAAGGATGCATTATTATTATTATTATTATTATTATTATTATTATTATTATTATTATTATTATTATTATTATTATTATTATTATTATTATTATTATTATTACTATTATTACTGTTTTGCTTTGCTGCTTGAATGCAGATGGTGAAGCCCCCTCCCCCCCGCTTGTTTTGATGTGGAAAAATGTGACATGGAAAGAAATGGAGCCGTCTTTGAAGCCTCCGCCTCCCCTTTGTAACTTAGCCTGTTGAAGAAGCTCATCCACGACAGGGAATGTTGTTGGAAACCAATGTCAATTTGCCTCTGACTCACAGCAGCCCTACGAATGAGTGATCTCCAAATAATGCCTGCCCTCAAGCTCTCTTGGACTCTTTTAGGGAGTCCGTTCATCTCATATTTCCTCTTTTCCACCTGCGTTCCACCTACCCCATCATCATCTGGAAGTTGTGTCATGGCAACTGGACTTCTTTTTCTTGAGAGATGGAAATGTTTCTCTGCTCATCCAAACAGCTTCGTCAGTCTGAGGAAAGCTAGTTGCAAGTCCTCCATTTTATAGCTCACTCTGATCTCATGTCACCCTGGTGCATTCTAGAGCAAAACAAGCCGAAACTACTTCTGGAGACAAAAATATTTAAACTGAGGTTGTCCTACTTAGAGCACATCCTGAGGAGGTGGGACTCTCTGGAAGAGACCATGATGCTGGGAATAGGTCTGTGAAGATTCTCAGTCATCCAGGTGAGTTTATTGGGGAGCTGAGTCATGAGGTAATGGGAGCTATAAAATGGAGGACTTGCAACTAGCTTTCTTCAGACTGACGAAGCTGTTTAGATGAGCAGCGAAACATTTCCATCTCTCAAGGAAAAGAAGTCCAGTTGCCATGAATCAACTTCCAGCTAAACTCACCTGGATGACTGAGAATCTTCACAGACCTATTCCCAGCATCATGGTCTCTTCCAGAGAGCCCCGCCTTCTCAGGTTGTGCTCTAAGTAGGACAACCTCGGTTTAAATAGTTTTGTCTCCAGAACTAGTTTCAGCTTGGTCTGCTCTAGTACCCACTTGTCCATCTCTCTGGGAGTCTGGGCTCTCTGCAGAACTTTCCTCCAGCACTACATTTCAAACAAATCTATTCCCCCCCCCACCCCGTCTGCTTTCTTTACTGACCAGATTTCACACCTATACATGTTGATCAGGAATACAAGAGGGTGGATAATCTTGAGCTTGTTCTTCAGTGATATCTCTTCATTCTTGAGGATCTTTTCTAATTCCTTCACTGCTGAACTTCCAAATCTCAGTCTTCTCATTTCTTGGTTGCACTCTCCATCTGGGTTGAGGATTGAACCAAGGGATACAAAATCTTTAGCAATTTGAGTTTCTTCCTTGTCCTCATTAAAGTTGTGTCCTTCTGCATCCAGTTGGATCTGGGACAAGTGCAGGAAACATGAAGGAAAAACTAGCTCCCTTGGGAAACTGGACGGGAGCTTTAAGTTTCTCTTGTGGTTTTCTCAGGAAACCTGGGTGTAGCCTGGAGGCTTCTGGAGTGTGATACAAAATGCTTGAAAGAAAGCAAGGATGAGACCTGATGAGAAGCCAAGATATTGACAACTTCGAGCGGGTCCAGAGGAGGGCAGCCAGGATGGTTGAAGGTCAGGAAGAAATGTCTTACGAGGAACGGCTTAGGGAGCTGGGATTGTTTAGCCTCTCTAAAAGAAGGCTGAGAGGGGATATGATAGCTACGTTTAACTATCTAAAAGGATATCATATTGAAGAGGGAACAAGTTTGTTTTCCATGGCTTCAGTGACTAGGACTCGGGGCAATGGTTTCAAACTACAGGAAAGGAGACTCCATTTGAACATTAGGAAGAACTTCATGATGGCTAGAGCTGTCCAGAAGTGGAAGATGCTGCCCCAAAGATGGGTGGTGGAGTCTCCTTCTTGGGAGGTTTTTAAGCAAAGGATGGATGGCCATCTGTGGGGAGCCCTGTGATGGGGGTTCCTGCATGGCAGGGGGTTGGACTGGATGGCCCTTGAGGTCTCTTCCAATTCTGATTCTATGATTCTATGATTCTCCAGCTTGGCTTAAAAACGGAGACAGAGAATTCTGGTGTTCATACAGCTTGCCCTCCTTTTTCATAGAATCATAATATTAGAGGTGGAAGAGACCTCAAGGGCCATCCATTCCAAACCCCTGCCATGGAGGAACCCCCATCACAATATTTACGACAGATGGCCATCCAACATCTTCTTAAAAACCTCCAAAGAAGGAGGCCAGTCCCCTCTTTGATATGGCATCTTTTCAAATATTTAAACATGGCTATCATATCCTCTGGGCCTTCTTTTTAAGGCTAAACATTCCCAGCTCCCTAATCCATTCCTCGTACAACATACACTATGTTCCAGACCTTTATAAATTGATGACACCCCAGTGTGTTGCAGGGTATATGTAATTTGGGTGAAATTCTTTGAGCTCCAGAACAGAAGTACAAGGTATTCAGAGGGCAGAACAGCTTCAGATTCCCCAGAGTAGTCCACTCGTTTCTTCCCATCAACTGGCACTTACAGTCTTAATAACTCACTCTGGGACATTATAGTGGAGACAGAATAAAAGGCTTCATTTGCTTTCTGTGAACAGATAGCAGTAGCACTGCAATGGATGGCTTTTGGCCAAGGACTGTAAGAGGCTACTGGCTGCTTCCAACAGAGGGGAGAACCTCTCTGGAGAAAGCTCTGTAAGGGACAAGGAAAATAATAATAAAGAAGCATAATGTTGAACCAATGCCATTCTTTGGACTTTGAGATGCTGGCATGGATGTGTCTTGGAAAGCCACACCCAGAAATGTCCAGGCTGTATGCCTCTAGGGGAATTGCTCTCCTTCAAGCAGTTCTGTTTGTATCTGATCTCTGTATCATTCTGTATCTCATCTCTGTGGCAGCAATATGCATGCTGCAAATGTTTTACATGGCCCTGCCTCTGCCTTTCTGTGCCCGGGGAGCCATTTATATGCAAGATGCATCATCCTTTCCCTGCAGCATTGCAGGTGCCTGCCCTAGCATCGCACGGAGATCGGGGAAGGAGAAAACGAAGGACCATTTGCAGGCAGCAGGCAGCGAAGCGGGGCCGCAAAAGCTGTAGGGCAGTGGCACCCAGATGTTTTTGGACTATAACTCCCCCAAAGGCTTCTGGGGATTTTAGTCCGAGAACACCTGGAGACCCAAGGCTGGGGAGGACCACTGTAGAGTGTGGGGCTGCCTCTTGGGCCTTGAGAGATCCATCGGAAGATTTGGGATTTTTGATGTTATGGAACTTCCTCCCAGGGCAAGCTGGTGTGATGACAAGAAAACAGGCAGCAGGAAAAAAGCTGCGTTTGTACAATCCGTTGCGGGCGTTAGGTTGATCCCTATGGAAGGCTAAGAGCAGGTAAATGCAGATTGTCTATCGTTATTACTCTCAGTCCCAGGCCACTCCTCATAAATAAACTCACCCCTGCTGGGTGGATTTATTATTATTATCCGAATAATAAAGAATTGTACCAAACCTGCCGTTCTCCAGGATGATCCCACTGCAGCTTTTGCTTATGCAATGAAACTCACTCTGGCATTATATAAAACATCCATCTGAGATGGCTTTCTCTGCCTCTTTCTCTGATGGCTTCTCAGCACAGCTTCCAAAAGGGCTGTTGATGTGTTTTTAAACTCGCATTTGTAGCTAATCTTCCTTTTAAGCCTTACAAAGCAACATGAGTGTTGTCTTCGGAACATCCTCTGAACAACCTGAAAGCGATGATGGGGTCCGGCAAAGGCGGCGTCCCCCCAGGGTCAGTGGGAGTGGCGAGCCTGCTCCAAGTTTGAGTCTGAACTTTAAAGACAGTTATCAGTGGCATTGATCCTACTTGGATAGGGCTCATGATGTCCAGTTCAGAATAAAACCCGGAGTGGAGCCACTGCCACACCTCTATCCACAGGGTCAGGCCCTTAAGAGGAGTGGAGAGGTGCAGACTTCAGGGCCAATCCTGGTCTTCCTCCTAACCTAATTCAGTCTTTTGGGGCTTATGAGATGTTCACAACTCTTTCCCCATGATAGAATCATGTGAAAGCTTCTAAGTGTGTTCTCTATTTTCTTCCCATCCTGAGAGGTTTGAAATGCCCCTCTGTGGACATATGAATGAGCAATCTTCAGAATGTTCTGTCCACAGCAGCCCCGTTCGGCTTGTAAACTCCAACCTGTGGCTTCATTGAGGGAGTCAGTCCATCTTGTATTTGCCCTTCCTCTTTTCCTGCGGCCTCCCACCTGTCCTAGACTTCTTGTCTTTCCCACTTCCTTTCCCTTGGGGATCTTTTATAATTCCTTCATCGTTCTCCTTCCAAGTCTCAGTCTGATTTTGTGACTGCAGTCTCGATTGACCCAAGTTATATAAAATCTTCCACTGGATAGGTTGCAAGTGTTAGACGTATATACCAGCACTAAAAAGGAACCCACGTGAGCTGCTGAACCAGTGGACTGTGACATCTCTAATTTAGATAGAACCATGCATAAAAAGCTACCCCTTAAAAAATTTAAAAACGAAGAAGGAAAGAAGGCAGGAGGCAGGCCAAACAGCAGTCTCAGGATCAGCCAAATAGGGGGCGTCATTCTCTCCGGTGCATCTGCCCCATTGGCACTGCCAGCTCTAGCGTGACAGCTTTGTTATTTAAGCATCAGCTGTGTTCAAATAACACCCTGTGCAGAAATCCAGCAAATGCTGGGTCCAGGCGAGCAAGGAATTATTTTTTTGAATAATTTAGTTTAGCTTCGAGGTAGCGGCTGTCGTCCCCAGCAAGGCAGCCCCTGTCCGCCCCGCTGCCCGCCCCCTTTTGACAGCTCAGATCCTCTTTTGTCGGTTAATTAGAACAGTTCCCTGGGGGTGCCACGCAGTTTGGGCAGATCTTTGAATAGGGGAGGGGGAAAAAAGCTGCCCTTGAAACTGGGTGAAACGCAGCGACCAATGTTAAAGCCGGGTTCGGAAGCAGGGCAGATGAAGTGGGTGATGCAGTCCTGAATGTCGGGTGGATCTGTTACATTTCGGAAGGAGCAAAAGGCCATGTTGTGATTTCCGCCTACAGAAAATGCAAGAGTGAGCAATGCCTTTTATAGGACCGCTAAAAAATAATAATAAACAAATCCCATGCTTTCCTAAGCCAAAAATTTCACTTCTCCAGGCTTAGCCCATCTCCTTCATGGCTTTTGCCAAAATAGGGTGTGTCTGTTGTGCGCCATCAAGTCGGAACTGTCTGGCAGAGACCCTCAGGTGAGTGAGGTGTTTAAGGAGTTGCTTCATCAGACAGCGCATTGGTTGAGGTCTCTGGATGTGGGACCAGAGGTTGGGAGTTTGATTCGCCACGGGGCCTTCTGGGAGAAGGAAGGAGCAACCTAGGTGGCCTTCGGCAAGCTGCACAGTCCCAGGGCAACCCCCCAGACGATTGACTTGATGGCACATGGTGGTCCTCTTCATAAGAACATAAGAACATAAGAGCAGCCTTGCTGGCACAGGCCACAGCCCATCCAGGCCAGCATTCTGTCTCACACAGTGGCTCACCATTTGCTTCAGGGGATTCCCAAGCAGATGTCTTCACCTGCTTATGATCCCCTGCAAATGGCATTGAGAGAGAGATCCTGCCTATCCCTCCAACCCAAAGGTTGTCCTTAGGCATCCATCATGATAGCCACTGATGTCATTGTTCCCCATGAACTTGTCCAATCCTTTCTTAAAGCTGCCAAGGCTGACAGCTCTCGCCACTTCTTCAACCCCCACCAGGCCATATTTGGAGTTGAACTCAGTTCCCTAGAGTTATTTTTCCTGTCACTGTTCCTACACTGCGGTCTGTGTAAAAATCCAAGCTTAAGAGAGCCCCCGTGGTGCTCTTCTTTCCTACTTTCTCCTTATAGAAACCCTTTGAGGTAGGATGGACCATTTTCTCTCTCTCTCTCTCTCTCTCTCTCTCTGTGTGTGTGTGTGTGTGTGTGTGTGTGTGTGTGTGTGTGCGTGCGTGTGCGCGCGGGTGCAGAGCAGGGTTTGAACCCTAATTCAGCCTTCATAGAATCATAGAATCATAGAGTTGGAAGAGACCTCAAGGGCCATCTAGTCCAATCCCCTGCCATGCAGGAACCCCATCACAATATTTCCGACAGATGCCCATCCATCCTCTGCTTGAAAACCTCCAAAGAAGACTCCGCCACCCTCCTTTGGGGCAGCATCTTCCACTGCTGGACAGCTCTAACCATTAGAAAGTTCTTCCTAATGTTCAAATGGAATCTCTTTTCCTGTAGTTTGAAACCATTGCCCCGAGTCCTAGTCTCTGAAGCCATGGACAACAAACCTGTTGCCTCTTCAATATGACATCCTTTCAAATATTTAAACATAGCTATCATATCCCCCCTCAGCCTTCTTTTTGAAAGGATAAACATTCCCAGCTCCCTAAGCCGTTCCTCATAAGACATTTCCTCCAGACCCTAAACCATCCTGGTCGCTCTCCTCTGCACCTGCTCAAGGTTGTCAACATCCTTTTTAAATTGAGGTGCACAGAACTGGACACAGTACTCCAGGTGGGGCCTGACCAGAGCAGAATATTGTGGTCCTATCACTTCCCTTGATCTAGACACTATGGTTCTTTTGATACAACCAAGGATCACATTGGCTTTCCTGGCCGCCGCATCACACTGCTGACTCATGTTTAATTTGTGGTCTACCAAGACTCCCAAATCCCTTTCACAGGTACTATTCTCCAGCCAAGTATACCCCATCCTATATCTGTGCAATTCATTTTTTTTACATATATGTAGCACCCTACATTTCCCTCTGTTGAAATCCATTCCGTTGGCTTTGGCCCAGCACTGTAATCTGTCTAATTTGGGGGGCGCAATATCCAGAGGGCTACCCTAATCCAGCCTTCTAATTTGGGGTCCGCAATTTCCAGAGGGCCATCCTATAATCCAGCCGTCTAACTTGGGGTCTGCAATATCCAGAGGGCCAGGCTATAATCCAGCCTTCTCATTTGGGGTGCGCAATATCCACAGGGCCAACCTATAATCCAGCCTTCTAATTTGGGGTGCAAAATATCTAGAGGGCCATCCTGTAATCCAGCCTTCTAAATTGGGGTGTGCAATATCCAGAGGGCCAACCTATAATCCAGCCTTGTAATTTGGGGTGTGCAATATCCAGAGGGCCAGCCTATAATCCAGCCTT
>JAHTLZ010000038.1:1210060-1225797 GCA_023846285.1 Phrynocephalus versicolor | reverse complement strand
CAATATCCAGAGGGCCAGCCTATAATCCAGCCTTCTAATTTGGGGTGTGCAATATCCAGGGGGCCATCCTATAATCCAGCCTTCTAACTTGGGGTGCACAATATCCAGAGGGCCAACCTATAATCCAGCCTTCTAACTTGGGGTGTGCAATATCCAGAGGGCCACGGGCTTCAAATAACTGCTTCCCAGTTTTAGAGGGCTTATACCCTTTCTCTGTTCTTGCTCGTACAAAAATGGTGTTAATCACAAGGCGACTTCTTGGGTTCTTTTAACATACCAAAATCTTAGACAAAAATGACCTCTTTGAAGGCAAAGTCAATTATGATGAAGATTTATTTCCAAATAGAATGACAAAGTAAAATAGATCTAAAATGTAAGAATATTTTCCCTAAAAACAAACAATACTTGTCTAAGTAATCTGTCCTAACCCTTTACTGAAATCCATGGCTAATCTACATAATTCTAAATTCTAATTTAACAAGGATTCATCTTGTAAATGAAGCAATGCCAGGCAATGAATAATAATAATAATGGCGAGTCTTCTCTCTCTGCCGACAAGAATTCTTTGCTGTCCCATCCACGTGATGCTGAAATGTTCAATAAGCATCATCATCCATGCTTCCAAAAAACTATATTTTGACTAACTAATACATTCCATCGATAAAGTTTACTGCAAAGTGAAATCTGTAATGCTAATATGAGACTAAGAAAATGACTCTATGCCCTATGATCCCTAATTTCCTTACAGGTTTTCTCTCTAAAGGCCTGAGAAAGCTTCCCCCCTTCTCTCTGGTGTCCAAAGACTTTATGAATATATACACACACGCACTCATGTATAAATTTATAATGACTTTTTAAAATACATGCTGAGGAGTTGAAATCCTTCAAAATGTTCTCCTGCATCACCTAGAAGGACTAGATCGCTATTTTTAAGATGTTAATTCAGCAAAACAGCTGTGCAGCTGTTGGGGCAACATTTCAGTTCCAATATATTATTGATTTCAAGTCACGGTATATTTTCCCAATTTTTCCGGAAGAGTGTGTGCAGAAGTGCTTCCCTGTCCCTCCTTCTGGGGGCGCTGTGGGATCCCTGTGAAGCTTTCTGCCAGTATGTGCTAACCCCTTCAACTTCAGTGCCACTGGAATTAAAAGGATGCCTGTTGCCTGATGGGTTACATTTCTATTTGCGAGGAGTTACCTCTCACAAATCCTGCCAACTGTGGCACGTAGTCCCTGCCTGAGGGTGTGTCATGTGTTCTGCTTTGTCCTTTGGCTTCCCACAGACGTTATGAGCCCCGTGGCGCAGTGGTTAAATACCTGTCCTGCAGGTAAAACTGTGCTCACAACCTGGGGTTCAATCCCAGGTAGCAGCCGGCTCAAGATTGACTCAGCCTTTCATCCTTCCGAGGTCGGTAAAATGAGTACCCAGCTTGCTGGGGGGGGGGGGGCTTGTGTAGCCTGCCTTCTGTAATTAAACTGTAAACTGCCCAGAGACTACTTGAAGTGCACTTTGCTTTGCTTGGGAGGGATCGGACTAAGCCAACTGCATGAACCTTTGACTCTGCACTCACACCATGTTCACAAAGTGGTTGCTTGTGCGTTTGTGCGTGCTTTTGATCAGCCACATCTCAGGGGCAGCAAGGGACACACTTTGCAGTCAGGATGTCACGAGCAAGCTGTTTCCCCTTCCTGGGCACCAGCCGAAAGGTTCCCTTATGTAACACACTTTATGTAACGCACTGGCTTATGTTCCATATGCATGAGTGCCTTTTTTTTATTTGTTGCAACACTTTGCAGGAGCCCTGCGATTCCGTGTAGACCCCCTGGTGTACAGATGCTGACAATGTCCACCTCCAAATTCCTGCTGGTATGGCTAAGAATAATCCCTATGTCCATTGGAAAGCCCTGGAGAACAGCTCTAGGTCCTGCAGAACCAGCAGATGTAAATATGGCATCGACCATTCCTCAGAACTTTATCCTTAGGAAACCTTGGGAGGGTTGCCCTCCCTCGGAATTGACTTCATAGAATCATAGAATCATACAGTTGGAAGAGACCTCAAGGGCCATCTAGTCCAACCCCCTGCCATGCAGGAACCACATCACAATATTTCCGACAGATGGCCATCCAGCCTCTGCTTAAAAACCACCGAAGAAGGAGACTCCACCACGCTCCTTTGGGGCAGCATCTTCCACTGCAGAACAGCTCTAACTGTCATGAAGTTCTTCCTGATGTTCAAATGGAATCTCTTTTCCTGTAGTTTGAAACCATTGCCCCGGGTCCTAGTCCCTGAAGCCATGGAAAACAAACCTGTTCCCTCTTCAATATGACATCCTTTCAAATATTTAAACATAGATATCATATCCCCCTCAGCCTTCTTTTTCAACGGCTAAACATTCCCAGTTCCCTAAGCCGTTCCTCATAAGACATTTCCTCCAGACCCTCAACCATCCTGGTTGCCCTCCTCTGCACCCGCTTGAGATTGTCAACATCCTTTTTAAATTGAGGGGCACAGAACTGGGCACAGGACTCCAGGTGGGGGCTGACCAGAGCAGAACTGAGTGGTACTATCACTTCCCTTGATATCTAGACACGATGGTTCTGTTGATGCAACCAAGGATCACATTGGCTTTCTTGACAGTGCATCATGTAAAACAGTGGCAGAAAGGTGAAAAAACCCATTGCTCTTGGGTTGTAAAAATCATTAACAACATAAGTTGATAGCAACGTGGAATGTAAGTAACAAGAACCAGTCACCCATTGAGAAGCTGTTAGTCAACTCCTTCATCATTTCTTCTGTCCCTCCTCTTTGTTTTCCTGTGATGGCAAGATAATAATAATAATAAAAAAAAAGTTGATTTTTTTTTTCACAACAGTAAAAACTCTGGTATACGTTCCCCCTTGGCCATGGAACCTACATGTGGGTTGGCATGATAAAATCAAACATATTTTCATACCTTGAAAAGCCTATTTGGGTTGCCATTGGTCGGAATTGGCTTAATGGCCCATAACAAAGAGCAGCCCATTGCAGATGCATGCACTTCACATTTCTAGGGCTGCCCGTCCAGGAAACAGCTTTGGTGGCTTACATTGTCTGCGCAAGTCTCCTTATGCCAACAGGATCTGAGTGTATATCTCTACAGAGATACACAGAGATACGGAGAAAGGGCATTGATTTTCATGCAAGGGTGGCCAGTTGAGCTGGGTTCCTTTTTAATACCGCCATATCTTTTCTGCAAATATCACCCAGACAGTTTACACCAAGGTCATTCTACTTTCTCGGAGAACTGAGGTGTCCAGCGATCTGGCCCTGCCTCTCAGAACGTATTACCATTTCTCCTTCCAGCGACGAGCGTTTATTTCCCTTCATTAAAGCGCCTTTCTGTTGGGGCAGTTTGATGTTTGTCCGGCTGCCAAAATGTCCCAAAGCTCACACCACATGTCCTTGATAAGCACTGGGTTGATGGACGGCTGTCAACTGAAAGCCACGGGCTGGATTCTCTGCTGCCATTTGATCTGCCAGAAATTTTGCAGGGCTCCCCCACTTTACTTTTTTGCCTGTGCAAGGGCCAAGGTCTGGACTATCATTTGTGTCTGTGTGTGTGTGTGTGTGTGTGTGTGTGTATGCAAATGAACCTATGCCTTTTTTGGTACATGGGTTGTTGTTGTTATTGGCACATCAGCCAGGTGAGCCATGCTTTGTGCTATCAACATGTTGTCCTGAAATCTTGGTGGACCAGGAACTTGCAAGAACATGCTCCCTAGTTCCCTCTACTGGTTAATTCTGACATTGCATTTTGGAAGTAGTAAAAGGTAAAGGTTCCTCCTGCACATGCGTGCAACTTGTGTCCGACTCTAGGGGCAGTGCTCATCTCCGTATTCAAGCTGAAAGAGCCAGTGTTGTGCAGGTCCGTGGCCATGTGGCCGGCATGGCTGCAGGGAGACAAGTAGAGTAGGACCCTAATATCCATGGGACAATCAATTCCAAGGCCCCCAGCAGATGCTGGAAAACAGGGATGATAGGAAATGCTGTTTTAACAAGCAATGCTATATGTAGCACACGGTTTGGGGTCAGTTCTGGTAATGACATCATGGAAATATGCTACACATAGCATGGTCTCTTACTCCTTCTAGTGGCCAGTTCTGGTAATTTCATCTTTAGACATCGTGTATTTCTAGGATTTATCTTCTAATATGTTTAATATTTTCAGATCATGGATAAGTGAATCAGTGGATGCAGATGCCACAGAGAAAGGGGGGGGTCTTACTGCATTTATAAAACTGCAAAAGCTTTAAAAAAACCCTAACGTTGATAAAAACTATGTCATAAAGCCTGGAAAAAATGCAGTGAAAATGCTTTGTAAATGCCTTGAAATTCCTTTAAAAATAACTTTGATAGCAACTAGCCAACATCATTCACAATACCTGAAAAGTGGCCTTGTAACTGCTTGTTACATTAGGTTTACAGTAATCTTGTTACTCCTTGTTACTTTGTTTGTTTTCCTAGAACATAACTAGTTCCAGGGAGCAGTGTTATGACTAGTTGCTTCCCAGCTCTGCAAAAACTTGGTTTTCAGTAGTCTTTACTCCTTTGGACTTCAGGTGGAGGCTCACTTAATGTTGGAACACTCTTGCATGTAGTAAGTGCTTCTAGAAGACATAATCAGATAAGCAGAAAATTCCAGAGCCTGTTTCCTTGATGGCAGCTCTCTCTGTTGGAAGTGGAGAACATAGACTGACAATCTCAGGACTCGAAAAGTTACTCTCAGAAAAGGCTTTGTTTCTCTAACTATTGCTTTGCTTATACTGTTCATAACTTCATATTCTCTCTCTCTTTAAGGATCAGCCCCTCCCTCCAAAAGAGAGAGAGAGAACATGAAGTTATGAACAGTATAAGCAAAGTAATAGTTAGAGAGAAGCAAATCCTTTTTTTGAGAGTAACTTTTCAAACTTTTCAGTAACTTCAGAAAGCAATTAGAAATTAATGCACATTATACTCGCAGGCCCAAATCTGGAATTCACCATAGGCCCGACATAGAGAGCTAGTACAGAAATGTCCGAAAACATTAAATGAATTTAAGTCTCCTGGGCCAGATGAATTACACCCAAGAATATTAAAAGAACTGGCAGAAGTAATTTCAGAACCATTGGCAATAATCTTTGAGAAGTCCTGGAGAACAGGGAAAGTTCTATACTTGGTGCAATTTACCTCCTAGAGCTGTGCCTTTTATGTGACTAGACAAGAGGATTTGGGCCGTAGAGCATCATTACTTTTTTCTTACTCATTGCATTATTTTGAGATGCAAAGTTGTTATTCCTTTGTTACATAAAAAAGAATATTAATAAGTGAACTACAATCACTCTTTCAAGGCCCTAGCTATTTGTATGATACTTCACCCTTGGCTTTCTCAATTCAAACCTTAAGTATGTAGCTAGCATAGCTCTCTGCTCCTATTTCTCAATTGTTGTTCTGACAATAAACTTCTTTATTCTGATGCATGTTTGTCACTTGATCTCGTGGGAGGGGAGTCACACACACAGAATACTGGAGCAGCGTTGAGTTGAGAATTTCACGCCTCTGAGATGCGGAATCCTTATGTGAGCCCCTGTCCTCTTTTGCAAAGGATTCACAGCCATATTTCTTTGTGTGAAAATAGAAACACTTGTGTTTATTAGAAAAAGTGCATTCCTGGCAGGACTCCGGGAGCTTGCTCAGCACTGTGGCTTCCCAAATCTTGAAGACACTCTATTGAATCAATTTGTTGGGGGGCTCAGCAGCAAAAAAGCCCGAAGGTGCATTGTGGCAACGGAAGATATCACCCTTGCCTCCGCCTTGAAAGAGGCCACCGCCACGGAGAATTATGAGCAGGAAGAGCTCAATGCCAGTTGCAAGGCCACAAAGCTGCAGGTAGAGGCTGCCCATGCCATGGATGAACCAGAGGCTAGTCCAAGCCAGAGCCCAGTCCGTGGTGTCGAGTTGGTGTGTCAGGCTGATGCATGGACCAAAGATCGCCGAGGCGCTTGCCCAGGCTGTGGCGGTAACCATGAGCGGAAAAGCTGCCGTTTTCGTGATGATACGTGCAGGGCATGCAGAAAGTCAGGACACATTGCCAGGGCCTGTAGGTCGGTGGCAGCTGGAACAACAAGATCACCTAGATCAATGCATCGCAGATCATCCACCACGACTCATTCCTGGATGACTGCAATTATCTCACAGAGATCAACGGAAAGACCGTGCAGTTCCCGGCGCAAGGTAAAACATCAGTCAGAGTGAAGATTGAAGGTCAACCATGCGACATGGAGGTGGATTCCGGATCTGGATTCACCATTGTCTCAGACCAGACTGCAAGGGGGCTCTTTCCTGGGGGTAAGTTCCCCTCTCTGGAACCATTCCCAGCAACCTTGCAATCATACACGGCTGGCCGCATCCACATTCTAGGAATGTGTGCGGTGAGGGTACAATTCCGGGAGAAACAGGCCATGCTTAAATTGGTGATTGCAAAGGGGAGTCGCCCCAGTCTCCTGGGTACTGACTGGTTTCCCGCCTTGGGACTGTGTATATCAGGGCTCAACTCAGTCCAAACTTCCCCAGAGTTGGGCAAGGCATTAGGCCAGGAATTTGCCGAACTCTTCAGTGGAAAACTGGGTTGTTATAAAGGGCCTCCAATTGACTTTGAGCTGGACCCCAGGGTGGCCCCAATCCGACTCAAGCCAAGGCGAGTGCCATTTGCGCTGCAACCCAAGATTGAGGCGGAACTGGACAAATTGGTCAAACAGGGAGTTCTTTCACCTGTGGATTCTTCTAAGTGGGAGACTCCTATCGTCACACCCCTTAAGGCAAATGGGGAAGTGAGAATTTGTGCAGATTACAAATGTACTATCAACAAGGCACTCAGGGGAAATTCATACCCCATTCCAGTTGTCTCGCAGCTGTTGGCAAAACTAGCTGAGGGAAAAATTTTCGCCAAACTTGACCTGGCACAAGCTTACCAGCAGCTGCCAGTGACTCCACAATCTGCAGAAGCACAGACTATCGTAACACACAAAGGGGCTTTCAGAGTAAACAGGTTACAGTTTGGAGTTTGTGTGGCTCCAGGGATTTTTCAAGGACTAATGGAGCACCTGTTAAGGGGTCTGCCAGGGGTTTTGCCATTTTTTGATGATGTTCTGATTGCTGGGAAAGACCCCCAGGAACTAGTGGGGCGTATCCATGCTGTGTTACTCAAATTTAAAGAGGTGGGGCTGCAGCTAACAAAGGAAAAATGCTGTTTTGGGGTGCCATCTGTGGATTTCTTGGGGTTTAAAATTGATGCAACGGGCATCCACCCTACTGACTCTAAGATTAAAGCCATTACTGAGGCACTACGCCCACGGAACAAGACGGAGTTACAGTCATTCCTGGGACTTATTAACTTTTATCATTCATTCCTACCTCAGAAAGCTTCAATAGTGGAACTGTTGCATAAACTTTTGAAGAAAAAGAGTGTGTGGCGTTGGGCTCAGGCACAGCAGAAGGCTTTTGACACCTTGCGGGGCATGTTGACTAGCAGGAGCATCCTTGCTCATTATGACGAGTCAAAACCTCTTGTCCTGGCATGTGATGCCACTCAGTATGGGCTGGGAGCTGTGCTGAGCCATAGGGAAGCGGATGGGATAGAAAAGCCCATCTCGTTCTATTCTCATACGTTGTCCCCAACAGAGCGCAACTATGCACAAATTGACAAGGAAGCCCTGGCAATAGTGGCAGGGATTAAAAAGTTTCATGACTATTTATACGGTTGCCACTTCTTCCTTGAAACTGACCACAAGCCTCTGTTAGGATTGTTCAACCCGAACAAACAGACGCCGCAGATTCTCTCCCCGAAAATGTTGCAATGGTCTATATTCCTGAATGGGTTCCAGTACACCCTGACCCATGTTCCAGGGAAAAGGTTGTGCCACGCTGATGCACTAAGTCGCTTCCCCCTTCCTGGTGTGAGCGATGCGGATCCTGCCCCAGCGGAACGAGTTATGATGCTGGAAACACTTCCGGGGGCCTCTGTAACTGCCACTGAAATAGCTGAGAGAACGCGGAAAGATCCCACTCTCTCCCGTGTGCTCACTTGGGTGGGGAGGGGATGGCCAGGTGTCCCGCATGAAGAAAAATTTAGACCATACGCAACAAGGCAACATGAACTATCCCTGCATAAGGGCTGTCTCCTGTGGGGAGACAGGGTGATCATCCCAGCACCACTGAGAAACAGGGTTCTGGATACACTGCACATGGGGCATCCGGGAATGGTCAGGATGAAGTCGCTAGCCCGGTGCTATGTATGGTGGCCTGGGATGGACCAAGATGTTGAACAATGGGTACGGACGTGCAAGGCATGTTAGGAAGTGCACCTAGAAGTGGCCAGAGCACCAGTCCACTGGTGGGAGCAGACCCGGACTCCCTGGAGCCGGCTGCACTTAGATTTTGCTGGGCCATTCCAAGGAAAGGTTTTTTTGGTCATCGTTGATGTGTATTCTAAATGGTTAGAGGTGGCTATGGTTCCTAGCATGTCGTCAGCTGCAGTCATCAAAGTGTTGAGACAGCTGTTCGCAACCTACGGGTTGCCCGAGACCATTGTGTCAGACAATGGAGCAGCCTTTTTATCCCAAGTATTCAGGGCATTCCTGGCTGATAATTTCATAAGAGGGGTCACCTCAGCTCCCTTTCATCCCTCATCCAATGGGCAGGCTGAGCGCATGGTGCAGACAGCCAAAGGATCTATTGCACGCTTGATGGAGGGTGACTGGTCAACACGCATTGCCTGAATGTTGTTCTTGCAGCATGCGACACCATGTACTACTACGGGCAAGTCGCCAGCAGAGCTGCTCCTAGGTAGAAGGCTGGTAACGGTGCTGGACTATGTCTACCCAGACAAAATGCCAAACCGCAAGGCTAGAGCACCTCCACAGGCAGAGAGCGACTCTACAAGGTATTTTGCTCCTGAAGATTTGGTCTGGGTGAGAAATTATGCCAGAGGTCCCCTGTGGGTGCCAGGGGTGATCACCAGAGCGTCTGGGCCAGTCTCTTATTACGTGACCATTGAAGATGGCAGGGTCTGGCATAGGCACGTGGACCAACTGAGGCGCAGAGCGCCCAGTAGAGTTGGTACAGGTGTGGGAGAATTGCAGCCCGAGAGTGACACCACCCCCATGAATGAGTCACAGCTGCAAGATCAGAGCGGAGATGCCCCAGGAGTGCAGGTACCAATGGCTTCAGCAAATGAATCTGCTCCTGCAAGTCCTCATGGTGCCGAGGAACAGATCAGGGACACTGAGTTGTCTGAAACCCCCTCCGTGTCAGACGAAACTATTGCAGTAGACTCTCCACCACAGACACTGCCTGCTGAAGCCCCTGCAACACCCATAGTCAGGAGATCAATTAGAAGTTGCAGGGCCCCACAATATCTAAAGGATTACGTGTGCTGTGCCCACCAGGGGGGAAGGGGTGTGGTGTATTGAGCTGTATTCCTTTTGGTTTCTGTTCCTGTTCCAAAGGGAACAGGACTATTAGTTGATTCAAGTTGCTGCATTTGGATCCTCAACCCAATTGGTCTCTGCCAAAAGGCAGCTTTGTGATTGGTTGTAATTGTTCCCTCCAAAATGTATCTTTTCCTAGCCAGTCCTGGCTCCTATAAATGTATCTCCCTCTCCCCAATCCCCAGTCTTGTTCTCTCCCTGAATAAAGAGCTGTTACACTAGAAGCTGTCTCCAGCCTGCTATGTCAAAGAGCTGAATCACTGCTGAATTTACTAAACCCACTCTACAACATTGGCTACCTGTGCCTTTTGGGATTGAACTCAGGTTTTGAGCAGAGTTCAGACTGTAATACTACAGTGTAAGCACTGCACCACTAGGATCTTTAAAGTGACCCTTTCTGGCATGATGGGGGGCATTCGAGACCCAACTGCACCCTCAGCCTTGTTATATTTGGCAGCAAAATGAAAGGGAAACAAACACAGCATAAGAACATAAGAAGAGCCATGCTGGATCAGGCCAACGGACCATCTAGTCCAGCTTCCTGTATCTCTCAGTGGCCCCACCAAATGCATCTGGGAGCACATGAGACTAGATCTCTGTCTCCTGATACCACTGCCCTGCATCTAGCCCTTGAAGTATCCCGGTTTTAAGCCTGGGGATTACACATCTCCATCATGGTTTGTAACCCAGGATGGATTTTTCCTCCAGGAATCTGTCCAATCCCCTTTTGAAGGCATCCAGGCCAGATGCCATCACCACCTCCTGTGGCAGGGAGTTCCACAGACTAACACGCTGGGTAAAAATATATTTTCTTTTGTCTGTTCTCACTCTCCCAACCCTCAGTTTGAGTGTATGTCCCCTAGTTCTGGTATTTTGTGAGAGGGAGACGAGCGTCCCTCTATCCACTTTACTCATGCCCTGCATTATTTTTTACGTCTCAATCATATCAGCAAACCAGGGAGCAATTTTAGGTGAGGAACTAGGTTTAAATGAGATACCAGTTGAAGCTACAAATGAGTATTGCCTTCCCTTTTAAGAATCCTGATTCTCCATTTAAATTTCAACTCCTTTGGGCCACGTTATTAACCATGTTTTCGCCCATCTCTGCTCACTTCCTGTCTGAGGCCACAGAGGCCAGCTAGGGTGTCACCATGGTGCCGTTGAGTCAAAGACCTGTAGTCACATCAGATCATGAAGACAAAGCAGAGACTAGAAGCATGGAGTGATAGTGCCACTCTATTCTGCTCTGGTCAGACCCCACCTGGAGTCCTGTGTCCAGTTCTGTGCACCTCAGTTTAAAAAGGATGTTGACAACCGTGGGTACAGAGGAGGAGGACCAGGATGTTTGAGGGTCTGGAACTCTTACGAGGGGCGGTTTAGGGAGCTGGGAATGTTTAGCCATGTTTAAATATTTGAAAGGATGTCATATTGAACAGGGTGCTGGCTTGTTTTCCATGGATTCAGAGATTAGGACTCGGAGCAATGGTTTCAAACTACAGGAAAGGAGATTCCATTTGAACATTAGGAAGAACTTCATGACAGTTAGAGCTGCCTGGCAGTGGAATAATATGTTGCCCCAAAGGAGGGTGGTGGAGTCGCCTTCTTTGGAGGTTTTTAAGCAGAGGCTGGATGGCCATTTGTTGGGAGTCTTGTGATGGGGGTTCCTGCATGGCAGGGGGTTGGACTGGATGGCCCTTGAGGTCCTTTCCAACTTGTCTGATTCTATGATTCTATGATTCTATGATTCTATGACAGTGATGATGAACCTTTTAGAGAACGAGTGCCCAAACTGCAATTCAAAACCCACTAATTTCTTTGCAAAGTGCCAATACAGTTTTGAACCTGTATACAGGAAGCTATGAAAGGGTGATGTCGAGTGCCCACACAAAGGGCTCCGAGTGCCACCTTTAGCACCCGTGCCATAGGTTCGTCATCACTGTTCTATGACATGGAGTTGGATTTGATCAATGGTACTTTTTTGGACTACAAAGCTCATAGTCTCCTGCCAACATCATGGTAGCTGGCCTAAAATAAAGTTTCGAGGGTCTCTTAATGCTATGGATGCAATTCAGACCCAAGAACTGGAGGGGAGGGGATTGAAAGACAGCAAGAGGGAGAGAATGTGAACATTGTCAGTGTAAACTGATATACAGTGGACCCTTGTATAACAAATGGTTTGTATAACATAAAATCTGTACAACATAAAAAATTCTGGAGATAGGGGAAATTTGCTTAAAAGAATCGCCTATGGGGCAAATCCGTATAACATAAAAATGGTTCTGATTAGGGATTACTCTGTTTTCAATGCATTCCTATGGGAAATTTGTATAAAGGAGAATTTGCTTAACATAATTTCATTTGGAACGAATTAATTGCTTTATGCAAGGTACCACTGAAATAGTTCATGCCAGGGAATTCTGGGTCTTGAATGATGGAGATCCAGGGTCTTCTCAGCGCCTTAAATTGTGGTTATTGAGGGGGAATTAGGTCTGTTTCTAACAACCGTTGAACACCCATAGTGCTGTTGCACTAAAAGATGTGAAGGTTTTGGGTTGGGTGGATTTCACATTGGACCTTTGAACCTGGTTCCATTGGCTGTGCAGTCTTTGGGGATCTGAACAGACAAGCACATAGAAAAGGACCCACTTATTTCCGCTGCGGGGTGGGGCGGTGTGTGTGTGTGTGGGGGAGACCCCTGCACTGTTTAATCTTAGGGCTGCACAGACCATCTGGGGCAGGAAGTGGTCGATGTGGTTTCCCTCGCCTGCGGAAGGGCGTCGAAGATCTGGAGGGCGTGGACAATGCTGGGTAGCATGGCGAGAGTGAGGCGGTTAGGTCTCCCTCTTCTTCTGCCTGGGCGTGTGTGAACTTACGAACAGTTGCCTTCTGGAGGATGTGGAGGGTGACCTGACTAGAGCGAGAGAGAGAACGGAGGAAGCGAGACAAAGCAGTGACCATGTTCCAGAGAAAGCGGAGCGTGTCCTTTGGAGGCTATGGATGGTGGGTGTTTCTTTGCCTACTTGGCTAGTGGGAGAGACCTGGGAGGGGGGGGCAGTCGCCCTGAACCCTTCTGTGCTAAGCGCTCCCAAATGCTCCTGTCTCAGCCTCATGTTCCTCCTCCGCTTTGTGGCATTAGGGGTTGAGGGATATCAGTTTTGAATTTTCTCCTCCAGGAATGACTGAAGCTGAAGAAGACTCCGAGTCCCTTGAGCCCAAGGTGCATCTAGCATTCCAGGTTGCATGATCCTCAGGATGCCTCAGTATGTCTTGTTTTGATCCTTCAAAAGGGACTAGGAAAACTGAGCAGGATGGGCTGCTTCCAAGAGGGGTGGTGATCCTGCCCGTTCCGTGCTTCCAGTGGCAAATTTGCTGTGGTCAGACCCCTCCTGGAGTCCTCTGTCCAGTTCTCCGCACCTCAATTTAAAAAGGCTGTTGACAACCTCGAATGGGTACAGAGGAGGGCGACCAGGTCTGGAACAAATGTCTTAGGAGGAGCGACTTAGGGAGCTGGGAATGTTATTCTTACAAAAAAAGAAGCCTGAGAGGGGATATGATGGCCATGTTTAAATATTTGAAAGGATGTCATATCAAAGAGGGGCTGGCTTGTTTTCCATGGTTTCAGAGACTAGGACTTGGAACAGTGGTTTCAAAGTACAGGAAAAGAGATTCAATTTAAACATTAGGAAGAACTTCCTGACAGTTAGAGCTGTTCGGCAGTGGAAGATGCTGCCCCAAAGGAGGGTGGTGGAGTCTCCTTCTTTGGAAGTTTTTAAGCAGAGGCTGGATGGCCACCTGTCGGAAATACTGTGATGGGGGTTCCTGCATGGCAGGGGGTTGGACAGCACCTGGTATTCCCTGGTGGCTGCCCATCCAAGTACTAACCAGGGCCGACACTGCTTAGTTTCTGAGATCAGTTGAGAATGGTTGTACTTAGGGCATCTAGGCTGCTCTTTCTTTAAGTATTGAGTGAATAATAACATATTAACAAGGTGCTGTGCTTTCCCCTGGTCTTGGGGTGCGGGTGGGGGTGGGAGTGGGGAGGAAAGGTGACGTATAGGAATACAGAAAACTGCCTTAGAGAAGCATAGTTTGTCTGGTCCAAACTAGCTATGACATCTTATTGTTTCTTGCTATCTTTAAAAGCAGGCTGTCTTTAGATGGGGTGTAAGGTGCGTGGTGGCTCAGTGGACTAAAGCTTCCGAAATCTGTCGGCTGCAAAGTTGGCAGCTCAGCCGTTCGAATCCCGGGTGCCACGAAGCAGAGTGAGCTCCCGCTGATAACCCCAGCTCCTGCCAACCTAGCAGTTCGAAAGCATGTCAATGCAAGTAGACACCACCATAAAAAGCAGGAAGGTAGAACAGTGTTTCCTTGCAGCCATGCTGGCCACGTGGCAATGGACTTGCACAACACTGGCTCTTTGGCTTGAATACGGAGATGAGCACCACCCCTAGAGTCAGAACCCACTAGCACACATGTGCAAGCGAAACCTTTAGCTTTACCTTAAGAATCAACACTTCCTAACACAGAACATCAAAAGCATATCTTAAGGTTTATTAGAGGTCAAGAGGTGTTGGATCAGTTCTGGCCAGGAGCCCAGAGTGATAGTGTCAATAAGGAAGGGGATATATCTTATGAAGCTCTGGACCATCCTTCACAATCCTCACAGGATTAAGGTGGGACCTGTGGAATATGTGATGGGACCCTTCTATGGGGTGGAGAAAGGTTTGTCATCCCCAAAGAAGCCACAGCCCTCCTTCCAAGAAATAAAGGCAAAAAAAAAAAATCCCTATCCTGCTTCCTTTCGTGATAGCAGATCCTGGATTCATGGAGGTTGAGCGGAATTGATGGAGGGTGGAAGGCTTGGCTTGTTTTTCTTTCTCAATCCTCAATCTCTACGAGTGGAGCCTTTGGAGAAAAAGCTGCCACGAAAGAGTCAGCGGGAAGCTCCTGTTGGAATTATCTGCGGCTAGAGTCACGAAATGGCCACAGGGAAGGACCTCTGGTTAAAACCCCTCTTAATTAAATAATAATACGGGTGGTTAAGAGACCAAGAGTGGAGACCAGAGGATCCAAAAACAAGAAATTAATTACATGCAGGTTGTCCAGGTCTGAAAACAGGGTGGGAAATGAAGCGAATTGAGTTAGATAGATGAAGCCATTCCTCTGTCTGCACTTGGTCCGTCATGCTGACCAGAGAGGCTGAGGCTGGAATTTCGATCCTGCTGTGAAAATGGGCAGCTCCCCCCCCCACACACACACACTGGTGGCCCTTGGAATTAACAAAAACAAAACAAAACAAAAACACACTTCAGGTTTAGAAGGTCAAGGGTGGAAGATGGCCAGTGGGGCTGATTGGGACAAGCATGGATGTGTGGTTTCTTTCATGGTCCACCTAAGAGCTCTTCCACACTGGCAGACTTCTGGATCACTCTGTGGTTGAGGTCTCTGGAGCTGCGGAGCCAGAGGTTGGGAATTCAATTCCCCGGTGTGTCTCCTTGAGAGAGATTGGGCTTGATGACCCACGGGGTCCCCTCCAGCTCTGCAATCCTACAACAAAGCTGTTTCATCTGCCCAAACCTGCTGACCTGCACAGTTCATCCAAATTGGTTAGGAGGGTGTCGGTCCTTGCTTGACTTAAGCTGAAGCCAAGATTTCTCCTTGGCTTTGAACCTTTCCTTTTCATAAAGCCCCCTCTTGTCAACTCCTTGGCTGTTTCCCGCTTCCTGGGATGATTTCCTAGTGACACGTGTCTCTGCAAAGACACTCCAGGAAGTGTGGATGGCAGGAGAAAAACCACGTCACCTTTCTAGCCACCTGTAGCTTGGTGTGGTGTCGTTCTGGGAAGCAATGGGAAATGACCCAAGAGAGCCTCACACCCTGTGCAGGACTTCCCAAATGCATATCTAGTCAACTCAGTGGCAGGGAGCCTGCTGGCCGCCTGGTTGCACACTTCCCCTCTGTGGTAAGAGGTGGGAAATGTCCTTGCACCTGTGAGCCAGCCGGTTAATTGTGAATATATGCCTTCCATTGCTGGGTAAACATTATTTTGCACAGGAAGCCCCATCTCTCCCCAAATGTTTACTTGAAAGGAAGTGGCTGCCTGAATCTCTTTATACAAGGTACCACTGTAGGTAGGTAGGTAGGTAAGTAGGTAGGTAGGTAGGTAGAAAGAAAGAAAGAAAGAAAGAAAGAAAGAAAGAAAGAAAGAAAGAAAGAAAGAAAGAAAGAAAGA
>JAHTLZ010000038.1:1190479-1201361 GCA_023846285.1 Phrynocephalus versicolor | reverse complement strand
CTCTCTCTCTCTCTCTCTCTCTCTCTCTCTCTCTCTCTCTCTCTCTCGTGTGTGTGAATTGGTCCTTGGGGTGGTGGCTGAGGGGAATAATAGAATCACAGAGTTGGAAGAGACCTCAAGGACCATCCAGTCCAACCCCCTGCCATGCGGGAACCCCCATCACAGCACTCCCCACAGATGGCCATCCAGCCTCTGCTTAAAACCCTCCAAAGAAGGAGACGCCACCACCCTCCTTTGTGGCAGCATATTCCACTGCCGAATAGCTCTAACTGTCATGAAGTTCTTCCTAATCTTCAAATGGAATCTCTTTTCCTGTCGTTTGAAACCATTGCCCCGAGTCCTAGTCTCTGAAGCCATGGAAAACAAACCTGTTCCCTCTTCAATATGACATCCTTCCAAATACTTAAACATAGCTATCATATCCCCCCTCAGCCTTCTTTTTGAAAGGCTAAACATTCCAAGTTCCCTAAGTCATTCCTCATAAGACATTTCTTCCAGACCTTTAATCATCCTGGTTGCCCTCCTCTGCACCCGCTTGAGGTTGTCAACATCCTTTTTAAATTGAGGCGCACAGAACTGGACACAGGACTCCAGGTAGGGTCTGACCAGAGCAGAATAGAGTGGTACTATCACTTCCCTTGATCTAGACACGATGCTTCTGTTGATGCAACCAAGAATCGCATTGGCTTTCCTGGCTGTCGCATCACACTGCTGACTCATGTTCAATTTGTGGTCCACCATGCCTGGCACTAAGGGCACTAAGTTACCTTGCCCACCTTCTGCTATCACAAGTCTCAGATGTCTGGGGGAGGGCAAACATTGCCCTATCTTCAAAACGGGCAAAAAAGAGGAACTGGAGAACTACAGGCCGGCCAGCCTGACAACACTGCACCTGAGAAGGGCTCCTGCGATGTTTTTAATACCTCATATAAGCATACAGCCACAAAGGAGGGTGGTGGATAGAGATGGGCACGACTCAGCGAAATTTTCGTTTTCGTTTTTGTTTTTCGTTTTCATTACGCAACAAAAACGAAAATGAAAAATTTCCAGAAAACAAAACGAAAACGAAAACGAAACGAAAAATTTTGCTGTGTTTTTCATTTTCGCTATGACAGACACATCACAATGAAAAGAATGCTAACAAAAATGAAAATTTTTCATTTTTGTTTTGTTTTTTGTTTCATTTCGTAACGAAAACGAAAACAAAAAATGCGCAACCCCCCCGAAAAACGAAAATGAACCGAAATGGACCCCCTTAACAAAAAACGAAAAATTATTTTTTTGAGTCGTGCCCATCTCTAGTGGTGGAGTCTCCTTCTTGGGAGGTTTCTAAGCAGAGGCTGGATGGCCATCTGTCGGGAGTCCTGTGATGGGGGTTCCTGTATGGCTGCGGGTTGGATTGGATGGCCCTCGAGGTCTCTTCTAACTCTATGATTCTAGGTTCATAGAGGGTGCTGAGGTCTTTTAGATGGCTTGGATCCAGGCCATTTGGGACTTTAGAGGTTAAAACCAGCCCGGGAAATGGATGAGCAGGCAATGTAATTGCTCTAGCTGTGGGTTCCGTCATCTGTAATCTCCTCAATCCGCTCTAGTCAGCAATTAAGCTGCTGTGTTTTGGACCCTCTGAAGTTTCCAAACAATTCCCAAAGACAGCCCCACATAGAGTGTGATGCAGTAATCCAGTCGAGATATAACCAGGGCATGTATCACCATGGTCAGATCGGACCTCTCAAGAAATGGGTGCAAGTGTCCTGTCCATACCATCTGGCAGAAAAAAATGAAACGTATCCATCAACACTCGACAAGCAGGAGCAGTAGTTACATCTGTAGGACCTGGACCAACAGCAGTATCCAAGTTAGAGTGGATCTGAATGACTCTGCCCACAAAAAGTTGTGTGAAATTTTCACAGCGAGCTATCGAGGGATTAGCACTATCATCCTGTGGGTTATGACCACATGGAAGGCCACTGACCACTTAGAAGGGCTCCACTGGGTAACTCTGTGTAGATGCTATGGTGGCATTGAAGGTAAGAACATAAGAAGAGCCCTGCTGTATCAGGCCAAAGGCCCATCTAGTCCAGCTTCCTGTATCTCACAGTGGCCCCACCAGATGCCTATGGGAACGCATGAGACTAGATCTCTGTCTCCTGATACCACTCCCCCTGCATCTGGCCCCTGAAGTACCCCAGATTTAAACATGGAGATGACGCATCTCCATCGTGGTTTGTAACCTGTGATGGACTTTTCCTCCAGGAATCTGTCCAATCCCCTTTTGAAGGCATCCAGGCCAGATACCAAGATGTCACTCATCATTGCCACCACTGCTATGGAGTAGGCCTTCCTAGGTGCCCTAGCCAGCGTTTGGTCAGATTCACTCCAAGTTTTCCACTATCATTGTTCCACTCTCCATCCCATTTATGAAAAGCCATCAAAGAATGATTTGAGCAAAGGCTTCTCATGTGAATCCATGGGCGATATTGGCCCCTTCCGCATATTGTGTGGAGGTTGGCAGAATCCAAATATTTCTGTCAAAATGAGCAGCACTTGGCAGGGAAAACGCCCAATATTTCTGCCTCTTTGACAAATGCTCTCCTGATAGATGTAAACAGGGCAGTGGAGTGGCAGCTCGCAGGCGCATGCAGCTGAAATGAGCCCTGAGTCCTGCCGATTGATGACACATCAGGGCAGCAAATTCCCTTTTGCCAGTGTTTGCACTGAATCACCAAATGCAGAATAACTAGATTGGTGTGTTAATTAATTTTATTTATTTTGTAAACTAAACAAAATAAAACAAATATGTTACTTGTCTCCTGTCGCGATACAAATTCAAGCACAATTCCCCCCCAAGATTTCAGCCCAGTGTAATTCATATTTCATTTCCCAACTTAAAAAAACATACTTTCATACTTAATTTCCTTTTTATCCCATTCATATTCTACCTATCTTTACTCACATCTATTTCCATTTAACACCAAAGATAGAGATAGCAAAATACAATATTGTACTAGCCCCTCTGATCTTAACAATGTACTCAATCCTAATATTTAATAAACAACTTAGAATATATTTTAGCTGACTTAATATATAATAGATGTCATCAACAATGTATATTTACTACATCATCAACTACAGAGAAGGCTTACTGCCACCTTTGATTGCAGTGAAACTTCTTAATCCCTCCATCACAATATGACTAACACCTATTCTCCTGCATAGGACAAGTTTCCCCTTTCCCACAACTTTAAAACCCCCAGTCCCACCCACTCTATACCCCAGAGCACAGAGAGAACTCCTAGTTCCCTGAGCTCTTTGCCCTCTGAAGATGCCAGCCACAGAGTCTAATGAAATGTCAGGCAGAAAAACTTCCAGAAAATGGCCAAACAGGCCAAAAAACTGACCACAACCATCAGATCACAGCTGTGAAAGCCTTCGAGAATACAAGGTCCAGCACTCTGGGATGATGGAGAACAAATCCTTTACCAACTCTGTAGGACTACCTTGCAAGTATATGAGAAGTGCTATTCTACCTCCTCTCAATCTGCTAAACATGCCCAGTACTTTGTCTTTCCTCTAAGGATTTGGTCGCCAGGCCCTTGATCATCCTTTCTGAACCCATCCCAGTTTCTTGGCATCCTTCTTAAAATGTGGTGTCCAGATGTGAGTGCAATAATCTGGATGAGGCCTCTGAAATGCCAAACTACAGCGGGCTGAGGGTTTACTCTTGAGGAGGAAAGAGATACCCCTCCCTCACCTGCCCTAGTATAATATGTCTTCAGAAAACCTCCACTGCACAGGGGGAGTGTGTGAGCGTCTCCTGGGTGTGCACCCAATGTGGTTTGTGCTGCATTCCTAAATCAATGGTTGGCATTGGTGTACGCCAATTATGGTGACCCAACAGACCCCAAAAATGGGCGTGAGACTGACAAACCTCACGAGTTTGCTTAATGTGAATGTTTGCTTCCTGGGAATTATTTTATTCATCATTCGATTTATATACTGAAACCATCTAGCAGAGAGCTACTCTGGGCGGTTTACAAACATAAACAAATTACAATAACATGCATTATGCAACTTAAAATAGTAAATAAACAAACTAGTCAATCAAAACCAACATAACACGAATCAAACGAGGGCAAGTAAGCACAAATAAACCAAAAACATTCAGTAATTCAAAATAAAATACAAATGAAAAGCAAAAGAGCTGATAAAGAATTATCATAAGGTGGAAAAGAAGAGTAGTGTCTTATTTATATTAACAAGTTGGAATGGAATGATCAGGGAAGGCCAATCAATAAAGCCAGGTTTTCAGTAATTTCGTAAAGGGTTGCAGCGAGGGCAGCAGGCGAATCTCTTGTGGCACCTTGCTCCACAACTGGGGTGCAACCATTGAGATGGCCCGGTTCCTTGTTGCCACTTTTCATGCCTCCCTCGGGATCGACACCTGTAAATAGCCAGTCTGGCTTGAACAAGTGGTCCTGGCAGTTCTTCCTGGGAGGAGCCGTTCTGTCAGATACTGAGGTCCCAAACCGTTTAGGACAGGCATGTCCAAAGTCAGGCCCAGGGGCCAAATGTGGCCCATTTTCAAATTTCAAGTGGCCCGCAGCCTCTTCTCCATGCCGGCTCAGCCTGTCACACAGCTGAGCTCCTCCCCATACTGGATGGAGACGTCAGCTTGCAGTTTTATGGTTTGCCTGCCCTCCCTGCCTCCATCTGTTCCCCCAGCCAGTTGCCCAGCCTCCCCCCCCGGCTCCATTGCTGTAGTATCCTCCCTGCCTCTTTGCATGTCCTGGAGGCTAGTCCAAAGTAAAGCCCAGGAGCCAAATACGGCTGAATGGTCGGCCCCCACACATTTTCACTTCACCAAATCTGGCCCTTCTTGTAAAAAGTTTGGATACCCTTGGTTTAGGGCTTTGTATCAAAACGTTGAAGCCAATGAGGTAGCAAATTGGCAGCCAGTGCAGAGTGGCCAGTACAGGGGTAATATGCTGGAATCTTTTTAACCCTCTAAACAGTCTGGCCGCTGTATTCTGCACTAGCTGTAGTCTCTGCATTAATCTCATAGGCAGCCCCACGTAGGGACCTCAGTATCTGCTGGGGATTGGTTCCAGGCCTTCCCGTGGATAACAGAAACCATGGATAAGAAAGAACATGGAAAACCCCCAAAACTGCTGTTTTACAACAGTAGCTTGCTTTATGGCTGCCGTTTGTGACAGTAGCTTCCTTTGCGGTGGCTGAATTGCTTATTTAATTTTTTTCCTCTGCCAACCGTGGATAACTGAGTAAGTGGTTAATGACTTGGTGGATGGGGGGGGGTCCTACTGTAGTCTACTCTTGAGATTACAAGTGAATGAACCAGTGTGGTCAATGCCCCAAAGTCCAGGAAGGCCCGCAGCTGTGCAATACTCCGCAGAAGGCAATGAGTGGCGCAGACTGGGCCTCTGAGGCCACCTGGGTTTCCATGGTGAGCGCCGGGTCCAACAGGGCGCCCAGACTCAATTCCTGTTCCTGTTATGGCTGCCATGGAGCAAAGGCAGGCTTCCTCCTCCTCTCCCTGTCACTTGATCACCCCCCCCCTTCTGTGGTGTGGCTCCTGTCCCACTGGGGTTTCTTTCTAGACAAGTTTGGATCACTGTTTCTTTGCTGTGTGACCCAGTCTCCCCATTCTACTTTGATCTGGGACTTCCCAAAATCAGACCAGGCTGATCGGGCTCCAGATTTTGGATTGGGCCAAAAATGATGGAAAATGTCTCTGTCTGACAACCCATTTCCCAACGCTTCCCAAAGTACAGAGAACTATTCTCTGGCTCCCTCTTGTGGGCAGTTTCAGCACCTTTAGAACACTTTCAAAATGACGAAAGAAAAAAACAAAACAGTATTTTCCAGGGATGTGGGCGAGGCTTTTGGTTCCAGGTTGAGTCTTTGATACCAGGTCCAGAGCCCAAAGCCCAAACTCTGAGTCCCTGGTATTTCCTACACAGGAAGGTTGAGAGAATGGCATAAAACAAAATTCATTGGTAAATAAAAATAAAAATAAAAAAGCTTAGCTTACATTTTTTGTTTTAGTAGTGACCAATAAAGGTGCCACCTAGCCTACTTTTGGATTTGTTTTCCTGGTCCCATGGCTCAACCCACTTTTTTACTTCTAAAACATATACAAAAATAAAAATAAAAGAACAAATAAAAAGACAAAAATGTAATGCAACTTAAAAGACCATATTTTTAATGTGAGCCTTTGTGGATAATATGTGCCTAAAAACCTCATTTTGCTTTTCAAAATCAATGCTTTCTAGATCTGAAAGTAAGTAGAAGGCATTATTAATTACACCAGAAGTAATGTTGTAACTAGTTATTTTAGTTATTTCTAGTTATTTTAGCCATTTTGAAAATAGTTATTTTCAAAAGTTACTTTTGAAGGCCACTGGAATGTATTTTGGGGGCCCATTTCACAGAAAATGTTCATGCACTATCATGCACTATGACACTACCTGCCCCATCCTCTCAGGTGAGGATGAGAAACGGCATTAAGAACATAAGAACATAAGAAGAGCCCTGCTGGATCAGGCCAAAGGCCCATCTAGTCCAGCTTCCTGTATCTCACAGTGGCCCCACCAGATGCCTCTGGGAGTGCATGAGACTAGATATCTGTCTCCTGATACAACTCCCTTGCATCTGGCCCTTGAAGGACCCCGGTTTTAAGCCTGGAGATGACACATCTCCACCATGGTTTGTAACCTGGGATGGACATTTCCTCCAGGAATCTGTCCCATCCCCTTTTGAAGGCATCCAGGCCAGATGCCATCACCACATCTTGTGGCAGGGAGTTCCACAGACTTACAACGCATTGGGCGAAAAAATATTGTCTGTTCTTCAATCTGGCTTCAGACCTGGCTATGGGATGGAGGTGGCACTGGTTGCATTGGCAGATGACTTGCACAGGAAAATGGATCGGGGATCTGTGTCCCTTTTGGTTTTACTAGACCTGTCTGCCTTCCTCATGGTGTGAGAGGATCTTTTATTTTCTGGGGGTATTGCTCTTATGGTTTTGCATAGATTGCCTAATCTGTGAAAGTTTTTGACATGAGCTCGTGGCATAACATGCTGGGAAAAATGGCTTCCACAAACATTGCAGTAGCTACTGCATTATTGCTGGACCTTTGAAAATCTGAGGCCTTGGATGGGTTATCCCCATCTTTCAGCTAGTCTTACTGTGCATGCAGATTGTGTTTTTGTCTCTTTGTCTGCTTGCCTGATTAAAGAGAATGGACACTAGTTTTTTCAAGATGGTCCCAAATACATTTTTGTGTGACTTGCCAAAAACCCATCAACACCACACAGCACAACTTAACAGGCAGAAAAGCTTTCCTTGTTTCACTCTCAGACGGGTGAAGTGGAACTTAGTGCAGCTTGGACCTGCCTAATCCAGGAGTCTCATCCTATTGTGGAGGAACAAGAACAAACAGAACGAAAAAGCAATTTACTAAGCCATGTTTCTGTCTTTCCTGCTTGTTATTTTACTTTTGAAATGCAATTCACTTCCATGAAATTTTGAAATAACAACTAGTTGCAGGGGATATCTTACTTATAGGTAGTTACTTCCAAGATCTGGTTTCCTTTTGTGCATCACAAAATTTGACTTGACCTTTTGAAAGGGCTGTGTGTTTGCAAAGCCACCCCTAGGCCGGAGGGAAAAGCAGAGCTGAAATGTCTAAATCCAGGCAGGATATGTGGGAAGATCCCTCTAACATCCTTATTCTTCTATAGCAGCATCTTCCACTCAGCAACAATATAATCAACAATAACATCCATCTTGTGGATTCATCTTGATGCCTCCAATAGGCCAACTTAAAAAACACCACACCTTCATTCCAAGCTTTTGCTGCTAAAAAGGGGGGCTCCCCCCTTGTTAGTCATGACTCGTGACATCACAAAAAGCTGTTGTGATGCTAGGGAAGTGCCGTCTGTTTGCCACCGAATGTGCAGGGGAAGAAGTAGCAGACCATACGCTAGAGTTCATCGAATGGTGCTTTTCAACTAGAGATGGGTACACATTGCTGGTTCAGTGGTTCGTGCTGGTTCATTTTTTGTTTCGTTTTTGTTTTTGCCAAACAGGTGCTTGGCATTTCTCAGCCCCTCCTTCTCCATCGGACGCACACTCAGGGGAGGCATGGCTGGGAAGCCTGGGCACTGGGCAGAGGCTGTGAGGCTGGGAACTGGTGAAAATTGTTCAACCGAAATGTGAACCAGCATGAATTGCTGAACTGGTGATTCGTGCCCATCTCTAATTGCAACCCACTTGGCCCCAGGTTGGTCGGTCTGCTTATCTATTCCTCTATTTGTTGCAATTCCATCCTCTCTCTCTCAAGTCATTAAAAAAAGACAGGATTGAAAAGCAGCATCTAAATAGCAGTGGAACGATCAGTAATTGAGGAATCGTTAGAATCATCATAGCAAAACAAATTAAGAAGTAGAAAACCATTTTAAAAACAGAATACAAAATAGTTTATTGCTTTCTAACCAATCTGGATACAAAGATAAATGGAAATTAAACCATTTTAAAAGGGAGCATTAAGTATCTGCTATAAATAAATATAAAGAATCAGAAAAGCACAGCCTAGTAACATAACAAAATAACACTTCTCATACAAGTTTGAAATGGTAAGATTAACTTTTAGATATTGTGAAGTAGGCAATGAGGACAGGTAGGCCACCTCATGAGGAGAGAGGAGTCCTTGGAAAAGTCCATGAGGTTGGGAAAGATGGAAGGCAAAAGGAAGAGAATACAGCAGAGAATGAGATGGATTTGACCAAACTCTGGGAGGCAGTGGAAGACAGGAGGGCCTGGCGCGCTCTGGTTCATGGGGTCATGAAGAGTCGGACATGACTTAATGAACAACAACAACAACAACAACAACAACAACAACAACAACAGCTTAGGTCTTCAGTTAGCAAGCCAGGAATAGGGAGGGGGGGTTGATTCAATTCCCCTACTGCTAGTGGACAGCCACTATCAAGTATCGGTTACGCATTCATTTTCAAATGCGCCCCAATTCACTGCTAAACGATCTACTAAGGGCGTTTATACACAACCCCTAAGCTCCGCGGCAAAGGGCTGCAAGCTCCGGACCTTAAAAATGTTTCCCCACCAGGTCCGGAGTTTGCAGACAATTAAGTGTGACCCCGCCCACCTAAGCGCGACCCAGCTGCACTTTTCTTGTACCTGCTCTTTGATGGTAAAAAATATTTAATGCGGATGTGCTGGGCTCTCCTCGCTTCTTTTTGTTTTTGTTCTTTGCCTCCCGCCACTTTAAGAGCAACCAGGAAGTCACCGGCGGCTCACCCGGCAGCTCCCACCCACCGGGGAGGTAAGGTTTTCTTCTTTTGTCCTTTTTTTTCCTCCCTCCCTCACGCAGCCAGCAGCCAGCAGCCAGTGTGGAGACGCACGAAGAGCGACAAACCCCTAAGATCGCTGGTCCGAATTTAAGGGACCAGCGGATCTTAGGGGTCGTGTAAAAGCACCCTAAGTGACACCTATAGATCCAAATGGTATCAGAACATCTGCATAAAGATAGTGTCTATTGGAATTGATCTAGACTATTTATCCGACTGCAATGAACAATTCTTATACAACTCTATTCGTCAAAGACTTTGGGACATTGAGAGACAGAATATTGTTGGAAGAGTTAATCCAATTTGCTCCCCTCTATATTATGGCCTAACCCTCAACCCAGAATTTGGTTCAAATTATTTCAAGAATCTCTCGAATCCTCAAGAGAGACGGGCATTTATGTTGGCAAGACTGAACATTTTTCTTTCCACTGTCACTCTAGGAAGATACTCTAAAATGCCTTACAAGAGCAGACTCTGTAAATTCTGTAGGTGGGAACCTGATTCTGTTGTACATATTCTGACTCGATGTCCCGGCCATCATATTAATCGACAACAATTAATTGGCTCCATTATTTCCAAATTAACAACAACCCCTGAGACTATTACTGCTACTCTTTTGGCAGACAAAGATAAAAGCATGACAGAGCTAGTAGCCAAATATTTATTACTAGTTTCTCAAAAGAGTAGCCCTGCTTCCCTTTAAGTTTGGTTTATGGTAACCCCAGATTAATGTGGTCGCTATTTAGGCACTGAGAGGTTTGCCTATCGTAACAATTTTAACGACTATTTATGCCAATAAAGGTGACTTTGACTTTGACTTTGAATTCCCCTACTGGGCTGGACTTGATGATATGGATCCCCTCGAGCTCTGCAATTCTAAGATGCTTACAAGTAGAGATGGGCACGACTTAGCGGTATTTCCGTTTCCGTTTCCGTTACTCGGTTCTGTTACTCTACGGAAACGGTAACGGGAATTACTCCGCCAGACTTCGAACTCGAACCGACGAACGAACAATTTGGTCTGATTTGTCGTGCTCGTTACTTGCATCGCGCGATCGCGCGCGATGCCAAGCAGCACAGAAAAAAAGTTTTTAAAAGTTAAAAAACCCGGTTCCCGGCCAAAAAGCAGGCGGAAATATGCCTGCCGTGCCTCAGGGCACCTACCAGAGGGGTGGTTTCTGGAGGTCCCCGGCCTCCCCCCCCTCCTCCCTCCTGGGCTGCTCTGGTGGGACTCGCCGCAGGCTCGCAGCAGCAACAAGCCGCACGGCACGAGTCTCGCCGCCGGCTCAAGCGGCACGGACGGCACAGGAAAAAACTTTTAAACTCTCCCCCCACCCATTCCCGCACGGCACGAGTCTCGCCGCCGGCTCAAGCAGCACGGACGGCACAGGAAAAAACTTTTAAACTCTCCCCCCACCCATTCCCGCACGGCACGAGTCTCGCCGCCAGCTCAAGCAGCACGGACGGCACAGGAAAAAACTTTTAAACTCTCCCC
>JAHTLZ010000038.1:1162766-1190469 GCA_023846285.1 Phrynocephalus versicolor | reverse complement strand
TGCCTGCTTGACTAAGGGCGCAGGGCACCTACTGGAGGGATTGTTTCTGGAGGGGTGGTCCCGCCTCCCCCCCATCCTGGGCAGCCGGACTCGAGTTGCCATGCCATGCGGTGCGGGCGGGGGATCCAAAATGGGGCGGCGAATGCAATATTGTTTTTGAAATCGTGGTCCAAAAACACACAAGCACAACAGAAACACGCGGAAATTTATAAACTGCCAGATTTTTCACAGTAGCAGTGGGTTTTTTCTTGCAACAAAATGTCTCTCCTCTCCTCCTCTGTCCTCCATTGATTTTATTTTATTTTATTTTTTTACACCTGCGCAGTGCGCAATGATGGGCTGGCCCAGTGGCCTGGCCAGCCATGTGGGAGGGTACGACCATGCAAATTTTTGGAGCCATCCCACCAATCGCATGGCCACTTGGCCACGGAGACTTATGGGATGTGCCAAAAAGCCCCCTAAAACCTGCCCTAGCCCCCTAACCCCCTAACCCTAATCCTTGACTCCTTACCCATACGTCACAGACTGTCTTCTTAGTGGGTGAGAGAGGCACCCAGAGGTGCAACCCAATAGCCCACCGTAACCTTACCCGTCAGTAGCCTAACCCTAGCCCTTGCACTAAGCCACCTTAGCCCATAGCCAGATCTACTTGCATTGCACTACACACGCAAGTACGATTCCCTTCTTTGTGGGACATGGCAGGTGCGACACGCTCGTACCAGGGGATCAGGTACTTGAGCGGGTCTCTGCCTGCAAATGGTATGCATAGCCATATGGTTATGCATGCCATTTTGCAGCAGCAGCAGGTGAGGAGGGGAGACCCCCATGTTGAGGGGTCTCTTGGAGCCTGCTGCTGCTGTCCCTTCCTAGTGGGTGAGGATAGGAGGCACCCACGGGTGCCACCAGGAGCCCACTTTCCCTTTATAGCGGGCCGGCGGAGGCACCCACCCCACAGAGGTGCCTCCAGGAGCCCGCTACCCCCCCAAAAAAACCAGTATAACGACAACGAAAAAACGAAAAAACGAACCGACTAATTTTTGTGAATTTTCGCGAAAAACTGAAACGAGCCGACACAGGCTGCCTCCGACACACGACAACTCGAAAACGTCATTTTCCCGAGTCGTGCCCATCTCTACTTACAAGATGTCTCCGCCAGCTATCAGAAATAAAACTGCACTTAATTAGGAGTTGTTCTTGACGCCAGCTGTTAACCTTTTAAGATATTGGTCTCTCAAGTATGCATCCAGTTGGCATTCTGTTAAAAAAGTGTGCCATACCCATTTACCATCTCTTCTTGGCTTTTTTGGCTAAGATCAAGACAAATGTGGCGAATGATATTAAACACCAAAAGCTGGTCAGGGGGGAAATGTTCAAAAAGAGTTTTTTTTCAAAGAACAAGAAATGCAATGTACTGCATAGTCATAGATCAGTAATGGTGAACCTTTTAGAGTCCGAGTGCCCAAACTGCAATTCAAAACCCACTAATTTCTTTGCAAAGTGTCAGTACAGCAATTTAACCTGAATCCAGGTGGCTGTGAAAGGGGCGATGTTGGGTGCCCACTGCTCACAGAAAGGGCTCCAAGGGCCACCTTTGGCAGCCATGCCATAGGTTTGCCATCACTGTCATAGATCATCAATGTGAAGGTTTGTTCCTGGGGAATAAACAGAGATTCGGGCATCTGTCTCATGATCAGTTCGCCTTTCCTTGCATTTTATATAAATCAGGGGCACCAAACTTTAGCGGGCATCCAAATCTAGAGGTGAATCTAGCAGTGCCCTAGTAACTGAGGGCAAGGGGTCTTGTAGTCCTGCACAAGGGAGGCCGGGGGAACTTGGCATTCCTTTCAGCACCCCTCTCCCCTCCCCTAAATTGCTTTTTCTAAATTTTCTAAATTTGTTTTAAGTGGATTCTCCCTTCTCATGCTGGCATCTGAACTGGAGGGTTTCATTGTTTGATCTCTCTTCTCACACACCCTTCCTCTGTTTTTCTTCTTTAATTTGGCTTTCATTTGTTCCTATGATAATAACCATGCATAGATTTCTAGGTTGTTGAAATTAAGAGAAAATGAGTCCCTATTACAGAATGGGGGCACGTGAGAAGAAAGAGGAGCTCATCTTGTCTGAACACTTTGCAATTTGCTCAGCCTGATTTTCTGTAATTAAATAGAAAGGAAGGAAGAAAAAAGGTTTACGGGGAGTTATGGCTGTAATTAGGGGAAGGCCGATGTGTTATAACATCCCAGCCACTCCTTCTGGTGACTAGCTGTCTAACAAGGAGAGACTGTCCTGTTAAATGTACTGTGTCCAGTTTTCACACCTCAGTTTAAAAAGGATGTTGACAACCTTGAACAGGTCCAGGGGAGGGCAACCAGGTTGGTTGAGGGTCTGGAAAAAATGTCTTACAAGGAGTAGCTTAGTGAGCTGGGAATACTTAACATTTTAAAAGAAGGCTGAGAGGGCATGTGATAACCATATTTAAATATTTGAGAGGATGTCATATCGAAGAGGGGACAGGTTTGTTTTCCATGGCTTCAGAGACTAGGACTCGGGACAATGGTTTCAAATCACAGGAAAAGAGCTTCCATTTGAACATTAGGAAGAACTTCCTGATGGTTAGAGCTGTGTGGCAGTGGACTAATATGCTGCCACAAAGGAGGGTGGTGGACTCTCCTTTTTTGGAGGTTTTAAAGCAGAGGCTGGATGGCCACCTGTTGGGAGTCCTGTGATGGGGGTTCCTGCATGGCAGGGGTTAGGACTGGATGGCCCTCGAGGTCTCTATGATTACATCTAGACAGTGCATGGCTGTCTGTAGCTTTCTGGAGGAGGAAAGCTTTGTCCTAGGATACTTCATAGATTTCTGGATATGCAGATCTGTAGACTCTCTCACAGTGTAAATTGAATGTAAAGCTCATGTTTTTGGCCTTTTTTGTTTGATCTCAGATGTTGCACCTTCTGTTAGGCTGGACAAGGTCTGCTGTTTTTCTGAAGCCACCTGGCACCTGGTTCCTTGCTTTGTGAATCCACCAGGGGGTGCTTTTGCCACAGCAGTTGTGCAGAAGTGTGTGTGGGGAGGGGGCGACGCTGCATCAGATCTCTTCAAATGGCCTGTATAGTTTCAGTTTTAAGACCCCTGATTTCTTGCCAATGGCTTTGTGCTTCCAGCATCCACACTGGGGCGCTTTCGCCGTGGCCATCTTTTATAGTTGGCAAAATGCAGAGGCGCCCTCCTCGATGCTGAAACGTAACTTTTAAAAGGGGGAAAGTGTGCTGAATTATTTTATTTTAGTTAGATGAGCAGAATAAAATCCATGCTGGCTTCTAGTTATTGTTGCATTGTTTTCTTGCATAGTGACCGCTTAATCATAGGTTCCAGGATTTTTTGTGGGGTTGATGTCAGGCTGACTGGCCTGTAGTTCCAAGGTCCCCTTTTTTGCCCTCCTCATTCAGTCATCTGGCACTTCACCTGTTGCCTATGATTTCCAGAAAATAATGGACAGTGGTTCTGAGAGTTCTTCAGCCAGTTCCTTCAGTCCTCTTGGATGTAGCTCATCTGGCCCTGGAGATTTGAACTCGTTCCAGGTGGTCGGGTATTCCTTGACTATTTCTTTAGCAATCTCCAGCTGCAGGTCCACTTGCACATTAAGAACATAAGAACATAAGAAGAGCCCTGCTGGATCAAGCCAAGGGCCTATCTAGTCCATCTTCCTGTATCTCACACTGGGCCCACCAGATGCTTCTGGGAGCGCACGAGACTAGATCTCTGTCTCCTGATACCACTCCCCTGCACCTGGCCCTTGAAGTGCCCCGGTTTTAAGCCTGGAGATGACACATCTCCATCATGGTTTGTAACCTGGGATGGACTTTTCCTCCAGGAATCTGTCCAATTCCCTTTTGAAGGCATCCAGGCCAGATGCCGTCACCACCTCCTGTGGCAGGGAGTTCCACAAACCCACCACACGCTGAGTAAAAAAAAAATTCTTTTGTCTGTTCTTACTCTCCCAGCCCTCAATTGTAGTTGATGTCCCCTAGTTCTGATATTTTGTGAGAGGGAGAAGAGCGTTTTACTAGAGGTTCAAACTTTGTTTTAGGGGAAAAGACTGAGCTAAAATAGGAAATGAGCATCTTTGCCTTTTCTTTGTCATTTGTTTGCTCAGCTATTCACTGGGTAGCTTTGCTGCAATTTCGTTTCTTGGTCTTTTGCTTCACAGATATCTGAAAAATGCTTTCTTATTGCTTTTAGTGTCTCTAGCTACTCTCAGCTCACTCTTTGCTTCTGCTCTGTCCTAATAGTGGACCAAGGAAATGCAGTGGACATAATATACTTAAACTTCAGTGAGGCATTTGACAAAGTAGACCACCACCTCCTTCTGCGTAAGATAGAACAAAGTGGGATAGGCAGTGCAACTACCAGATGGAACCACAGCTGGCTGACCACAGCTGGCTGACTCAATGGAACCACATCTACAGGGAAGTGTGCAGTGGGGTCCCTCAAGGTTCTGTCTTGGGCCCAGTGCTCTTCAACATCTTCATAAATGACCTTGATGAGGGGATAGAAGGAGAACTCATCAGATTTTCAGATGACACAAAGCTGAGGGGAACTGTCAATACGTTGGAAGAAAGACTCAATATTGAGAAGGATCATGACAGACTTGAACATTGGGCCCTGTCCAAGAAGATGCAGTTCAACAGCAAGAAAAGTATAGTCCTGCACTTAGGTAGGAGAAACTGGGTGCACAGATACAGGATAGGTGGCACTTGGCTCTACAGTAGTATCTGTGAGAGGGATTTAGGTGTCCTGGTGGACCACTACTTAAGGATGAGGCAGCCGTGTGCTGCAGCTGCCAAAAAAGCGAATATGGTCCTAGGCTGCATCAAGATCAAGGGGAGGGATAGTACTACTCTGTACTGCCCTAGTGGGGCTGCATTTGGAATACAGTGTCCAATTCTGGTCACCACAATGCAAACAAGACAGAGGCCCTAGAAAAAGTGCAGGGAAGAGCCACAAAGATGATAAGGGGACTGGAAGCTAAATCATACAGAGAACGACTAAAAGAACTAGGCATGTTTAGCCTGACCAAGAGAAGACTGAGGGGAGACATGACAGCAGTCTTCCAAGACCTGAAGGGTTGCCAGCCACAGGGAAGAGGGCATGGATTTATTCTTGGTTGCACCTGAGTGTATAACAATAACCAGTGAGTGGAAACCCATCTGAGGGAGAGCCAACCTGGAAATCAGGAGAAATTTGCTGCCGGTGAGAGCCATGAAACACTGGAACAGCTTGCCTCCCGTCCCGATGTTGTGGGTGGATCGCCATCTGTCCGTCATGGTATGAGTTCTCCTGCCTTTGAGCAGGGGGTTAGTCTAGAAGACCTCTGGGGTCCCTTCCAACCCTATGATGATTCTATGATTGTATGATTCTAATACCACCCTTCCCTTTCCTTGCTACTGGTCTGTACTCACATCCCCTAAAATCCGCTGCAAAGTGATCTCTGAAGCGGAGCCTAAAATTGTTATTAAGAAAAATAAAGTGCGACCACGACCCCTGAAGCACGACCCAGCGCATTTTCCAAGTACCTAGTCTCTAGTTGGTACAAAGCATGTCTCAGTTCCAGTGAAGCATCTTTTACCTGACCTTCTCCCCACCCCCCACCCCCCCGAGGTTTTTTGTGAAGCCACGCTGGCCTCTTTTGCTGCTTCCAGCCTTTTCTTCTTATTGGGACGGACTGTGCTTTTAGAATTTCTTTTGAATTCCCACCCTTCTTAGACACCTTTGCTTGTTAGGATCCCCTGCCACGGGGCCTGACTCCCCTTTGTTGTGAGGTTATTTCAAAGGAGCTCGAGATCTCTCTCTTTTTATTTTCCATGCTGGAGAACTTGGAAACCCAGAGAGCAAAGTCCTGCCAGTGGGGCTTCTCTGATGGCCGGGATGTTACATAAGAACCTAAGAAGAGCCCTGCTGGATCAGGCCAAAAGCCCATCTAGTCCAGCTTCCTGGATCTCACAGTGGCCTCTGGGAGCACATGAGACAACTAGATATCTGTCTCCTGATCCCACTCCCCTGCATCTGGTCCTTGAAGTACCTTGTGTTTTTAAGCCTGGAGATGACACATCTCCATCATGGTTTGTCCCCTGTGATGGACTTCTCCAGGAATCTGTCCAATCCCCTTTTGAAGGCATCCAGGCCAGTCTCCATCACCACCTCCTGTGGAAGGGAGTTCCAAAGATTAACAACACGCTGGGTGAAACAATATTTTCTTTTGCCTGTTCTTACTCTCCCAGCCCTCAATTTGAGTGGATGTCCCCTAGTTCTGGCATTTTGTGAGAGGGAGAACAGACGGGATGACATCTTGGCGTAAAGACAAACTGGCTTTTATCTTTCCCCACAAAAGAGTTCTAGTTTGGCACAGCAACAGAGAGAGCCTCCTTCCTGAGGGAAGGGTATGGCGAAGAGGGTGAGAGACACAGGGAGAGAGACACACACAGAAAGTATTTCACCTTAAAAGCCCCTGCTCGATTCTGCCCTATTTTGCTCTCAATAGCAAATCCTCTTTCATACCGGGTTCTGTCTTCAGGAAAGAGGCAACCTACTTAGGAAGAAAATCAGAATGTAAGACATCCTTCCAAATTCAGCAGGGAGGGAAGTCTGCCAACACGTCTCAGGTCTTGAAAAGTTGCCTCTGGGGCTCAGAATCCCCAAATCCCCCAGGTTACCTGAAGGATTGTGGGATAGTTTCCCCTAAATGTAACTTTTTGACAATTCTGTGGTGGTTCTTATGTGCCTCCAAGTCATCTCCAATTTATGGCGACCCTGGGGATGAGTGACCCTCAGAGTGTCACGTCTTCAACAGCCCTGACCAGGTCTTGCAAATTCCAACCTGTGGCTTCCTTTAGGGAGTCAATCTATCTCACATTTGGGCTGCCTCTTTTTCTCCAGCCTTCAATTTTCCTAGCATTATAGTCTTTTCCAGCAAGGCTTCTGTTCTCACGATGTGTCTAAAATAAGGCAGACTGAGTTCTGTTATTTTTTGCTCCTAGAAATTATTTAGATTTGATCTACGACTCTCTTGTTTATTTTTCCAGTGGGCCAGGGTACCCACTGAGCTCTCCTTCATCATTATGTTTTGAGGGGGGGGATATCCCTATAAGAACATAAGAACATAAGAGCAGCCTTGCTGGGACAGGCCACAGCCCATCCAGTCCAGCATTCTGTCTCACACAGCGGCTCATCATTCGCTTCAGGGTATTCCCAAGCAGATGTCTTCACTTGCTCATGATTCCCCGCAAATGGCATTGAGATATCCTGCCTCACTCTTCAACCTGGAGGTTGTCCTTAGACAACCATAAGAATAGCCATTGATACCCTTGTTCTCCATGAACGTGTCCAATCCTTTCTTAAAGCTGTCAAGGCTGACAGCTGACACCACAGAGCAGTCATCCTCTGGGTGAAAAAGTATTTTCTCTTATTGGTTTGAGATCTAGAGTCCTAGTGTTGTGCGATAGGGAAAACAGATTTCCCTTAGCTACTTTGTCCACACTGTGTACGATTTTATAACCCCCTGCCAGCTTTCTTCACTCTCCAGCTTTTATATCCACACTTGGTAATTGGGAATATAATAGTGAGGATGAACACAGCCATGGTCTCCCATGACAGCTTCTTAAATTAAAGCAATTTAAAAGATGTTAAATGCAAAATCCATCCTTAGAAAGTCAACCACAATGAAATGCCCTTTAATATTTTGTGCACCTTTCATGCACGCCTAATCTTAGATCATGACTTTAAAACATTTTGAAGGAGGTTCTTGGCTGAAGGGTGTGATTCATTCATTGCCTGGAGCTGGGGAAAAAATCCATCTCGGCCTGACTTATAACCAAAATGGAACAGGAAAGTTTATAAATAAATAAATAAGTGGACTCTGTCTTGCAGTCTCTGACCCATGATAGCCTCAAGGAGGCAGCCCTGCAGAAGGGAGGTAAATAAGATAAATGGGGTGACGGTCTCGAGGAGAGAAAGCCACCCAGGACAAGGGTTTTAATTTTCTGGGTTGACATCTTAGTGGAACACAACACTCTCACCGCATCTGTTCCTCTCTGAGACACTTCTATCCACAATATATTTATCTCAGCGACAGCAGCGGAGTCATCTGAAGAGGTGTGGTGAATATTTCGTAATTAGAGTGAAGAGAAAGCTGAGTGGCTCAGAAAAGAAAAAAAAAAGATAGAATCATAGAATCAAAGAATTGGAAGAGACCTCAAGGGCCATCCAGTCCAACCCCCTGCCATGCAGGAATCCCCATCACAATATTTCTGACAGATGACCATCCAGCCTCTGCTTAAAAACCTCCAAAGAAGGAGACTCAATCACCCTCCGCAGGAACATATTCCACTGCTGAATAGCTCTAACTGTCATGAAGTTCTTCCTTATCTTCAAATGGAATCTTTTTCTGTAGTTTGAAACCATTGCCCCGAGTCCTAGTCTCTGAAGCCATGGAAAACAAACCTGTTCCCTCTTCAATATGACATCCTTTCAAATATTTAAACATGGCTATCATATCCCCTCTCAGTCTTCTTTTAGAGAGGCTAAACATTCCCAGTTCCCTAAGCCGGTCCTCATAAGACATTTCCTCCAGACCTTCAACCATCCTGGTAGCCCTCCTCTGCACCCGCTCAAGGTTGTCAACATCCTTTTTAAATTGAGGTGCACAGAACTGGACACAGTACTCCAGGTGGGGTCTGACAAGATCCTGTGTGACCTGTTGAGGCTGAATCTTTGATGATCACCTCTGAGCTTTTTCCCGTTTTCCTGCATCCTTCTTAAGTGCAGTTTCCAGAAATCAACGTAATACTCTAGAGGAGGCCTCACCAGTGCCAAATAGAGGGGAAGCCATACTTCACAAGACTTGGAGACTGTGTTTCTCTTACTGCAGCCTGAAATAGCATTTGCCTTTGTAGCAGCCATATCACACTGTTGTCTCATCTTCCGCTTGCAGTCTATAGTTATAGTTCTCCCTTCTGTCCTGTTAATAGTGATAGGAAAAGAGTGACAGGAAAGAGATTCCATTTGAACATTATGAAAAAATTCCTGATGGTTAGAGCTGTTTGTCAGTGGAAGATGCTGCCCCAAAGGAGGGTGGTGGAGTCTCCTTCTTTGGAGGTTTTTAAGCAGAGGCTGGATGGCCATCTGTCAGAAATATTGTGATGGGGATTCCTGCATGGCAGGGGGTTGGACTGGATGACCCTTGAGGTCTCTTCCAACTCTATGATTCTATGCTACTGGGGGGGGGGAGAGAGAGATTTGGAAACAAAGTGATAGACCCGGGGTTGGAGTGGGCTGACATTCTTAAATGAAATAAAATCCCTGGATCTAGTGTATCAGGTAGGGAGGGCTGCCCCTTCCTCACGTGCTGAGTCTCCTGAATGCTAGAGAATGGAGGACTCTGCCCCACGAGCACCTCTTTACCTTCAGCATAAAAACCATGAAAAATAACAAAGAAAGCAAAAACGCAGTGGCTTCTTAAAGATTAAGTGCTCTATTCCAGTGTGAGCTTTCATGGACGGGTTCACTTCTTAAGAGACAGTGGTTAGTCTTTAAGGTGCTTTTTATTTTTTTATTTTTTGTGCCGACCTGAAGAGGAGGGCACAGATGAACATGGCTGCCTCTTCTCTTGCCTCCTGAAATGGGCCAGAAGCACTGATAGGTCCTCCCCCCCCCCCCCGCCAAGCCTTCAGACAGACCTGTTCAGCTGAGATAAAAGGAAACTCCCACATACTTCTGTGTTTGGAACCGACCAAGGTCTCTCTCCGGTGACGTTTGGGAATCCATGTTCCCGTTTATCTCTAAGCACCATGCGCCCCACCAGAACAGGGCCCATGTCATAGGCAGCGCCCCCCCATCATTCAAAAACCCCTTGGAGAAAAATCCTGAAGCTGAACTGTGAGATTCTTGTTGGTCAGAGGCAGCCGCCCGGCCAGGGGCTCCAGCAGCAGCAGCATGCCTTGGATGGAGGCTGCAAGGGATCCCTTGAGGTAAGGCAGGCACGGGGTGCAAAGGAGAGGCGTCAGGCTTTCTTCATCAGGGCCAACGGAGGAGAGAAGAAAGGGCAGCAGGCCAGGGGTTCACTTCTCAGCTGGGGCATGGAGTTAATGGGTGTCTTAGAAAGGAAGAAAATGAAGGAAGGAGTGAGGGAATGAATGAGCAAATGAATGAATGAACGAACAAACAAATCATGTAATAGAGATTAGAAGGGGCTTGGAATCAATAGCCTTATAAGCCCTTTCCAACACAACTATTCTGTAGTACTATGAAGGGGCATATAAAACCATTACATTTAACACCCTGCTTAATGCTGGAATCGAAAGATACTTGCGAGGTGGTTTCCTAATTTTCTCTCAAGCACTCACCACCTCTTGAGGCAAGTGGTTCCATTGCTGTACTGCTCTAACAGTCAGGAGGTTTTTCCTTATATTCAGCTGGAATATATTCCAAGGAGAAAGGTAGGGTTAAAAATATTCAAAATAAATAAAGAAATAAAATTCTCAGGAACGTGGCCCTTCTTTTGCTGGCATCTGTGATTCCTTGAGCCACTGCAAAGAACTCAAAATGCTCAACATAGTCCTCCCAAGTATGAGGCTTGGACAGCTGGAAGGGCTCCAAGACCTGTGGACTTTCCATTCTCCAGGCGGGCAGGGTCGTCTTCTAGCCAGCAGGTGAGTCTTGTCTCTGCTGCAATCCAGACTCTAAGTCAGTGTGATGAGCCTCTGCTACTCAGCATTCTGGATCCCATCCTTGTTGCCAGTGTTGTAATGTGGGTTTAGTGATTTCAGCAAGTGATTTCAGCTCTGAGATAAAGAAGGCTGGAGACAGCTTCTAGTGAACAGCTCTTTAATCAGGGAGAGACAAGACTGAGGACTGGGGAGAGGGAGTTACATTTATAGGGGCCAGGACTGGCTAGGAAAAGATACATTTTGGAGGGAACAATTACAACCAATCACAAGGCTGCCTTTTGGCAGGAACCAATAGGATTGAAGATCCAAATGCAGCAACTATAATCAACCAATAGGCCTGTTCCCTTTTGAACAGGGAGGCAGTTACTTCAACTAGCAATTACAGATCAATACACAACAGTTACTCCCAGTGGTTTTTCACAGGCCAGTCCAGATCTCTTGATTCCCTAATCTCTATAACATGCTGGGCCTCAAAGCCATATTGCTATAATTTAAATCTAATTTTTTATGCTCAGCTCGTGTATACCCATTGTATTAAAACCTCTTGTTCCTCCTCCTTCAAACCCCAGTCTCTCTCTTTAAGAATGAAAACAAAATAAAATGTTCTGTTCTGGTTCTGTTCAGGCAAATGATGAGTTTTAAAAAGATTACGGCCTCATGTGCTGCGAGCCAAGCCTTGGAATGACATCTCAACTGCCCAGCTGACTTGGACGTATTTTAAAGATGGATTATCCACAGTTATATCTGCCCTAAAGGCCTAATTTTGCTGAGACAATGGTCTTGAATATGCATTTTTAGAAGCCTCTTTGCTGGGAGAAACCTGCTCCTCTGCTTTAGTGACGCTCCTTTTGTTGGCTGTTTGCGAAAGAAGCTGTTTGCAAGAGGCTAAAGCGAGGTCAGTTCTGGAACAGGCTGCCCAAGGTAAATATTTGGCTGGCTGCCTCCAGGTCACCTACCATTTAATGGCGTGTGAGAAAAAAAATGCCATATGGGTTGTGTCTACCCACTTCCAGCTTTTCTGACTTTCAGGAGGAAATGGCATTGAGCAACCAGATAATTGCTTTTTAGCTGGCACTTATTGATTGATTGATTGATTGATTGATTGCCTCGTGGCGCAGTGGTTAAATGCCTGTACTGCAGGTAAAACTGCTCACGACCTGGGTTCAATCCCTGGTAGCAGGCTCAAGATTCACCCAGCCTTCCATCCTTCCCAGGTCGGTAAAATGAGTACCCAGCTTGCTGGGGGGGGGCAATGTGTAGCCTCCACGCTGTAATTAAAATTGTAAACTGCCCAGAGACTACTTGTAGTGGTATGGGGCGGTATATAAGCAGAACACTTTGCTTTTGCTTTGATTGATTGATTGCCAAGCTTAATTCAAAGAACAACTCCAGGCAGTGTTATAAAACAAAGCCTCAACACGGAAAAATCTGGAATGTTCCTTTCTCGCAGTTTAGGAGCCAGGAACAATTAGGGTTCCTGAGGGAGCCTCAGAGCCCATTTTTGAGTGTCACAGTTGAGGATCACAACTAGAGATGGGCACGACTAGGAAATTTTTTTCCCCGAGTTGTCGTTTTTCGGGGCAGGTCCGTTTCGGCTCGTTTCCATTTTTCGTGAAAATTCGCAAAAATTTGTCGTTTCGTTTTTCGTTTGTCGTGTCTTCTGCGATTTCGCGCAATTTGACGTCCCTCCCGACCGAGACTCCCAGTTGCGGCGCTCGGTGTTTTTGCGGGGGCGGGGAGGGGCAGGCGGCGCGTGGGCGGGCGGGCGGCGGGCGCGGGGGTTCATGGGTGGGCAGCGACAGCAGCAGGGGGAGGGGCGGGCGGGCGGCGGGCGGGTGGGCACGCGGGCAGGCGGCGCGCGGGCACAGGTCCCGCAAATGACGCAGAGCAGGCAAAAACAGTTTAAACTGGCCTGGGTGATGGACTTGCTGCACAACAAGACTAGTGCATCCTATAAGCAAACAAAGTGGGGCAGAAAGAATGCATTTTTTTTTCTCTTGGTCTGCTGATGCTGAACCGGCCAGCCACCCTACTTGGTCTGGCTGCCATGCCTGTTATACTTTTTTGTTGTTTGGTTTTGAATCCATCCCATCTCCTCTCCACCTCTCTCAGAGGCAGCAGGAGAAACAGACATTCCGTTCCTCCCCAAATCTGGGGTCTACTGATAGTATACTCACACAACACAACAACAAAGCTAGTAGAAGGGGTGTGCCAATACTTTCACACAGCACAGGGCAAGTAACTAAGTGAACTGTAAGTGCTTCTAAGATGTAATTGTAAAATATTCTATAGAGGTGGGTGCCCTTCAACAAATATGTTTGTTTGAGTGCCTGACTGCAAATAAATGAATGAGGTGTTGACCCACTAAGCTAGTACAGTATTGTGCCAAGCTGGCACAGAGTACACCAGTAAAGGACAAGTGAAAGAGTAAGTAAGTAAAATATAATTGTAAAATATTCTATAGAGGTGGGTGCCCTTGGCTTGTTGCCAACAAATGTGTTTGAGTGCACTGGTTGGCGATGGGGAACTCTGTCTGTATATTTTAAAAATAATTTAATCCACAGCCTCCAACCTCCCCTTTTAAGCACTATCAAGAAATCCTCAGAAACAGGAGGAGAATAAAAAGGATTAAGGAATAATTAACTGTTATTCCCCCAGTGGCAGGGTATGAAAGGACCTTGGCTGTTGCTTGCCACTTGCGACCAAGCAAATGAACTTTAGAAAATAGAAAATAAATGGTAGTATTATATTTTTAGATAAAAGTTATAAACTGCTACTAGGGTAGGGTTGCTTGCTTGCTATTCCCTTCCCAATCCCCACATCAACTTTTTTTCTGTGCCGCTTGGCATTGTGCGATCGCCGCGATGCCAGGAATGACAACGACAAATCAGACCCAATTATTCGTTCGTCGGTTCGAGTTCGAGTTCTGGCGGAGTAATTCCCGTTACCGTTTCCGTTCCGCTAAGTCGTGCCCATGTCTAATCACAACCTGCGGATAGAACAGAGCTTAGAAAGTGGGTTTTAAGCTTTTGCAGCGCCCTCAGTTCTGGACCATGGAATAAATGGTGGACCCCACATTTTAAGAAGAATTGAGGTCCTGATCAACTGAAGCCACCCAGAACGAATTGGCAGTTTAAGGAGATTGCAGGATGTATGTATGGTGGGAGCCCCTTTGGATGTCAGGATAATGGTGTCACCTCCCCAGGATGAATGCAGCTGTCAGCATCTGGATATCATTTGCTCAGGATGCAGCGACATACAGAGGTTCATGCCCTGCCGTGACCAGGTCGGCCTACTACCATCTTAGGCTTATCGCCCAGACTCGCCCGTACCTCGATGGGGACTCCCTCAGGACAGTGGTACAGGCGCTGGTCATTTCGAGGTTGGATTACTGTAACACTCTCTACATGGGGTTCCCCTTGAACCTTGTCCGGCGACTGCAGCGGGTCCAGAATGCGGCGGCCAGGTTGGTGGTTGGTGCACGTAAGTTCGATCACGTCACCCCCATCCTGGCCCATCTGCACTGGTTGCCCGTTGCCTCCCGGATAAGGTTCAAGGTGTTGGTTTTGGTTTACAAAACCCTCCATGGCTTGGCCCCTGTCTATCTGGCAGAGCGTGTCTCCCAACATTCAGATCTGGCCCGACCCACCCGTTCCTCCGAGGCCCTCTCGCTCTGGATAGCCACGCCGAGGGAAGCCCGTAAAACAACTACTCGCAACCGGGCTTTCTCGGTGGTTGGTCCGTCCGTTTGGAACGCTTTGCCGGGCGAGTTGCGCCAAGCCCCATCGCTGGCGTGCTTTAAGAGAGCCTTAAAAACATGGCTATTTAAGGACGCCTTTGGAGACCTCCTCCCCCCTTGCTTTTTGCTGTTCTGCCTATCTTGGCTCGCCGCCCTGAGTAATCTTGTTCATGGTTTTTTAGTGTTTTTATCTCTTGTACTTATTGCCACTTTGTGTAAACCGCACTGAGTCCCTGTGGGGAAATAGGCTGCGGTATATAAGTTTAAAAATAAATAAATAAATAAATAAATAAATAATTCCCTGGAGATAATGGCCAATGTGTGAAGAGAATGCCAAACTGAGAAGGTGCAGAGTGGTCTGGGGCAGGGTGGCTTAACTTGCTTTCCTAATAGGGTTTTCATAATAAGTTTCACACAGACTGTGAAGAAATAAGTTATAGCTGTATCAGCTATCTGCATCAGGTCACAGGGAGCCTTACAGACCACCTCATAGTCAAGGGACAGGTTGCCCTGGATTGAATCAGGATGAGTGACAAAGCCCTCAATTGGCTTCTGAACCAAATAGTGGCCTCTGCTCCCTGCCTTAGTTCTTCTTATCGCAATGATGGGAGTTGGAGCCTACAAACATCTGACAGACCACATTCCTCATTCCTGCTCTAGCAAAGCATTAAGCGATTCTTCCTGGTTTGCTAGGAGGGGGTCAAAAATTGCAGGCTTTAGAATTGGGATCCCAAAGGTCATCTACTCCAACCCACCCCTGAGGCAAGAAATCTAGCCATCAATCTTTCCTGGCAAACAGTGAAGCAGAGATTTGCTTGTAGGTGCCAAACCAAAAGCAGTCTCTCTCTATGCTGTTTGTGTGCATGTGCATTGGCTAGCCCAGGGCTTTACACATCTGGCTATGAGACCAGAGTTGCAAGTTCAATTCCTTAGTGTGCCTCTTTGATGGGCTGGACTTGATCATCCACAGGGCTCCTCCCAGCTTTGCAGTTCCAACATTATTATTATTATTACATATACAGTACACTATATTCTTCATCAAGATCTGCACTTTTATATTTCAGCTAAAAAAATGCATGAGCTTTCAGAGAATAAGCAGCTGTTGAACTTCTTGTTGTCTTTGTCTTTGACATGCAGAGTTGCAGACATATGAGATTTCTATTTTAGAAAAATGACCATGGATAAAAGGTATAGTAGGGGTGTGTTTTCTTGACGTTGTTTTAGCTGCCCTCATGTCTTATCAGGAAAGGCAGGGCTAAGCTGGCTTTTCTGTGGAGGAAGGTCGATAGACCACACGCTGAGTATGAGCCAGCACTGGGATGTAGCACCAAGAAAGGCCAATGCTGTTTTGGGCTGCATTAACAAAGGTATGGTTTCCAGGTTCGAGTCCTCTCTATGGTGGAGAGGACTCAAACCTGGAAACCATACCTTTGGTGGAGATGTGTCATCTCCAGGCTTAAAACCAGGGTACCTCAAGGGCCAGATGCAGGGGAGGGGTATCAGGGGACAGATACCTAGCCTTGTGTGTTCCCAGAGGCATTTGGCGGGTCCACTTGTGAGATACAGGAAGCTGGACTAGATGGGCCTTTGGCCTGATCCAGCATGGCTCTTCTTATGTTATCTCTGTTTTACATGTATGTTCTGGTCTCCCAAATTAGAGTAGAATAGAAGCCTACAATCTCCACTGGAGAGAACAGCCTTGGAATATCATTTCCAGCATTCTGCTGTCTAATCAAGGGCTTGCTCAGTGCGTTTTGGCTCCCCACTTCCAGCTTTCTTTAGATACTTTGCCGCACCATAAAAACAAGGTGTTTTAAGGGAGATGAGCTCGTCTGCTCTCTCAGATCAAGGGGAGAAGCAGATGGTGTGGGCATTGTTTAAAAACCGACAGCCGTGTCTCAAGCAGCAGGGGGGAAATTCTGCCTTTTCCTTCCACCTCTGGAGCGACGCGACATCGTGTTGCATAAACAGATTACAAGATCTTCTTTGAAGCCGAGATAATCAGGAATGGCTCAGGAGAGTCTGGTTCCAATTTTATTAAAAGAACAAGAGAACAAAACAAATCTGCGAGAAATTCATATTCAAGCCTACGAAATGGGAAGATGTGTGAAGGTGTTTACTTGTGTTCATTTTTCTCTTGCAAAGAAACCAAGGCCGATACCCCAGCCATAGATGTTGGCTCATTGGCCATAGGGGTGAAGGTTGGGTCACACCAGATTGGACTCTCTGGGGAGATGATGGAGGACATGGGTGCAATGTCTGGGTCATGCTAAACTTGGCCATGTTGTCGTTCCATCTCTGTGAGGAGGGGTGGAACACATCCTTTAAGGCCTTAATTACAGTAAGCCTGTAATCCCATCTGTCTACAGTACATATTGTGGTGGTTTTATTTTAGTGTTTTAATGAAAGAAAAGAAACACAAAAGATGTTCTTTTTCATGTTTTTGTTTTCTTACGTTGATTCCCAGCACGGAACCTGCAAAACATGAATTATTTGCATTTTAACAGAGCAGGTACACAAAAGTTTCCTATTCTTTTCTGCGCACCCATTTTGTGTTGCCTGCCTTCTGTCAAATCACCCTGGAAATTTTCCATCCACCAATGTCACAAGGGCTGCTATCATTAGCCCATCAGAACATCTGGAGGATGAAGGAATTTTGTAAAAGGGCTTAGATTGGTTGAAACTCCTCTTCCATGTGATGGGATTGCAGTACATTTCTGAGCTCTCAGCTTGGATTGTGAGGCTTGCCTGGTGTTCGCCATGAGACTCAAAGAGGATAAGAAGTCATCAAATCGTAGTGGGGAGAGAAACCACCCCATATTCTTGCAGTTTTGGTTTGGCATGGGTTGAATATAAGTATACATGTTTGCCTCTCTTTGCTTGCATATTATAGCCTTGGAAATAGCAGGCAACGAGTGATTTTTTTTTAATGCTGCTCTTTCTCCTAGGTGTGTGCTCACACACTTTCAGTTATATTTGTCTAAAAATTTATATTACTGATTACTTACAGTGTATTTATTCTGTTCCAAGATGTGGGTTTTGGGGGGCTAGCTTTTCTATACTTCTATGGATGGGTGGGTGGGTGGGGAGGGTGGACTTAGAGTGACTATGCCATGTGCCACAGGGATGTGTAGGTGGTCGTGGTGGCTGCTTTTGGAACAGATTGATTCTATTTTGCCTTGCCTTCCTGGGTTTGTCTGAGTAGTTTTTAAAGGTTCTACAGGGCTTTGGGGATGAGTACTGGAAAATATGTGCACTTTTAAAGTTCTTTGTTGGACACGGCTTGGTAGCAGAGCAACTGATCTGCAGTGAGGGAGTTCTAGGTTTGATCCTCATCCTCTCCAGGTAGTACTAGAAACACATCTTGTTTACTAGCCTAGAGACCTGCTGCCAGTTACAAGTAAGACTATGCTAGGCTAGACATCTCAAGATCTTGGCTACTCACTATGGTAGCTTCCTGTCTCCCTTCTTTAGGCAGGGATCAACTATAAGATGGAGGACTCGCACCAACTGTATTCGGACTGATGACGCTGTTTGGATGAGCAGCGAAACATTTCTCTCTCTCAAGAAAAAGAAGTCCAGTTGCCATGACTCAACTTCCAGATAAACTCACCTGGATGACTGAGAATCTTCACAGACATATTCTTTAGGTAGAAATGGGTGATCACCAAGTTCGGTATTGTCCACTATTAGTAAAGCCACCCCTCCTCTCCAAAGGGAATGGCAAGGCTTCTGTTGTGGTGAGCTGTCTGTTCTCCTTGATTTTACAGGAGACTCAGAAAACCAAAAATCGAATTGCAGAAGACTTCTTTTCCCTTTGCTAAGTGGGAAAAATTGGTTTGCGTGCAGAACAAAGGCACTCGGACAGGCTTGGTTGATCTAGGCTGGAATTAAGTGTTTTCTCTGTAACCATATATTAAGGAATACTGTATGAGATATTCAGGTACTGAGTTAATATAATAACACAGGACTCATTCCTTGGACTCATTCCCTACCACATTGCTTAGGTAGGATAGCAGGAGCAATCATCTTCTTTCTGAGTATTCAAGCTAGCAAGAGAAAAAATGGAAGAAACATAAGCATTCCCTAATGCCAGTACAATCCATATAAAGTTTATTGTCTTGGCTGCAAGTCATCACAATCAAAGAGAAGAGGAAATAAATAAAACAACCATGGGATAGAATAGAATAGAAAAAAGAAGCCATATTGGTGAGGGTCTCTGGAGTATTTAATGCTAGTAGCTTAAATTGTCCCTATGTTATTTCCAACTTCAAAGTGACTCCGGTCTCCCTGTGACCTATCATAAGAACACAATGGCATAAGAACAGCCTTGTTGGAACAGGCCACAGCCCATCCATCCCAGCATTCTGTCTCACACAGCAGCTCACCATTTGCTTCAGGGCATTCCCAAGCAGATGTCTTCACCTGCTTACGATTCCCTCCAAATGGCATTGAGAGAGAGATCCTGCCTATCTCTCCAATCCAGAGGCATCCATAATGATAGCCACAGATAACCTTGCTCCCTATGAACTTGTCCAATTCTTTCTTAAAGCTGTCAAGGCTGACAGCTGTCACCACTTCTTCTGGCAGGGAGTTCCACAGACCAGTGATCTTCTGGGTGAAAAAGCACTTTCTCTTATTTGTGTGATATCTAGCACCCAAAAGGTTTATGGAGTGCCCCCTAGTTCTAGTGTTGTGTTATAGGGAAAACAGTTTTTCCTTATCTACTTTGCCCACACCGTGTATGATTTTATAAACTCCAATCAGGTCACCTCTTAGGCGCCGTCATTCAGCAGTGAAGAGGCCCAGCTGTTGCAGCCTCAGATGGTAAGGAAGGTGTTCCAGTCCCCGAATCATTCTGGTTGCCCTCCTCTGGACTTTTTTCCATTTCCATAATATCCTACTGGAGGTATGGTGACCAGAACTGGACACAACACTCCAGATGGGGCCTCACCATAGATTTATAAAGAGGCAAAATGACACTTCCTATACCCTTCTTAATGACCCCTAGCATTGAGTTTGCTTTTTTCACTGCTGCGGCACACTGGGCTGATACCTTCATTGAGCTGTCCACCAGGACACCAAGGTCCCTTTCCTGGTCTGTTGCAGATACTTCCTCTTCACTCCAGCCATGACACAGTTGTTCCAGAGTTCCTGATGGAAGATGGTGTGGTATAAGAATGAAACAAATAAATAATAATAATAAATAAATAAACTGCCTGCAGCCTCACTCAACTTTGTTGTTGTTTCTGTGCCACCTGGTCCCCTCCACCTTATGGTGACCATAGGAAGGAGTGATCTCAGGTTGGCTGAGTCTCAGAAATCCCATGATGATACTCATTGCATTTACAGCCAGAACAAAGGAAGCTTTTCCTGGGATGGGGTTTTAAGATGTCTAAATGAGCCTCATTGCTCTCCTCCCTGCTGAACGTACCAAAGGAGACTGCCTTGGCTGCTGAGATCACCCATCCTTGCTGTATTCTTTGTCCTGAGCAAGCGGGGACCTTTCTTTTTTGAGAAGGAAGCTTGGACAGAACTCAGACTCAAAGCCTTTTAATTTAGGCCTTTCTCCCTAGTGAGCCACATTCTAGCTACAGTATTTGCAAAGTCTCTGCCAAGTAGGTCGAACTTAGTTTTCCTTGAGCACGTTCAGTACCTAAGACAGCTCCCAACAAACGTCCCCCCACCCCTTTACCCCAGGAAGGACTCTTGTTGGTGTGCTGTACTGGAGAAGACTCTTATACTACCAGCTCGGGGAGACACCCTCTACACAAAACCTCCATTCCTTCCAAGCAGAAAACCTTCGAGAGACAACAAACTCTTCTGTCGCCTCCAAGAGTCACTGATACTGAGGGCAAGAGTCCTTGTCCACCTTGATGTCCCTTGAGGTCATGGGGCTCTTAGACAGGAGCCAGGTCCAGAAGGGCCACAGCTGTTGTAGGCTTCCAGTTCGGAGGTTCTGACTCAGGCTGGTTAAAGAATTAAAGATACATTATATCAAAATGTAACTAAGATCAATATTAAAGCATCTAAAGAAACAAAATAAGCCAAAAGAAAAAACAGGTGGCACCTTAAAAACGATTATATTTTAATGCAAGCTTTTGTGGATGATGTCCACTTGTGAAGATTCTCAATCATCCAGGTGCGTTTATCTGGAAGTTGAGTCATGGCAGCTGGGCTTCTTTTCTTGAGAGATTGAAATGTTTCGCTGTTCATCCAAACAGCTTCGTCAGTCTGGTTCGGGGAGATCACAGGCCTGGCTGAGTTTAGCGGGAAGAGGCCAAGCCTTCTTGGTTTCAAAGTCTTCTCCGTCACGATTGTAAACCACCCAGAATAATGTATTGGATAAATATTCAAGAAGTAAAATCAGTATCTTAAATTCTGTGCCACTTGGCTGTTAGATGTCTGGGACATAACATCTACCCTGAAACAAATGGGATTTGAAGGGATGGGTGACTGACTACTAACCAGGCAGGTGAAGCTTTAATAATAATAATAATAATAATAATAATAATAATAATAATAATAATAACTTTATTTTTATGCCACCTTTCTCCTCAAAGGGACCCAAGATGGCTTACAACAATAAATTCAACATAAACAATGTTAAAATATCAAAGACAATATTTAAAAACAATACAAGAACAATACTAAAAAACAGCAGAAAGCAGCAGAGTTTAAAAGGCCTCCAGCCGCTAAAAACTAAGAATTAAGAAGTTAAAAATAAAGGATTTATAAAAGGCTGGAGGCTCAGAGAGCTTGCCTAAATAAAAACATCTTAAGGCCTCGCTTAAATGTTTCCAGGGAGGAGGCAGTTCTTACCTCAAAGGGGACGGAATTCTATAATACTGGTGCCACTACTGAGTAGGCCCTGCTTCTTGCTGCTGCCCAACCTTCCTGGGCGGTGGCACTCATAGAAGGGCCTTCTCTGATGACCTAAGGGGATGTACTGGATTATTTGGAAGAAGGCGGTTTCTCAAATATCCTGGTCCCGAGGTGTACAGGGCTTTAAAGGTCATAACCAGCACCTTGAATTGGACCCAGAAACAAATGGGCAGCTAGTGCAGTTGCTGGAGAAGCCACCCAACAGAGTCAAACCACCTAGCTCCAATAACTATGCAGGCTGCTGCATTCTGTCCCAGTTGTCTTCAGGGGCAGCCCCACACAGAGTGCGTTGCAATAGTCTAGCAATCTAATTGTCGTTTTTTTCCTTCTTCTTCCAATAGCAGCCATTTCTTCCCCATGATTTCGAGACAGAAAATAGTCTCTCGCATCCCAGCCTAGTTCCAACCCTGCATTATTTATTTATTTATTTATTTATTTATTTATTTATTTATTTATTTATTTATTTATTTGATTTTTATACTGCACCATCTGGCCAACAGTCACTCTAGGTAGTTTACAAAAGTTAAGACATGGACAATACAATGAATAATAAACTTAAACAACATACAATGCATAGACTGAAATAAAGAATAACCAATGAAACATAATTAAATCTGACAGCAAAGCAAAAACAATAAGTCAGATACATACAATGCATACATTATGGGAGAGAAAAGTGGGTTCCCCTCTTAGGATGGTGGTGATGGTGGAAATGGCACCATGTCCCCAGAGCTGGCCAAAGGAGCTCCAAGCTGGGAAGGGGAGATCAGAGGTTGCTTGCCGAGCCTCCTTGGGGGATCCTTGCCTTCCCATACCATTGGTGGCACTGGTAGCAGGGATTTAGTTTTTGCAGCTGGAATGGAAATAAAGTTGTGTCCCTTGAAAGGGCAAAAGGTGAGTGCGAGCCTCAGATGCCATGACGGGGAATTGTGCTTCTCTGACATGCAGAGGTATAGCGAAAGGTTAGCGCATAGATCTCGAAGTGGAGGTTTCAAGAGGCATCTGTCATCTACTGGAGTCTCCACATACTCTTTCTGATGCTAGTCTGTCTTGCCATTCTGAATGGTTTGCTCTGTGAAGATTCTCAGTCATGCAGGTGAGTTTACCTGGAAGTTGAGTCATGGCAACTGGACTTCTTTTCTTGAGAGAGTGAAACGTTTTGCTGCTCATCCAAGCAGTTTCGTCAGTCTGGGGAAAGCTAGTGGCGAGTCCTCCATTTTATACTAGTTTGCTGTTAGTGTCAAATCCATACAGAAGCTGGGTTGGACTTGATGGCCTTGTAGGTCCCTTCTAACCTCACTATTCTTTGATTCGGTAGTTCTAAGCCGATGCATTGAGCCCTGAGCCATTTCAGAGTGAGGGCCATAGTCCCTGTCCAAGCTCACTAGGCTGCAGCTGAGGATCTCAGATTGTGGCGGGCCTCTAAATAAACACATCCAAACAACAACCACCCATTAGTATCTTAGAAAAAATACACATTTTGTGAGTAACACTTAAATACCTAAATGTCAGAGTGCTAAGGTAGGATCATGTCCCTTATGTATGTCATGTGTTCCTGTGTCACCTAAACTGAGAGGACTTTCCACTCCACAGAAATTCAACAGGGTACTGGCTAGCATCATTTCAGGCACTGGCTTGCCTAAATCCAGCCCAATTTGTAATATCTCTGGAGATATACAGACATGTCAAATACCATGAAGCCAGTTCAGAGTGAAGGTAATGCCTCCGTGCAAGTTTTTATGTTAAAATTTGCTTGGAGAAAAGGACAGTAGCACTGAGGGGAGTGATGCTGCAGTAAATCTTACTGCACGAGGTGGGCTGGTGGCGGGGGAGCAGGATGAATTTTGGTAAAGGTTCTATTTGTACAGCCTCTGAATATGGTAATACAATGAGGATGCATTTTGATTTAGTCCTATTTAATAATGAGAGGAAATAGATATGATCAGACATTGTTTCTAGCCTGTATTATATCTGTCCCTAATACTGTAGATCAATGCAAGAACAAACTCTAAAGAAGTTGTTTGTCAGGCTTTCCCACAGAGTTAATGGCAAAATGAACCATTCCAGCTGTAAAACCATTTAGCTACCAATTCGCTCTCGAAGCAGAGCGGAAATTTTCAACTATAATGTCTTATTTCCTCTGCTAATTGAATTCCTTTTGATTTAAAGCCAAGCAGCTGGAATTTAAATCATTGGCCAATATATTCTGAATTGGGGTGGGGGCTGGAGGCCAAGGGCCAGGAAGTGAAGTGATGGTTTGGTCATCTCAACATGCCAGCCAGGGTGGAACAAATATGAAGGCAGGGCTGAAAAACAGGTGGATTCTCCCCGGTGGCACCATGCCTGCTGAGCAGGTGATTTGGAAGAAGGGGCCAAATATGCTATATCAATGTCACCTTGAGTGTTGGTATTGCCCTTGGCTTTGTGAGATCATCTCATAAAAAACATGAGTCAGCAGTGGGATGCGGCGGCCAAGAAAGCCAATGCGATTCTTGGTTGCATCAATAGAACCATAGTGTCTAGATCAAGGGAAGTGATGGCACCTCTACTCTGCTGAGGACAGACCCCACCTGGAGTCCTGTGTCCAGTTCTGGGCACCTCAATTTAAAAAGGATGTTGACAACCTCGAGCGGGTGCAGAGGAGGGTGACCAGGATGGTTGAGGGTCTGAAAGAAATGTCGTACAAGGAGCGGTTTAGGGAGCTGGGAATGTTTAGCTTTACAAAAAGAAGGCTGAGAGGGGATAGATAGCCATGTTTATATATTTGAAAGGATGTCATATTGAACAGGGTGCTGGCTTGTTTTCCATGGATTCAGAGCCTGGATGGCCATCTGTTGGAAATATTGTGATGGGGTTCCTGCATGGCAGGGGGTTGGACTAGATGGCCCTTGAGGTCTCTTCCAACTCTATGATTCTATGATTCTATGACTCGGAGCAATGGTTTCAAACTACAGGAAAAGAGATTCCATTTGAATATTAGGGAGTAGACATGGGCACGACTGGGTGAAATTATCGTTTCCGTTTTCGGTTTTCGTTTCCCTTACGTAACGGAAACGGTAACGATAATTACGCCGCTCCAGCTCGAACGCGACCCAAAAAAAGAAAAATTGGGTCGGGTTTTTCGTTGTTGTTAATGGCATTGCAGCGATCGCGCGATGCCATTGCCAAGCAGCACAGAAAAAAAGTTTTAAAAAGTAAAAAAAAAAAAAAAAACCCGACTCCCGGCCAGAAAAGCAGGCGAAAATATGCCTGCTTGAGGACACCTACCAGAGGGGTGGTTTCTGGGGTGGGGATCCCCGGCCTTCCCCCCCTCCTGTCCTGGGTTGCTGGCACCAGGCTGGGGGGGTCATCCTCGTTGTCTCCATGCCATGCGGTGGGGGGGATCCAAAATGGCGACTGCAATATTTATTTTTAAATCGTGGTCCAAAAACCCACCAAAGCACAACAGAAACATGTGAAAATTAGGTATTTTAAATGCCTGAATTTTTATACTAGTAGCAGTGGGTTTTTTATAGCAGTAAAAGGTCGCACTGATTTTATTTTATTTTATTTTATTTTATTTTTTATTTTTTTAGACCTGCCTATGTGGGCTGGGCATGGGATGGGACCATGCAATTTTTTTGAACCATTCCACCAAAGGCATGGCCAGGTTTTGACTGACACTTCTGGATGTGCCAGAGGGCATAAAAAGCCGAGGCACCTCCCAGAAGTCTCAGTCGGGTCTGGATGTGGAGGAGGGTGGAGGGCTGTGTGGCTGGCTGCTGCTGGCTATTCGAATTTGGAGGGAGACTGGAGGCTTTAGATTTAAGTTAGGCAGGCAGGGAGGGAATTGAATTTAGAAAATAATTCCTTTGATTCCCTGCAGCTTTGTCTGCTGCAGGGAATAGCAGTAGACAGCAGTTTATTCTTTTTTCCCCCCTCTGGCAGTTTGCGAGGATTTTTTTCTGATATTGGGTAAAGGGGGAGGTTCGACTGGGAGGGGGAGGTGTGGATTTATTTTAAAAATATATTATATACTACCATTTATTTTCTATTTCCCCAACTTCAATTTGCTTGCACACACACACATTTGGGGTGCAAGCCAAGAACAGAACCTCTACCCTAAGTGATATCCTAACTGCCCACTCACCCGACCGACCACGCGGCCACCCGCCTGCCGCCCGCCCACTCGCGCGCCCGCACCTCCCCCCGCCGCCTGCCCCCCCGCCCCGCCCATCGCCTAGGGCACAAAAACACCTAGCGCCGGCCCTGATTGCGGGACGCCCCTATGCTCTGGGAAGTCAAATCGCGCTAAATCGCGTTGGAAATGACAAACGACAAACAAAATAACAAATTTTTGGAAAATTTCGCGACAAACGGAAATGACCCGAAATGGACCCGTTCCGACAAACGAAAACTCGAAACGTCATTTTTTTCTGGTTGTGCCCATATCTATTAGGGAGAACTTCCTGGCAGTTAGAGCTGCCTGGCAGTGGAATAATATGCTGCCCCAAAGGAGGGTGGTGGAGTCTCCTTCTTTGGAGGTTTTTAAGCAGAGGCTGGATGGCCATCTGTCGGAAATATTGTGATGGGGTTTCCTGCATGGCAGGGATTGGACTGGATGGCCCTTGGGGTCTCTTCCAACTCTAGGATTTTATGACTTCTAATATACAATTAGGTTCATGAAACTGCCATCGCATCCTCCTGGCTGCATGCTTCCTGTCTGGCTGGGTGACCCTACTGTCATGCTGGGTACGTGTTCCCTGATGGGCAAGATCACACAGCTGCTCTGAGGAATCCTCTTTAAATTCACTTTTTGCTCTCAAGGACAAAATACTGCAAGGAAATGGGAGTGGTTGGGTGGAGATTTTTCTCAGATCTCTATCCATTCCTATCCACCTCCACCTCCTCCTTGCTTTTAAAAGCATAGGTAAAAAATTAGTTCAAGAGTTATTCAGGGAAGGTTGGGGGATGGTGGGAGCTTAGAGACCTCCTTTCAGTTTGACAGGGCTCCCATCCACCAAAAGTCACAGGAAAAAAACCATGGATCAGGGTTTCTGATGTTTTTGAATTCTTGGACAACAAATTTCATAATTCTCCACTCTGACAGTTCTTCCTGAGAGAAAGTCCTCTTACTCAGTTGGAAGAAAGGCCTCAACTGGAAGGCTTGGAGGCTGAGTTTCTCCACTCAGGAAAAAAAAGCTCCTACCTTGAACTGGGATAAGAACAGGGAGCTTGAATCATAGAATCATAAAATCATAGAATCCTAGAGTTGGAAGAGACCTCAAGGGCCATCTAGTCCAACCTCTTGCCATGCAGGAACCCTCATTTCAATGCTCCCGACAGACGGCCAGGCCATCCTGCTTAAAAACCTCCTTGGGTGGAGCGAGGCCCAGGTGGGCCACATGTAGCCCCTGCAGAGTGCTAATCTGCCAGGTAGGCATCCCAGAAGGGAGAATTATGAGATTGTTAGTCCAAGAAAATGGAAAATTGCATTCCTGCCAACAGTAAACATTACCCATTAAAAGCTTTCAAGAATATAGTATATGGCAGTCTGGAAACCCAGGCTTCTCTTCCTTGGGTCCCTTTGGGGGAAAAGGCAGCATATTATTATTATTATTATTATTATTATTATTATTATTATTATTATTATTATTATTATTATTATTATTATTATTAACTGGGGCAAAGATCTGCCTTGACCTAGTCTGCAAAGCATCCATGCACAACTAAGCCACGAAGCTTCCACCTTGATTCCGAACTGCAAACACAACCCGCTTCCCACTCAGTCAATTCGCCAGCTTGCTTTGCATGGAATCCAGCCAAGCAGTGATCATTTTATTGCACTTTGTAATGGTCCAAACTAATCTTCAGCCCATTCCTTCTAACCAGAAACAAAACAATAACAATTGGAACTCAAACAATAGTAATAATAGATATTATTTTGGGGGCACTTCCCTATACAGTAGTTCACCTTGATCAGAGGACACAGCCTTTGAACCAGTTAGGAAGGCAACACTTGTATTAATTCCACTGACCTGATGAATCTACTCTAGCTTGGGCTAGCAATGGGATACTTACCTAAATCCCTAGCAAAATATGAAAATATGAAAAGTGATATCATCATCATCATCATCATCATCATCATCAAATTATCACACAGCAAACAAAATAACTATGCTGGATATTGTATTACAAATAGAGATGGGCACGACTAGGGAAAATGACGTTTTCGAGTTGTCGTGTGTCGGAGGCAGCCCGTGTCGGCTTGTTTCCTTTTTTCGCGAAACTTCGCAAAAATTAGTCGGTTCGTTTTTTCGTTTTTTCGTTGTCGTTATACTGGTTTTTTGGGGGGGTAGCGGGCTCCTGGAGGCACCT
>JAHTLZ010000038.1:1126840-1137026 GCA_023846285.1 Phrynocephalus versicolor | reverse complement strand
TGGTAATATTACTTTATTGTTGTTTCGTTTTTCTTTTTCATTTTGGGTTCCACTATAGGTTTGCTTATTTTTAGGTGCATTTTTATGTAACCGAGTACTATTCCTTTGTGCTTGTATTTTGGATTTTTATACCTGTTAACCGCCCTGAGTTCCTTTAGGGGAAAATCTGGCGGGGCATAAATATAAAAATAAATAATTAAATAATTAAATAAAGATCTGAGCACCCAAGATGGGAAACTACTGTCCTAAATGAAAAATGTGCCTGAATACCTTAAGATACCTTTTAAAGGGTTTAAACAATGATTGAGATTATTTAATTAATTTTATATCTATTTTGGATATTTTTACGCTACCTTTCTCCTTGGAAAGGACCCAAGGTGGCTTACAATAATGAGGGACAATATACAGGACAATAGCCTAGTTCCCTGAGCTCCTTGCCCTCTGAAGATGCTGGCCACAGAGTCTGGTGAAACACCAGGAAGGAAAACACCCAGAAGACGGCCAAACAGCCCGAAAAAACTCAAAACAGCTATCGAACAAAATGGACTTTAGCTTCTAAAAGCCCACATTTCTAAATTTATTTTCTCTCGAGACAGAGATGTGAAGAATCATAGAATGGTCAAGTGGGAAAGGGACGATCAAGCCATCATTGCAGATTCTCCTTGGTTCTTAGCAGTCCATGCGACAAAGCCACTGCCGTTGGGGTTTTATGTGGTTGTGCAATGCGTGCTTCAAGTCGTGCCAGGCTTCTCACTGAGATCCTCCAAAATTATCATGGCCCAGGGTGGGTGAGGATGTTGGATTTTCTTTTGCCCACGAATGATGGCAAGCGAAGGAAGCGGTTGCAGTTCCTTAGGACAGACAGATCAACCTCACTCTTGATCACTAGTACTGTGAGCATTGGTACTTAAAATTCTTTCTGCTGCTTAAGGTGCAATTTTTAAAATGTGCACCAAAAACTTGCATAATTACACTTTTCAACTCAAAAAGAACATCAGCCCTCACCTATTTTCCTCTAAGTGCATTTTATCCTGTGAGAGGCACATTTAAACCTATGCTGGTGCATTTTCTTTACAGTGATCTCAGTCTTTGAAGAAAAATAGAACCCACGGAACTGCATTCTGAGCTACCATGTTCACTTGGAGGTTCCAACCAGGGCCCTGCAGATCAGAATTTGACAAGATCACATCCCAGGGGTGATCTCAATGCAGGCACCTTCCAGATAAGGTGATGGGAGGGTTTGATGATAACCTCTACCGTCACAAAAGCAGCTGTAAAAGGCCTGCTTTTCCAGGCACTGTAGGCTAGCTAATCTATTTGCCATTGCTCTCCAGGGAGGCAATGCTCTTCTTTCTGGTCTTGTTTTGCGGCCTTCCTTTGGCAGCTTTGCATTGCCCTGTGCTGGGGGCAAGCCTTTTCCCCTTTATGTCCTTTAAAACTATTGAGATCGGTGCCTTGATTGCTCCAGAGATGAAAAAAAAGCTCTTCTTTCACTCTCCTCTCTTTCTCTTCTTTTTAATTTTTTTTCTAGCTGAAAAGATTCCATTGGGCCCTCCTTCCTCTCCCTCCCTGCCTCCTTCCCTCCCTGCTTTTATAACAGGTTGTTCATTTCCCCTCCAGAAACAAGCAAGTGCTAAAGAAAATGCAACGCCTGCATTTGTCCAGTTGTTTTCCAACCCCTGCGTGGGGATGTCTAGAATCAATTGCTTCGACCCCAAACAATTCCCTCTTCCTCATCATTCCATGCCTTGTAAAAATATATAATATTTTGGAACTTATCTGGCATATTTTTATTCCAACCTATATCTTAGACTTTTACAACTGTCATGCTCTGGCTTTTTCCCTTAACCACTGTTAGTGAAATGAGGTGAAGCTGGTTCCCTAACCAGAATGCTCAGTGGAGAAGTGTCATGTGATATTCAAGATGGGAGTGTGGTGATGTCGAGCTTGTGGCTGCCCTGGTCATCTGCCCCAAGAGGAACACGAAGGAGGAACTTCATGATGGTTAGAGCTGTTCGGCAGTGGAAGATGCTGCCCCAAAGGAGGGTGGGGGAGTCTCCTTCTTGGGGGGCTTTTAAGCAGAGTCTGGAGGGCCATCTCTCGGGCGTCCTGTGATGGGAGTTCCTGCATGGCAGGGGGTTGGACTGGATGGCCCTTGAGGTCTCTTCCAACCCTGTGATTCTATGATCCTGCTCTCTTGTGAGATGATGATTCAGTCACTAACCATCATGGAACCTTATAAAAGATATCTTCCATCTCTTTTGTGTTAGTCTTTTCAAGAATTTCAGGCAAAAATCAAAGAAAAACAAAACAAAACAAAAGGGATAAAACATGTGGCACCTTAAAGACTAACTTTCAAATTTAAATGTAATGTTTTATGGACACATCCACTGCTGCTAGATGTCTGAAGAAGTGGGCGTGTAGTTCATGAAACGTTACATTAAAATATGAAAGCTAGTCTTTAAGGTGCCACATGTTTTGTGTCTTTTGTTTTGTTTTGTTTTGTTTTTCTTTGATTCCTTCCATCACTTGAGCTTGTAATATGAAACCCAAACCTCCCCCAGAGTCTGATTGAAAGAAAATAAGGAACCAGTTGATTCAGGCAATTGTGATTAAGCAGCAGGAAGACAGAAACAGCTGTTTAGATGGAGGTTCGGCAGACTCTACGCAGGACATCCCTCATTGACAGCACATCGGACTCAATGACCCTTGCGGGGCAGGGTGGGGATCCCAACACTCCAGTTCTGTGATCCAGTGATTTCCTTCTGGGATCCCCCAATTTGTACTGCATTGTTTTCGGCAGGAATGAGGGAGGGCACATATCACAGAATCATAGACTCATGGAATAGTGTAGTTGGAAGGGGCCTAGAAGGCCATCTAATCCATGCCTGATCAAGGCAAGAATAAAAACCATAGGATTTGAGTGGTGGTTGCCCAAATTTCTCTTGCATGCCTCCAGGGTTGGAGCACTCACCACCTTCTGAGGTGGTTGATTCCATTGTTGTATCACTCAAAAAATTAACTAGAGCTCTTTATTATGTATTCTGCAGTCTGGGCTGTTGGAGAACAGAGCCTGCCCCTCCTCTGAAGAACAACCTTCCAAGTCTTTCCATCTCCCCTCAGTCTTCCTTTCTCGAGGCTAAACATGTCCAGTTCTTTCAGCCTTTCGTCCTAGGGCTTGGTTACTTCCCCCGCAACCACCTTCTGCTGGAATCCCACAGGAAACCTGTGATGGACTTTTCCTCCAGGAATCTGTCCAATCCCCTTTTGAAGGCATCCAGGCCAGATGCCAGCACCACCTCCTGTGGCAGGGAGTTCCACAGACTAACAACGCGCTGGGTGAAAAAATATTTTCTTTTCTCTGTTCTTACTCTCCCAGCCCTCAATTTGAGTGTATGTCCCCTAGTTCTGGTATTTTGGGAGAGGGAGAAGAGCTTCCCTCTATTCACTTGACTCATGCCCTGCATTATTTTGTATGTTTCAATCATATCCCCCCTCAGGCGCCTATTTTCCAGACTAAAGAGGCCCAAATGTTTTAGCCTTTCCTCATAAGGGAGGTGCCTCAGCCCAGTAATCATTTTAGTCACTCTCTTCTGCACCTTTTCCAGTTCCACTATGTCTTTCTTGAGATGCGGTGACCAGAATTGTACACAATACTCCAGGTGGGGCCTTACTATTGTTTTGTACGATAGCATTATAATGTTGGCTATTTTATTTTCAATCCCCTTTTTGATAATCCCTAGCATGGAATTGGCCTTCTTCACTGCTGCCACACATTGGGTAGACACCTTCATGGAGCTGTCCACCAACACACCAAGATCTCTGGTCTGCCAAAGGTCTGCCAAGGTTCTTACAAGTACGATACCGAATGCCATCTCTTCCTGTACAAGATTCATCCACAAAGCCGGGAAGAAATGCCCCATCTGTGCAGGATTATCACAGTTCCTGTGCAAAATGGCATCTTTCCAACTCCTGCTTCTTTGGCAGAGGCTCCAAGCTCTGCAGGATTTAGCCGTTTCCAGCACAGAACAAAGGGCTAAACATTAAAATAATTTTAAAATTTTAAAAAAGAAAGCAGGAAAATCTTGTTGTTCCAGCAGGATATCTCTTTGGAGAGTCTCGGCATCCTAAGACTTTGAAAATGGCTACAAACATGTAAAAGACTGGGTCCATCTCATAACTGTGTTGCCTTTAGCCCATCTAGTCCAGCAGGTGTCTGGGACCACACAAGACTAGATCTCTGTCTCCTGATCCCACTCCCCTGCATCTGGCCCTTGAAGTATCCTGGTTCTAAAGCCTGGAGATTACACATTTCCATTGTGGTTTGTAACCTGTGATGGATTTTTCCTCCAGGAATCTGTCCAATCCCCCTTTGAAGGCATCCAGGCCAGATGCCATCAACACATCCTGTGGCAGGGAGTTCCACAGACTAACAACACACTGGGTAAAAAAATATATTTTCTTTTGTCTGTTCTTAATCTCCCAGCCCTCAATTTGTCCCCTCGTTCTGGTATTTTGTGAGAGGGAGAAGAGCATTCCTATATCGACTTGACTCATGCCCTGCATTATTTTTTACATCTTAATCATAGTTTGAGACAATTGCCCCACATCCTAGTCTCTGAAACCATGGGGTCTGACCAGAGTAGAATAGAGTGGTACTATCACTTTCCTTGATCTAGACACTATGGTTCTGTTGATGTAACCAAGAATCACATGGGCTTTCTTGGCTGCCATGTCACACTGCTGGCTCATGTTCAATTTGTGGTCCACCAAGACTCTCAGATCCCTTTCATATGTATTATTTTCCAGCCAAGTATCTCCCATCCTATATCTCCACAATGCATTCTTTTTACCTAGATGCAGCACCCTACATTTCCCTCTGTTATACCCCATTCCATTAGCTTTGGCCCAGTACTCTAATCTGTCAAGTCCTTTTGGATTTTCATTCTCTCCTCTAGGAAATTAGCAACTCCACCTCATTTGGTATCATCTCCTCCACCTGCGGTGACGGCCGGCGCAGCTATCATCCCAGGCGGAGGAGATCAGCTGAACTTCGGCTGTGGTCTCGCCTCCACGCGCAGAGGCAGGATCACAGCTCGGCGGCCTGGCAGTGACATTATTTTCTTTTGGGGCAGAGGAGGGATAAAAAAAAACATTTTAGTTCATACAGTAATTTTTATTTTCAAAATAAATTATGCCCATGTAAATCAAAATGTTTCAATGTCAACATTTCTACCTCCTGTGTTTTACTTTTGATGATTATGTTGTCCAGGCTTAAGTTTGGTTTCCTGATTTTAATGAAGTATTTGAATCAAAGGGGTTGTGTATAGAATTAAAAATAAATTAAATAATAAGACTCTGATCCTGCCTGCCCTTAAACCAGGCCAAGGAGCTGTCCAGCAAGACCAAAGATGGTCCAGCAGCATAAAGCCTGCCCAAGCGGCCAGGGAGCTGTCCAGCAAATCAGCTCTTCCTAGGGCAGTTCCATCAAGGCAGGTGTGATCTCAGAGGAGGCTCAAGGAGGTGGGGTTTTGGAGTTGTAGACTACAAATACAGTAATTCTCCATTCTGCGAGTTGTGCCTACCTACCTCAACACCTGAATGTGTCTCACATTGGGGGGGAAAGGCCTGAATTGGAAGGCTTTTGAGGATTATGTAGGGCAGTGGTTCTCGACCTGTGGGTCCCCAGATGTTCCTGGACTGCAACTCCCAGAAACACTTTCCAACACCATGAGGAACATCTGGGGACTCACAGGTTGAGAACCACTGGTCTAGGGCAAGCTGCACCCAAGCTTGTCTGTTCTTGCCCCAGTACTAGCTGGAAGCTTTCTTTTTGAATAGCAACACTTTCAGTGTAGAGCCTGCATGCCTAGAATTACACACTATATCATGGCTTAGATCCATTGGTTATGTTGCACCCTCATATGATGCCTTGGACAAGTGTTGGCTGGGAGGAACTAGGTTTTCTCCTCAGGAAGAACAAAGTCTGTTCTGTAGGTTCCTGGCCAAACTATTTTTATCTGTTGCAGGATCAGAGGAAGTTAGAATCATAAATCCTAGAGTTGGAAGAGACCTCAAAAGCCATTCAGTCCTACCCCCTGCCATGCAGGAACCCCCATCACAGGATGCCCGACAGATGGCCATCCAGCCTCTGCTTAAAAGCCTCCAAAGAAAGAGACTCCACCACCCTCCTTGGTGGCAGCATATTCCACTGGTGAACAGCCCTAACCGCCTGGAAGTTCTTACTAATGTTCAAATGGAATCTCTTTTCTTGTAGTTTGAAACCATTGTTCTGAGTGCTAGTCTCTGAAGTCATGGAAAACAAGCCAGCCCCCTGTTCGATATGACATCCCTTCAAATCTTAACCAGCATTTGTCTGCCCTAAATGGTTTGGGACTTCAGTATCTCCTTTCAATTATTTAAACATAGCTATCATATCCCCTCTCAACCTTCCTTTTGTAAGGCTAACATTCCCAGCTCCCTAAGCCGTTCCTCATAAGGCATATCTCCCAGACCCTCAACTATCTTGGTTGCCCTCCTCTGGACCTGTTCAAGGTCGTCAACATCCTTTTAAAATTGAGGTACACAGAACTGGACACAGCTGCGGCAGCAGCAGTAGTTATTAAAGCCACATCCCGTTTCCTCACACCAACCCTGCTAAACAAAAATCCAACTTTGGACGCCACACCAGATGACAGGATGCTGAAAGGGATGATACTTGTCCAATTCATTTCCTTTCTTGTCATCTCTGAAAAGAAGGTGAGAAGGCACCTTTGAGATCATACGAGGGGTGTAGCTACTCCATAATTCTGCTCACATTATGGCCAACCTGAGTGCAAGCACATTCTCTTGCTGAAATCCGCTTAACCTGAAGTTAGGGCACTGCAAATGTGCCAGGGAAATGCCACTGCTGGTGTGCCACAATTTTCCAAACAGTTCTGCAACTGCACATCACGCACATGTATCTGTGCAGCAGGATTTCAATTGGTGTTTTGCATTCTTCAGCAATGGATACACTACAGAATCCTACCTCTGAGCCCGAGGCCATCCTGATAAACAAGCCACATGAGTGGTCCCACTATTGCCTCAAGTGTCCAGTCCTCGTCTAAAGCTGGCTGTTGTTGTTAAGGGCAATCCAGTGGCTTCTGATTCATGGCAACCCAATAGATGAATGATCTCCAGAACACTCAGAACACTCAGCTCTTGCAAACTCAAGCCTGCAGCCTCTTTTAGAGAGTCACCCCGTCTCATATTGCATCTTCCTCTTTTCCTGCCACTTTCCACCTTTCCCAGTATTGTGGTCTTTCCCAAAGAATCTTGCCTTCTCATGATGTGCCCAAAGTAGGACTACAACATTTGTGCCTCTAGAGCTAGTCCAGGCTTAACTGGATCTGGGACCCACTCGTGTGTCTTTCTGGCAGCCCAGCACATCTACAGAGCTCTCCTCCAGCACCATCTTCCAAGCAAATAATTGTTTTGCTTCTCAGCTTTCTTTACTGTCCAGCTTTCACACCCATAGAGGGGGATCAGCAATACAAGAGAGTGGGTGACCTCAGCCTTGTTCTCCTCCTTACACTTCCTTCATTGCTGCCCTTTTCAGTCTCAGCCTTCTTCTGATTTTTTGGCTGCTGGCTCCACTTGGCCATAACCTGGTAGTGAATTCCATGGTGTCCCTTCTTGGTACCTACTCTGAAGTTCTCATCAGCTCAGTAGATCACCTTGTGAGCTTCTAATATTAGGATGGAGCATAGAGAAAAGCTCCCCCCTGCCCACATCTCTTGCCTTACAGGTCATTTTATGCAAAAGGACCATGGCTCTCCTTTGGCATGGTCTTTCTACAGGGGACACCATCAAAAGTCATAACCCTTACTCAGAAACTTGCAAAAAAAAGTCTACCTGAAATATTTTTCACATCTTGTTTCACATATTAACCCTAATTGTTCCTTATACATGTTTGATGGATACACTGATTTTTAAGGCAATGAGGGTGGGAAAAGCTGGAACTACTCAGCTAAAGTATGAAAGATCCTGAATTCTATCTTTGTGCAACTGCCTGATTCATTCTGTTCACAGAGGTATTAAGTGCCGCAATTATTCCGGCTTCCCGCGCTGGCGGATGATGTTCTGCCCATGTCATCCACCAATTAGTCCTCCAGTATTATCTCCTGAGGTTGACTTACATGGTTATTTCAATCACAACTGTCTCGTTAGCTGTTCGTACGGAGGAGCCGGGCATGGGTGGGTGGGTGGGTTTTGATGTGGAGCCAAGAAGTGGAGGGCCCAGGAAGAGCCAGTGGCCTGTACGATTTGCAGATAGAAAGACTGTAATCAGCGGTGGCCAGCTGAGGTTGTCTGGAGGTCTACTGGCTTGTGGTCACCATTTCTGTCTCTTCTTGAGCTTTACAGCTAGTTTCTATCCTATGTGTTTTGATTTGGGGGCGGGGGTTGGGGGAAGATCTCAAGTCAGTGTCTTAAAAGAGCCTCAAAAGGCTTAAATGAACTTACGGGCTCAGAACAGAATTCCATAAACATCCTGCACTCAGTGCTGTTCAACATTTTTATTAATGACTTGGATCAGGAGGTGTAGGAAATTCTAATCAGATTTTGCGGATGACACTGAACTGGAATAGCAAAGACCCTGGAAAAGGGGAAACAACATTCAAAAGGATCTAGATAGGCTTGAGCTGAAAACAACAGAATTAAATTCAGTGGGGATAAGTACACCTACGAAGAAGAAACCAAATACAGTAACCCCCCTGCCTATCGCGGGGGTTAGGGATCCGACCTGTCCGTGATCATTGAAAATCCGCAATATGCGGATGCAGGTCAGGTTGGGCCTGGGTGTGTGTGCAATGTTTAAAGACATTTTAAACATTGCACACTGCTTCTCTCCCCCCTCCCCCCGGGGCACAGGGGAGCAGTGTGTGATGTTTAAAATGTCTTTAACCAATGGAGCCAAGTGCTTGGCTCCATTGCTTACAGACATTTTAAACATTGGCACCACTTCTCTGGGCGCAGGGGAGCAGTGTGCGATGCCTCCATGGAGGCAAGCCCGGGGCTCCAGCTGATTGGCGCTGGGGTGGGGGAGAAAAACCTTTATGTGGCCTTGCTTATTGGTCCCTTCCAACTTCACTCTTCTGTGATTCTATGATTTTATGAAGTTTGTTTTTCATTTTTTTAAACCAGCATTTAACCACACATTCTGCCCAATAGCGATAACGACAGTTGATTGCAGCATCCGGGTTTGTTTTTTTTAGAACAAGTAACAAAAGTAAAAGAAGCAAAACAAGTTCAGGAGCCGTGTAGCCAACTATCACAGAAACCAAACACAAAAGTGGAACAGGTGAGAAAAATAACAAAAACGTTGTTAGTATTTCTAGGGCGAAACCCTCTTCCTCAGAGTAGTACCGATAGGTTATAACAGGGCAAAAGGTGGATTTGCCAGGAGTTTTTTCTTAGCAATAGAGTTACTTTTGAGAAACAGGAAAACAAACAGCAACAACCAATGACTTCGGGAGGGGGGGCTTTGGGAAAGGTGGAACAAATGATTCCATTGTGTGTGCGTGTGTGTGTTTGTGCTGTTCCTGGAAAGTGTGTGCTTCACCATGTCCTGGTTCTCTTCAAGCATGGAAGGGATTTTGTAAGACAATCCTGCTGGGAACACTCTCCTGTGCAGGTGGTCCCCCGCCCCCTCACGTCCAGCCTGCCTGGGCAGCAAGAGGCCCAGGTACCCTCCCGGAGGTGCTTAGCATCTCTTCTTGAGCGCCTCGTGTCCTTACCACCTGGAGAGAAAGCAATGAGCAAACATTGCACAGAGTCAATAGAGGGAGAGCAGATGGAGAAACTTAGGACAACCCAGCGTGGAGGGGATCTTTCTCCCTCTGCCCTGTCACCATAGAAACCCAGCTCTGCCTAACTCTCTGCTCCTCTGGCCCTAGAAACTACCTGAAATGTATTTTACCCACAGACTAGTAGGTACAGACTCGGTCAGCTCCCTTTCTTTGGGCTGACATTCAGCCTCTGCTTTTACAGGTCACAAGAACTGGATAAAACAAAACAAAAAATTGACCTCAATCTGAAGAATTCTAGAGTTCCTTCCACCATTCCCTTGATTGGTTTCTCCTCTGTTATGGTTCCTTTATCTATCTATCTATCTATCTATCTATCTATCTATCTATCTATCTAT
>JAHTLZ010000038.1:1116358-1126830 GCA_023846285.1 Phrynocephalus versicolor | reverse complement strand
CTATCTATCTATCTATCTATCTATCTATCTATCTATCTATCTATCTAGTCCATTGTTCCATCCATCCAACCCCCTCCTCAAACCCACCCACCCACCCACCCACAGCATCAGAAAAGTTTTCCTGGCTCAAAATTCTCATCATTTCTTCTTCTTTGGGGGAAAGGGAGGAAGAATAAAGCCAGGCTAAAAGGGCTCTTCTTGTCTCACAGGAAACAGGACGTGTTGAACAGCACGGATGGGCCAGTCCCTGAGAGACCCTTGTCGCCTCCCCTCACGGCCCCACCAAATATGAAGGTAAGCAATCTGCAAGGCAATTGGTGGTGGTGGTGGGGGGGAGTGGTGGGCAGCAAAAGGGCGGGTGTTTCTGGTGCCCGTTTGATGGAGCTATTTCGCAGCCCTTCTCAGGAGGTAAATGGGGTCCAGTTGTTGTCAGTTCTTGCCGAACGTTGTTTGAGATGGTATGAAGAGCCATGCCCCACCCAGTGCATTACTCAGAGCTGTTCAACCCGGCTGAAAACAAGAGATCAATAGAGCCTAATAAGCAGCATAGTTTGTCAACATCAATTGTGCCATTTTCTAATAAAGATGATCAATCTGGAAAAGCAAAAGCCCAATCGAACGGGTTGAACGATATTAACTTTTGGGCAGGCGGCACCCAGGGAGCCCGGGGAGTGCGGGGGGGGACGACCAAATTTCACATAGGACAGGCTCCACAACTTTGATGCAGACTGCAAGCTTCCTCTTTCCAGAGACCCAGAAAAGCTTTTCTTTCTTTCTTTCTTTCTTTCTTTCTTTCTTTCTTTCTTTCTTTCTTTCTTTCTTGGTTCCTCTTCTACAAAAGCTACACTACTCATGGCCATTTAGATGCTTGGATATTTATTTATTTATTTGTTTGTTTGTTTGTTTGTTTGTTTGTTTGTATGCTGCCTACTACCCAGAGGTCTCTGGGTACCAGCCCACTACAATAATATTGTCTTGCAAGGTGATTTTTTTAAAAAAATCATTGATTGTTTAAACATTGATTGAAATGATTAAATTTTTTAAAAATAGATATTTTTGGTCAAATATGTAAAAAAACCCACTGATTTTTATATTTAAATTGTGATTTAAATTTGAGTTTAAATGCAGTTGACTCTCTGTTGCATCCAAATCCATCTCCCACCTTTTTAGCCAATGAGTATTTTCTTGCATTTCTTCTCCTACTTGTTTTGTCCTGAATGAAGAGCTGTGACAATCCATGTTTTCAGTTTCTCATTATGTCAGTAAAGTTTTCTAACTTTCTGCACTGACAGGCTGCAGTCTGTTGAGAAACCCTCCTGAGCTGTTAAATGTCTGTACTGCAGGTAAAACTGTGCTCACGACCTGGGGTTCAATCCCAGATAGCAGGCTCAAGGTTCACTCAGCCTTCCATCCTTCCGAGGTCGGTAAAATGAGTACCCAGCTTGCTGGGGGGGGGGTGTAGCCTGCATACTGTAATGAAACTGTAAACCGCCCAGAGACTACTTAAAGTGGTATGGGGCGGTATATAAGCAGAACACTTTGCTTTGGTAGGCCATCAACTGGTCATATGACACCAACGCATGACCAGTTAGGTGACAATGTGCCAGCCAAAATTTGGAGGGAACCATATGTCTGATTAATGTTGAGCACAGGTTTTCTCAACTGGATTATGGCTTTGATATTTTATGATTTCTTGGCCTTTAGTTTTTCTTCTTAGTAAATCTTCGATGATCACCCTCTTGATTGGCAGAATTTAGCATCCTGTGATGCAGCCATGTTTCAAATGCTTATGTGGGTGGCTGTATTGTAGCCAACAGGCCCCTGGTGCCTTCAAAACTAAAATGTTTTATTTGACACAAACTAGCATGCACTGCTGTAGCCCACTTCTTTAGTTAGTGCTTAGTTTTAGTTCCTTTTGTTTTGGGTTGGTTTTTTTTTATCACAGTGCATATGTTGACATGTGTTTGTAACTGTTATTCAATTGGATACAACAACAATGGCAGGGTGGGGGAAACCAAGAAGCATCCATCACTCATCAATCAACTCAAGGCCAGATTTAGGTTTTTATTATAGGGTGGCTGGAATTCTTTTGTGCAGTTCCACAAACAGCATAACTTTAGGAACTGACATGGTCTTTAGTTAAGAAATATCCATAGACTTTATCTGTTGCATCCCGAGTTGTGGGAGTCAGTGTGCAACAAATAATGCCTAAGGAGATTGCTTAACTTACGCCAAATTGTGGCGAAAAGTTATTCCATTAGTGTAAATGTGTAACAGGATTTCAGCTAGGACATTCTTCAATTAAAAGGAAGCTGCTTTGTGCTAGCTTTATTCAGAGTCTTGTTATGTGACTTTGATCTCACTGTTGTTTGATCAAACTCCAGGTTACTTATATTTGTCCACACACCCACATGATCATTTTGGTTCTTTATCACATTTCCTGGGCTGCTTGCTTTTTATGATTGCCATTAGCTTAGTTTTCCTAACATTTTAAAGACTATGCTTATTGCTTCCTTTGTTGACGTTATCAAGTAATCTTTCTGAACTTTAAACTAGAATATTATATTGTTTGCATATAATGATCTGATAGACTTTCTATTGATACCATCATTTGAGACAACAAGTGGCTATATAAACATGTTCTTGAAGAATGAAAAGGTATGATGGGGGTATAAATCTTTTTTCTTCACCAGTAGAAGGTACCAAATAGATGGATATCCAGAAAGACAAATAGGTGGTTTCTAGATCTGATCAAACTTCCACTCTCTTTAGAAACAATAATTTTTAAACTGAGCCTAGCCAAAGGTTGGACATGTCATGAGAAGGCAAGACCTACTGGAAAAGTTTATAATGCTGGGAAAAGTTGAAGACAACAGGAAAAGAGGAAGACTGAATATGAGATGGATTAACTCTATCAGAGAAGACTTTGCATATGTGGGTGTGAGCAGAAGTCCGACATCACCTAGGGATGATCATGATGTAACAGGATGGTGAATCCTCTGTGGGTCTTAGCTTGAACTTTACAGGAGCTATCTCAAGGTGGTCCTGAACACTTCAGCAACTATTCCTAAAACAGCTCCAGCACCTTGGAGAGCTAATTGAAAATTAGGATGAAAACCTGGAACAGACTAAGAACCTCTGTAGTTCTGAAGCCAGCAGCTTCCACTGCTGAGGCCCCAAGTTTGGACACCACTGAACTAGTTCTTCTCTGTAATACAGATGTCACCCCAGTAGCAATTTTGCAATTCATTGATCAAAATCCTATTGCTTAGTCAGTGCAATCAATTGCACCTGAGTAAGCTCATTGAGTCAAAGGCGATTTGGTGAGTCAGCTTATCTGTAGGTTCCGTTGCTTCAAATGGCCATTGATTTAGCATACTGTATTAAATCTTGTCAGTCAGAACTTTATCACTTATCACCATAGCCCTTAACAAAGTACAATGGATAGTACCAAATAAATTCCAATTTTTAAAGGTGTTAATATTTAAAAGTACACTTTTTAAAATGTGCTCTTCTGTAGAGATCTAAGGCTCTTTAAATTGGATGGCATTTGGGTCCTTGAGAAAACCTATCGAGAACCTCAGCTTCGTGGTGCTGCATTAAATTCCCTGGGTCCCTTCCCTGGGTCCTCATCAATAACAAGCCAAAATGGTCTTCCAGATAGGCATGCATTTCCCTCCCACCGAGGAATGTCTTCCTGTGACTATTGTTCTCCTCTTATTAATAAAAGACTGGTCTTTCAGGCAGTATTATCACACCACCACCACACACGCTCACACACTCTTCCACACACACACACACATGCACGCAGCTCAGAGAGAGACACAGACAGAAATGCTGCCTGAAGACCAGACGTTTGCACCCCGAAACTCTGTGTCCGTGTAATCCGTAACGCAACAGGCGCCTGGATTCCACTCTCCCTACCCACCCACCCGCCGGCCCTAGTTCTCCCCTCCTGGTCCTTCTTCTCTTCTCGAAGCGCCTCTCTGCACTCACCATTTCCATTCCACCAGTGGAGGTCCTGTGACTCATCCTGGTCTCCAGGCGGCTGAGATGAGTGTAATAATAATCGAGTACCATCAAGTCAAAGCTGACTTTGGGCAATCCTTCCCGGGTAGGGAATACTCAGGGGTGGTTCCCCAATTCTTCTTGGGGATTGTTGTGCAGCTTTTGCCCCAGGCCACGAAGACTGGCTGTTCTCCTGGGAGGCCCAGTGGCAATCAAATTAAAAAGAATCAAAGCCACCGGTTTACATAAAACCTCCTTGTTTCCTGGGATTAGTAAGTTCATTGCCAGGCAATGGGGGAGTTTTGTTCTTTGCTTCACTGCACAAGAATCCCTCTTGTGGATTCTGGTATCACAGGAGACAGGCGTATCCACACACACACAAACACACCCATGGCCAGTGTCACTGGATGATGGCAGGTTTCTGCCGGCCAGTCCCCGAACCCACCAGACCTAACAGCTGCTCCTATTCAGTTTTCTTGGCAATCCAGCTCTTCCTGCATTTTGCCATTAGAAAAATAAATAAACCAAAGCAGAAGGGCACAAATGCATAAGTACAAGACTGCAGGGCACACATAGGACGTCTAGCAAATTGTCCTCTATTGGATCCGGCTTGGAGTTATGCAGTTGTGGCATGCAATAAGATTAGGGCCATGGGGTAATTTTTCAGGAAATTTCAAAGCTACTGAAATTTGACTCCATCCATAGCCGTAATAGCAAAATGAAACCCCCAGATTCAGGATCAGTGTGGCATGAAATGCCAGTAGTTGGTGGATGGCAGGATCAAAAAGTGAGGGGGGCATTGTTTCGTTTAGGGCCAACTTGAGAACTGGCCACCAAAATCTTTGTGAGGACCTCCCAGGTTTGACTTTTTGAAGAAAGCAAGTTTCTAGTCCCTTTGAATGAAGAGATGAAAAGAAAATAATACGCTCGAGTCACATTTCCTTGAATTTCTGACTAAAAATGAGCATAAAGTGTGCGGAACTACCCCCCCCCCAAAAAAATGTATGAGTTCCCAATATTTATAAGTTAGAGGGTTGTTGTTCAGTCGTTCAGTCGTGTCCGACTCTTCGTGACCGCATGGATCAGAGCTCGCCAGGCCTTCCTATCTTCCACTGTCTCCTGGAATTTGGTCAAATCCATGTTAGTTGCATCGATGACACCATCCAACCATCGCATTCTCTGCCGTCCTCTTTTCCTTTTGCCTTCAATCTTTCCCAACATCAGGGACTTTTCCAAGGACTCCTCTCTCCTCCTGAGGTGGCCAAAGTACTGGAGCCTCAGTATTCTAAAACCAGAGAAGATTGTGAAGAGTTCCAGAAGGATTTCTCCAAACTGACGGAATGGGCAAATGTGTAGGAAAATGTAGGAAAATGTAAAGTAATGCATATTGGGGCAAAAAAATAAATCAAAACTTTATCTATCAACTCATGGACTCTGAGCTATCCATGACGGATTAGGACAGAGATCTTGGTGTGTTGGTGGACAGCTCAATGAAGGCCAATTCCATGCTAGGGATTATCAAAAAGGGGATTGAAAATAAAACAGCCAACATTATAATGCCATTATACAAAACAATAGTAAGGCCCCACCTGGAGTATTGTGTACAGTTCTGGTCACCGCATCTCAAGAACGACATAGTGGAACTGGAAAAGGTGCAGAAGAGAGCGACTAAAATGATTACTGGGCTGGGGCACCTCCCTTATGAAGAAAGGCTAAAACATTTGGTGCTCTTTAGTCTGAAAAAAGGGGGGATATGATTGAGATGTACAAAATAATGCAGGGCATGAGTAGGGTGGATAGAGGGTCGCTCTTCTCCCTCTCACAAAGTACCAGAAATAGGGGACAGCCACTAAAACTGAGGGTTGGAAGAGTGAGAATAGACAATTTTTTTTACACATTGTGGTGTTAGCCTGTGGAACTCCCTGCCACAGGAGATGGTGATGGCATCTGGCCTGGATGCCTTCAAAAGGGGATTGGACAGATTCCTGGAGGAAAAGTCCATCATCACAGCTTACAAACCAGGATGGAGATGTGTCATCTCCAGGATTAAAACCAGGGTCCTTCAAGGGCCAGATGCAGGGGAGACAGAGATCTAGTCTCATGCGCTCCCCAACGCATCTGGTAGGTCCATTGTGAGATATAGGAAGCTGGACTAGGTGGGACTTTGGCCTGATCCAGCAGGGTTCTTCACTCTTATGTTCTTATGTTCTTAAAAACCCAGCCTGGCCAAGTGTAGAGTAAAAAACTACAACCCACACTTGTCTTTTGTGTGCAAATGAGACCTTGGGTTCAGCTGCAGACAGCGTTCCAGGGTCAGCATGATTTAAATTGAGAGCCACCGGCACGGGAGGCTGAGCATTAAAAGTGAGCTCCCCTTCAGATTATACCCTGCGTGTGCCTGCGCGAGGCTGCCACACATCCCTCTCTCTCTAAAGAGGTTGCTTGTTTTTTTAATTTTCTGCCATCCAATTACATACTTTCTGAGAAACTCCCTCGTGAGTTCTAAATTCTACAAGGCCAACAGCGGGTGAATCATTGGGCTTGGTGAGTGTCTGCGCATATTATTTCATGATCTCTTTAAAAGCAGGAAACCCACAAAAGCTGGATCCCAGGGCACGGTAGTTGTTGATTTTTTTGAGTGTTGCTTTAATGAGAGTTTTGACAGAAAGCCCAAACACTCGTGATCTCATGAATGTTTCAGCCTTTCCTTTGTTTTTAATTTTATGACTGTATCATTATCCCTGGTAAATCTCAAGATCTTACCAGACCCCTAGTAGTATGAGGACGAAAATAAATAATTAAACAACTTCATCATCGTGCATGAGACGAACCAGGAGGTGGGTCTGAGCACCAAGCAGGAGGCTGGCCTTCCACAGAAACCCAGTGAGCGTGGGGTGCTGCTTTTTAAAAGGAACACAAAGTCCCTCTGTATCCCGAGGGCCTACCTTTCCACGATGAATAGAGATGGGTATGAAACAAATCATCTTCCACCACCCGCTATGCTTTCCTGTTCTCTCTGAATTCTCCTGTCCCCTCACACTTCCATCTTGCATATCCCCACGAACAGTATCTGACTGAAGGCGGGTTGGTTTGGAGATGGGAATTAAGAGCTGTTAGCTTTATAAAAGACCCGCTCCTTCTGTGTTGATATGACTCTGCCCAGCAGCCTGTGTTTTTAGACTCTCCTCAGAGCCGGGGAGCTAAGGAGTTTGCCACAAGCAGTCCCTGGATTTCCAAATGCACAGCACATGACTATTGTAGTTTGACTCTGGCTGAAAGGAATAGTCATATAGTCATGTGTTACATCAGACTCCATGATGTGGATTGGGGGCACATTCCCGTGACTGCTTTTCCCCAGCCAGAGTTATAGGATTTTCACCATCTCATAAATGACGGTAATTGCAGGCAGGGAGAGTGCCTGGCCAGTATCACCTGGAGACGCCCCGGTTTAAATGCCTTTAGAATCCATCCATAAAATGTTGGCAAGCTAGGAGTTAGTGCTGCCATGTGGAAGTTTATTTTAGATGGATTGATTTCAAATTTTGTTTATGCTGCTCTTCAAGAGAACTTCCAGGGAACCATACAGGCGGGGTCATAAAGCAAAAGAAACACAAGGGTGTCTCCTTCAAAAGGGGCAATAACCAGAGAGATTAAAACAACAGATCAGGAGCTGAAGAGTAAACCGTGATGGCCAGGCAAACAGATGCAGGGAAACAAAACCACTGATTAAAGAGAAGGCCAAGTACATATGAATGTACTGTATTTGCTGGGCCACAGCGGAGCCAGAGACGGTGCCAGGCCGTGCCATCCCCAAGATGAACGCCACAAAGCCTTGTGAAAAAGAACTCAAGTTCTGGCGAGGAAAGGAGGTATTTCAGGTGACAGACTGTTGACTCTTCTTCCTTATTCTGTACTTCAAGATTGTTATTCATTCCCTTCCCCCAAAGCAACAGATTTGCCTTTGAATGCCAGTGTCTGCAGGGACGCTCCCCTTACGTTCGGAGTTTTTCAATCTCTTGTGGCAGCGCTTTGGCATTCTGGTAAAATCCCTTGTGCTCTGCTGGAGTGGTGCAGAGAATAGCTTTTAGTTTCCCCAGAGAGCCCACCCCTTTCTTGCTACCGGACACGGACTCGCTTGCAGTTGTGGACAGACCAATGGCAAAATACCACACACCGCTGCTTCCAACAGAGTCAAGAGAGGGAAAGGAACACTCAGCAGAAAGGCGGGGCTTGATTGTAATACAGAGATGGGAGGGAATGATTGGTTAGTGCTGGAAAGATTGACAGCCCAGAAAATTCCCTCCCAGTTACAGAAACCGCAGGCAGCATGCGAGGCTGTAAAATCTTCAACATCCTTATTATCCCATGTAAAGCTTCCATGGGCATTCGGTCTGACCCCCTCTGGTTGCTCCCCCGGGTGGGATTATTTGTGTATTCCAGACTCCAGTTTCTATTATTCTGCATTCTGAGATTTCCACTTACAGTATTTTCCCATATATTAGCCTATATTTTTGTCTAAAATTGTTAGACTAAAAATGAGGGTCATTTTATATACAGTGGATCCTTGTATAAAAAACGGTTTGTATAACATAAAATCTGTACAACATAAAAAATTCCTGAGATAGGGGGAATTTGCTTAACAGAATTGCCTATGGAGCGGATCCGTACAACATAAAAATGGTTGCGATTAGGGATTAATCCGTTTTCAGTGCATTCCTAAGGGAAAATTGTACAAAGGAAAATTTGTTTAACAGAATTTCATTTGGAAAGAATTAATTCCTTTATACAAGGTACCACTGTATATGGAAGTAAGTGGCTCCATGGGCGAGATCCCTGAAACTGTTGGCTGCAAAATCGCCAGCTCGGCGGTTCGAATCCCGGGCGCCAAGCAGGGGAGTGAGCTCTCACTGTTCACCCCAACTCCTGACAACCTAGCAGTTCGAAAGCATGTCAATGCAAGTAGATAAATAGGTACTGCCGTAAAAAGCGGGAATGTGTGCAGAAATGTGTTTAGCCATGCTGGAGATGAACACCGCCCCTAGAATCGGACACGACTAACACACATGTGCAGGGGGAAAGTTTACCTTTACTGTTTAAGCTGACGAGAGAACCGTGGGGTTGCAAAACTGTGATTTGGGTTTGCAAAAGTGAAGGTCGTCTTATACATGGGGGGGCAGTATTTTGCAGGCACCTTACAGACACTTGTCTCTGAGTCTAGCAATGCCCAGCTCCATACATATTATACATCTACAAAGCCTCCAGGGGGCAGCAGTGGGGCAGGACCAGGAAACGTGGGAGCCTTGCAGACGAGGCCTGGTTTCCCCAGCTGAGCTGCATGGAGCTCCCCTGTGTGAGGTGCCTCGGAGAAGGGAGAACAATGGTATTTATAGTTCAGCCACGCAGGAAGCCATTTTCGGTGTTCCCGCCGTGGCCTGCGCAAGAGCGGCTGGAAGCAAAACAAGCAGGCAGTGCTCATCCGACTTGAAATGCCACGGCCTGACCCATAAGAGTAGGAGTTGACGGGGAGGCTTCTTCCAGGCAGCCAAGGGGGAAGACCTGCTCAAGAGCTCAGCTGCCCAGGCGGCCCTGCCATTTTCAATGTGTCAGCCCGTCTCCCTGCAAATCCCTCCCTCTCTCTCTGCATCACCAGAACCATTCGGTCTCTATCCCAGAGAAGCCAGGCTGGCCCCCTCCCTCCCTCCCGTTGTCAGGCAAAAACCTTCCTTTTCAAGCGGGCTTTTAAGCAACACATAATGGTCAAGGGAACGCTCTGTTTATGAAATTTAGATATATTTTTAAAGGTTTTCAAAAGGGCTTTTAAATCTTGATCAATGTTTAATGGTGTTGTTACCCCACCCCCCAAAGTTTTGTATAATACTGTACTATATTTTACCTTTGGAGTAGGAACTGGCAAGCCACTCCAGTACTCCTGCCAAGAAAACTCCATGGACATGGAGTCACAAAGAGTCGGTCACGACTGTAACGACACAACACAGACACATTTTACCTTGTTATTATTGTACAAAGGAAAGCAAAGCAAAGTGTTCTGCTTATATAACGCCCCATAGCGCTTCAAGCACTCTCTGGGCGGTTTACAATTTATTTATGCAGGCTCCACACATTCCACCCCCACCTCAGCAAGCTGGGTACTCATTTTACCGACCTCGGAAGGATGAAAGGCTGAGTCAACCTTGAGCCGGCTGCTACCTGGGATTGAACCCCAGGTCGTGAGCACAGTTTTGCCTGCAGTACCGGCATTTAACCATTGCGCCATGAGGCTCCTACAGTTCTAAGTGTTGTGAGTCAACTTGGGAGAAATAATATAACAGTCCTGTGCCTGTGGCATCAACTCAGTTTTAACATAAGGCAACAACTTCCAAGGGTTTTCCAGGTAGAGAATACACAGAAGTGGCAGATAGATAGATAGATAGATAGATAGATAGATAGATAGATAGATAGATAGA
>JAHTLZ010000038.1:1059101-1108083 GCA_023846285.1 Phrynocephalus versicolor | reverse complement strand
TCTATCTATCTATCTATCTATCTATCTATCTATCTATCTATCTATCTATCTAAGTAACTAACTAACTAACTATCCATCCATCCATCCATCCATTAAATTTATATACCATTCCATCTAGCTACACGGCCATTCTGGGTGGTTTTCCATTTGCATGTACTTGAAGGAATGTTCCAGGGTGCACATCTTATTAGCACAGATCCCCCATTGACTAAATCTTGTCCCTCTCTGTTTCCCCCCCACTATGTGCATGTTAATGGTTCAAGTTTTAAAATGTGGGCATTATTTTATGCACATTTTATGTTCCAAAATGCCTTGTAAGCCTCTCATATGTGTAGAATCTCAAGGGAAGGCACATTTCTTACCATTATATGTCCCAACAGGGACAAAGAGGATATTTTTATTGCAGACTTTTGATTTTCGTTTGTTAAATTCCTTTAGCTGTGCAGCAGAGGAGCATAGTTTCATTTTCTCCAGATTAGTTTCAGTTTCCCCAGATTAGTCCACTCACTCCGAGACATAGATAGTAGAAAGAATTTTTAAAAAAACTTTCATTGCTTGCAGATCAGCAGCAAACTAACAAACATGGCTGCTTTCAGCGACAGACTTCAACAGACTCCAGAGAGATAAAAAGACACAGAGCAGAGAGGCAGGGTTCTCTTTGAATTCAGAGGTAGGGGAAGAATGATTGGTTAGGGTTGGATAGATTGACAGTTACCTCAGCCCAGAAAGGTCCCTCCCAGCCAGATCTTATCCAGGCAGCATGCAGGGTTGTAAAAACTCCAGGACTTTCAGCAAGAACGAGGAATCTATGAAATGTCTCATATGGAACCCCTCTTAATCTAATGCCTGAAATTTATCTCAGTATTGTATCCTAGACCCTTTTTGAGACCCAGGCACAAGTTGGGATATTTTAATGGATGAAAACGAGGCCATGTTTACCTCAGCCACTTTTGGATACCCAGAAAGAATATCAGCTCCCAAGGCTGGTCAGAATCACCCAGTTCTTTAACTTATGAAGGAAGGCTGTATAGGGTTTTTAGTTTTCTCTACCTGCTAGCCCTCTTCTAGAAAATTTGGTTTCTGCCAACATTATTATAAAGAATTAAAGAAAACCTCAGACCCCTACTTTATGCTTAAAAGGCTCCACAGAATTACATGCAACTTATTATTTTAACACATTTTAATTATGTATTTTAATATCTGGATCCCCTTAATGATTGAGGTTATTTGTATGTATATGATTTTAATTAGCATCTACCACCAGTACCCCCGCATCTGGCATTCCAACATATTTTCCATCCATTTCAGTGATTCTGCTGAGATGTGCTTTGCTTTTCATTTCTTTGCTCATTTCCATTCCTCTTCCAGTTTTTATGTTGTTTGCTTGTTTCTTTAATATTATAGGCGGTGTTGGGTTCTCTTGAGAAAGGCACAGCATACAGTGTTTTAAATGCAAACATATACAAGAATGCCGTCTTAGTGGCCACTCTCCAAAAGCCTGCAGGTGCAAAATATTGGATATTAAGAATTAATTGAAAGAGCTTTTCAATATTCTCTGGTCCCAAGCCAAGGCAGGCCTAAGGCTGCATTTCACCACCAGGATCCATGCAGCCTGGTCTAGGTGTAGAAATTGTGAATCAAAGAATTATAGAATAATTGTGTTGGAAGGGGTTTTCTAAGGCCATCACGTCCAACCCCTGCTTAATGCAGGAATCCATGCCAACACAGGATCGGGGAGATGTTTGTTCATTTTCTCTTGAATGACTCCAGCCATGGAGCTCATCTCATTTCCCATGGAAAACGAGTTCCATTGTCTCAATAGGAAGATAGAATCATAGAGTTGGAAGAGACCTCAAGGGCCATCTAGTCGAACCCCCTGCCATGCAGGAACCCCCGTCACAGGACTCACGACAGACGGCCATCCAGCCTCTGCTTAAAAACCTCCGAAGAAGGAGACTCCACCACCCTCCTTTGGGGCAGCATCTTCCACTGCCAAACAGCTCTAACTGTCATGAAGTTCTCCCTAATGTTCAAATGGAATCTCTTTTCCTGCAATTTGAAACCATTGCCGTGAGTCCTAGTCTCTGAAGCCATGGAAAGCAAACCTGTTCCCTCTTCAATATGACATCCTTTCAAATGTTTAAACATAGCTATCATATCCCCCCTCAGCCTTCTTTTAGATAGGCTAAACTTTCCCAGTTCCCTAAGCCGTTCCTCATAAGACATTTCCTCCAGACCCTCAACCATCCTGGTCGCCCTAAGAAGAGCCCTGCTGGATCAGGCCAACGGCCCATCTAGTCCAGCTTCCTGTATCTCACAGTGGCCCCAACAAATGCCTCTGGGAGTGCACGAGACTAGATCTCTGTCTCCTGATACCAATCCCCTGCATCTGGTCCTTGAAATACCCCGGTTTTCAGCCTGGAGATGACACATCCCCATTATGGTTTGTAACCTGGGATGGACTTTTCCTCCAGGAATCTGTCCAATCCCCTTTTGCCACCACCACATCCTGTGGCAGGGACTACCAACACGCTAGGTAAAAAAATATTTTCTTTTGTCTGTTCTCACTCTCCCAACGCACAGTTTGAGTCGGTGTCCCCTAGTTTTGGTATTTTGTGAGAGGGAGAGGAGTGTCCCTCTATCCACTTGACTCATGCCCTGCATTATTTTGTACGTCTCAGTGTTCTAACAGTTAAGATCCCCTCCCCCCGCAGATATTTAGCCTAAATCTGGATCCCCGTAGCTGAAGTCTATTGTTACGTGTTCTGCACTCTGCGGTGATGGAAAACAGATTCCGCCCCTATTCTGTAGGACAACTTTGCAAGTATTTGAAAAGCGTGATCACACTGGCAGCCTCCAATCATGAAGTTTTTAAAGTGTGTCTGTGTGTGTCTGTGTGTGTCTGTGTGGGGTGCTTGTGGGGCACTCCCGTGGCCTGCCACCTTCATTTTGCCCATCCCTGCCTTAAGCTGTGGCTTCCTCAGCGTGTGTAGACAGATCCCACCATGGCTTAGTCCCTGCTGTGTGTTCGCTCATTCCAGTCTGTCCCATGGGGATTTCTGATGGATTTTTGGGGTGTGGGGGACTGAATGGCCCCATCAGCAAAGGAATAAACCATAGACCCCCAAAGTTCAAGCTATAGTACAGTATAGTATTTATGCCTTAAAAAGGTGTACGTGGCCAGTGGCAGAACCCCCACCGCCGCCGCTGCCAGGAGAGCTGCCACTGTTTTGGGTGTAGACATAACTACTGAGACAGATAAAAAACTGAGCTGAGCCGGTGGGATCCAGCTGCCTGCATCCACAACAGATCTAGGCTCCGGTTGCACGCGCTGGTTGTTAAGTTCCTGTGGTGCCCTCCCCCCCCGGCCCCCCCCCCCCGGGGGGGGGGGGAATCAGACTGGGTGCTTCTGTTTTTAAGTGGCAGACAGAGGAGGTTAATTAAAGCTTCCCTCCCACTGGCTGGGTTTTGTTCTCATTAATGTCACCCGGGCGGAGATGTGTTAGATAAGGTCACTGGCAAAGAAGATGCAGAGGTGCAGGAGAGGTGAGATGGTGAGATGAGACTGCTGACAGCCACACGCAGGGGTGATAAAACAGGAGCCTGTAGTACTAATCATGTGCAAATAGAAAATGTGTGCATTCTTTCTGGAAAAAAAATCCATTAAGCAGTAAGGTAGGAGAAAGTTTGCTAAAGTTGTGTTCACAGAAGCCCCCAAAAGCTGGTTCATATGTGAGCAAGTCTGGTTAGACCTGCTTTGAAGAAACCCAAGGAGATTTCTTTCTTTCTTTCTTTTTTGCTTGTTTCATCCTATTAAAATGAATATAAAACAAAATAAATTTGGAAAGTTTGTCCTCACAAGGTAAGATTATGAGTGGTTTGTATCTCATTTATAAATCAAAAGAAAAGAAAGATGGGTGGGAGTCACTTTTAAACACATGCTGTACAAAGAAAAATAAAGCACATGGTTCTAAAATATAAAATACAACTTTTGTGTGTGTGCAAATGACACATTTTGAAGCACAAACTGTGCTGTTTTTGTCAATGCCACTGCTAAGAGAGAAAGGTGGGTTTTTTTGCTCTCATGAAGGTGTGGAAAAACAGAACCATTGTGTCTAGATCAAAGGAAGTGATAGTGCCACTCTATTCTGCTCTGGTCAGACTCCATCTGGAGTACTGTGTCCAGTTCTGTGCGCCTCAATTTAAAAAGGATGTTGACAACCTCAAGCAGGTGCAGAGGAGGGCGACCAGGATGGTTAAAGGTCTGGAAGAAATGTCTTATGAGGAACGGCTTAGGGAACTGGGAATATTTAGCCGTTGAAAAAGAAGGCTGAGGGGATATGATAGCTATGTTTAAATATTTGAAAGGATGTCATATTGAAGAGGGAACAGGTTTTCCACGGCTTCAGAGACTAGGACTCGGGGCAATGGTTTCAAACTACAGGAAAAGAGATTCCATTTGAACACTAGGAAAAACTGCATGACAGTTAGAGCTGTTCAGCAGTAGAATAATATGCTGCCCCAAGGGAGGGTGGTGGAGTCTCCTTCTTTGGAGGTTTTTAAGCAGAGGCTGGATGGTCATCTGTCGGGAGTCCCTGTGATGGGGGTTCCTGCATGGCAGGGGGTTGCACTAGATGGCCCTTGAGGTCCCTTCCTACTCTAGGATGCTATGATTCTATGAACTCATGAGGGAAGGCCATGTTTTCCGAAGGTATTGAGATGTGTTTCTCTTGTCAAGAGGATAAAATCTGAAAGCGTTAGTTACATCTGTAGAGAATCTGTGTGAGTTTGCTTCCTTGTGGCTAGGAGGAGGAGAAGCAGGAAGTGAACTCAGAGGAAGCAAAATGCAATGAGCTTTGGAGTAGCAGTCTAACTATAGATCTAGAAAAGACAATGGAGTTTAACCCCTTTGAGCTATGCATCTTCCCATTAACCGGTTTTTCTCCAGTTTCTTCATATTACAAAATATGGACAAGGATGTTGTATTTCCGCATCTCATAGCAAAGCTTGGGCAAGGAGCAGGCCATGGGTCTTGGAGAATACTAAGTCTGGCGTTTTCCTGAAAAGTGCCAGCTTGTGAGTCATGGAAATGTAGACGTGTGAAGCTTGCAAACACAGGATAGTCCTTGCCAAGAAATAAATAGGTGCCCAGATAAGGATTTTTAATTTTTTGCCACCCTCTAAATTTCCGACATCGTGGGTTCAAAGCTGATTTAGGAACAGCTCAGCATCTTGGGCAGAAAAGACAGGTGATCGGAAAAATACCGTTGGCCTCCTTCTTGGGGAAATGTTGGCCCTGCCGCTGTTGTTAACACCAACATCCTAAGGGCATCACTGGGTCTAACCAGATTAAAAAGGACCCTGGCTGAAACTCAGAAGAGCCAGCATGGCCAGCTGACAGCACTGGTTCACAGGGATCAGGAGTCTTGAGAAAGTGATCAGGTGGAGAAAAAATAGCTCACTCTTAGGACCTCTTTCTTTCTTCCTTCCTTCCTTCCTTCCTTCCTTCCTTCCTTCCTTTCTTTCTTTCTTTCTTTCTTTCTTTCTTTCTTTCTTTCTTTCTTTCTTTCTTTCTTTCTTTGCTTGCTTCTTCACTTTGCTTCGTTCATTTCCTTCATCTTCCTGTACAAATGGAACGATCTCTTTTTAGGGCAATCACTCCTAGCGAAGCCACCCTTTTTCCTGTCGTCATCAGACACAATCCTTTCTCACAGCCTGATTGCAGCCGGACTCACATGTCATGGGGCAGCCACGTCTATCCAAGGTACACAGACAGGCAAATTGTAGAAGCTGAGATGTGTGTTTTGTGCAACTGGGTTAGCTACTTAAGGTGGATTTTTGACCGCCTTGCAGGACAGTGTGTTTGAGTTTTAGCAACCTTTGTGTGCTGCCTTTAAGTGGTTTTGTCCGGGAGGGACCTTCTCTGGATTGGGGTGAATGTCAGTCAATTCAGCTTTAGCCAAATGTTTGTTGGAAAAAATAGAAGTATAGATGCACAGCGTTTGCCCCCAAAATTCTAATAGACTATAACATAGTCTTAATAAAACATTGCATACTGGAAAACAGACCTGAGACCCAGCAGAAACCCAGTGCTTTTCAGAATACCAAAAAACTTTGCAGACAGCATGTATTAGAAAAATAATTTTATATTTAAACATTCAACTTAGATAGCTTGTCTTCAGCAAAAAACAATATACATAAAAACATGCCTGATAACATTACCTTGACCAGCAAAAATTCAACTAACCTTACACAGGAACAGTGTGACTAGCTTTAAGCAAAGACCAGTAAGTTGTGATCCCTCTGTGCTACATTTATACAAACTGCAGCCACAGTCACCAGCACCTACCTGCCCGATGCTGCCGCAGCCTCAGAGCTTTCCCCTCAAACCTTAGTTAGCAGCTGTATGTGTTTTACCCACACACAAACTCTGAGTTGCTGTACTCTTCTGAGTAAGGTATGTATCAATATTTTATTTATGTTTTTATAACTTTGTTCAAGTGTAAAAACTTGACAATGTTCCCTCTCTGCCTTAGATTTTTTAAAAAGAGAGCCACAGTTTTAGGTTTTTTTTTTTTTTGCTCAATGGTCAGTTAACATTATCTAGTTAGTCAATATATGATCATTTAGCTATGTAGCCAGTCACGTAGTTACTTATGTAATCAGTAAACATTGAGGCAGTTTAAACTCTTTCAGTCATTGTTTTTATACAATATGCTTTTTTAATCTATTCAGAACTGAGTAAATGGAGCTTTTTTTTTCTCATACCAGTGTCTTAGACTGAAACTGTAAGTGCCAGTTGAAGAGAACAGACGATAAGGGTGGTGTACTCTGGGGAAACTTCTGTAACTTGGGCCTTTATGATCTGTCCTGAACTCTGGGATGACTGAGAACAGATTCCGCCCCTCCTCTGCACAACCACCTTTCACATCTTTGAAAAATAATCTCATATTTCTGCTAGGTTTTCTTTCCTTAAGGCCAAAAACATGCCCAGTATCTTTCAGTCCTTCCTCACACGGCTTCCTTTCCAACCCCCTGATGATCCTGGTTGCAGGAACGAGTCCTGCAGGAAATGAAGAGGAGGGGAGCAGGGCATGGTTACAGGATAGAAGATAGAAAGGAGGGCTGCTAGCTGTCATCAAAGATCTGAAGGTTTGTCATGCAAAAGTTGGAACAGACTTCCCTTCTGTTGTTCTTAAGGATTAGATTCAGGGTGTAAAATGACAACAAAAAAAGCTTTCCCACCACTTTCCTTTTTTTTTTTAAAGCAAACGTCAGGCAAAAGCTGTTAAAGAAAAGAACTTGTTAGTGGAGTTTTCTAGAGGTATTTCAGCTCTGACTGTAGTAGATACTGGCACAGAATAGGAGGCAGGCAGATGTAGGCGAACGTTCCAACCACTCTTTTCAGGTCAGACCCCACCTGGGGTCCTGTGTCCAGTTCTGTGCACCTCAATTTAAAAAGGATGTTGACAGCCTTGAACGAGGATGGTTAAAGGTCTGGAAGAAATGTCTTACGAGGAGCAGCTTAAGAATCTGGAAATGTTTTGCCTTACAAAAAGAAGGCTGAGGAGGGATATGATAACTATGTTTGAATATTTGAAAGGATGTCACATTGAAGAAGAGACTGGTTGGTTTTCCATGGCTTCAGAGACTAGGACTCGCGGCAATGGCTTCAAACTACAGGAAAAGAGATTCCATTTGAACATTAGGAAGAACTTCATGACAGTTAGAGCTGTTCAGCAGTGGAATATGCTGCCACGGAGGGTGGTGGAGTCTCCTTCTTTGGTGGTTTTTAAGCAGAGGCTGGGTGGCCATCTGTCGGAAATATTGTGATGGGGGTTCCTGCATGGCAGGGGGTTGGACTGTTTGGCCCTTGATGTCTCTTCCAACTCTATGATTCTATGATGTGATGACCCCTCTGTCCCGTGACAATGACATTCATCAGAAACTTGCCCTTCCAAAGGCAGATGATGAGGATGACCGGCTGGATGAGACCCAGGACTTCTCTGTTCCAGAGCCTTATCTCTTCACAGTTCTAATCAGATTGCAGGCTGATGGGTTATGTGGCACCAATTAAATAAAATGGATCGGAGGAGTTGCTCAGTGAAGCAGCAATATTTATTGGATCACTGCAATAATGGGTGTCTGCCAGAGCAGGCAGAACATTCCAGCAGTTTTATTCTCTAGCTCCCCACCCCTCTGGGCACAAAAGTCCCTCCCTCCAAACTTCCATTGGATGGGAGAAGAGGTTTTACAGACTTTTCTGATTTGCCTAGTCTAATTTTTAAGCATTTAAACTACACGCCCTCTGTCTGAACTTCCCACCTACTACAGGTACTCATTCCTGGGAATTCCTTTGTTCCTACGGTGGACTTGTGATGCCGAGGTCTGCCAGTCTGTTCAAGTCATCCAGGGGCCCCCTTTGTTCAAAGGGGCAGGTCTGCAAGGGAGCTCCTTTGTTAAGCAAGATTTTCTGCCTTTGAATCAAGCCTAGGCATTCTGTTCATGCTCAGAGTCCCTCGTGGAATGTGACAATAACATCCTTCCCTTTCTCACAAGATCCTCTAGCACAGGGGTGTCCAAACTTTTTGCAAGGAGGGCCAGATTGGGTGAGGTAAAAATGTGTGGGGGCCAAACAATCAGCAGCATTTGGCCCCCGGGCCGGACTTTGGGCAAGTCTCTATAACATGCAAGGAGGCTGGGAGGATGCTGCAGCAATGGAGCCGGGGGTGGGTAGGCTGGGAAGGTGGCTGGGGAGGGGATGGACAGAGGCAGGGAGGGCAGGCAAAACATAAAACTGCAAGCTGATGCCTCCATCCAGGATGGGAAAGGGCCACCTGGCGGGGATGCATGACAGGCTGAGCTGTCAGGGAGAAGAGGCTGTGGGCCACTCGAAATTTGAAAACGGGCTGCATTTGCCCCCCCCCCAGGCCTGACTTTGGACATGCCTGCTCTAGCATCTTCCTGAGATGGAAAGTATGCCGAGGAATTTAACTAGAGAATCTGGGTTGTTTTGTGTGTCGTGTTGCTTCCGAGCTCTGGTGAGCCTAGGGTTTCATGGCGTCTGAGACTCTTGAAGGAGAGACTCTTGAAACTTAGTCGGAGGCTCTCTCAACTCTACCGTTTTCTTTGAATATTTGTGAATACCATTTGCATTTTCTCCCTGGCCTTGTTACTTGCTGAGTTGTAACTTTATTTCTTTCCTGCACTGGAATTTGTAGGTAAAAAAAGTTCATTGAAAAAAGCATTTGCTTATCACTTTCCTGCCCATTAGAGTGGTGCCCAGCAGAGGGATTTAAATGAGTGAAAAAAACAGATTAAAAACTTTATTTGAAAAGACAGATTACAAATATCCTTGGTCGATGTCGTGTGTGCTAGGTTGCTGTGTACTTTATTATTATTATTTTTAACAGCCCACTCTTGGAATCTTTAGTTACACCTAATCCTTCATTATCCCAGAAATAAATAGCCCTTGCCTTGGAGTACACTAGGAAATGTGGAGGAGGAGTGCTTGAATGAAGCTTCATTTTTTAAAAAATAGTATTTTATTTTAGTAAAAACTACAATACAAAATATACAACAAATATAAAATAACATTTATACATGGGGAGAGGGAAACGTTAATCATAACACTACAAAACAAAACAGTGTGCTACTGCCATTACAGTAGATGTTACTGATTATACTTAAAACTACTAGTTATACTACTTTTCTGCTGCTAGTTACATTATTCATTACCCAAATAAATTAGTTACAGTAATCTACTGCTTGCAAGTAGTTCCTTCCAAGCTCTGTTTTGAGACAAAGACAGCAGAGAAGCAAGGCAAAGAAATACAGAGCTCTGGATTGCTTTTCACTAGGGATCGGCACCTTACAAAAATGACACAGTTTTATCATTTCATAAGGTTTTGAAACGTTACAAAACGAAACAAATGGCAGAAAGCATGTCTCCACGAACCGAACTGAAATGATATTTTTGGAACTGAGAAGCTACTGCCGGATCTCCCTTAAGGCAAGGGGCTGCGACTGGGCTGCTGTTTCCCAGTTCTTGCCACTGCCTCCCAGCTGATTTTGACAAGCTGTCAAAAAAGAACCAGCTGGTAGGCAGTGGGGATGGGCCATTTTAAAAAGACTCCAGCCTTTGATAGCTCGTCTGGAGCCTTTTTAAAATGGCCCGCACGCAACAGCAAGAGCACTGGTGTGGCAGGGGGTTCATTTCGTTTCGTTTCTTTTTGTAAGTAATGATTTTTTTTTAAAAAAAAACATTATTACTTATGGAACAGAACGAAACATGGGGGGGGATGAAATGGAACAAAATGGAACACTATTTTTCTGTTTTTGTGCCCATCCCTTCTTTTCACTGCTTTCCCCCACCCCCACCCCCAAAATGGGATGTTTGTTTATTGGGAGTGGCTCCCAAACCGTGCAAAGGATGGTGAGAGAAGCTTGATGGGTTATATTTCTGTTTTTCTAGAAGAAGTGGTGGAGGTGGTGTTGGGAGATTAAACCCATAATTGAATTACCCTGCTCTTACTAGACGTTGACAACGACCTTGTAAATGACTGGAAAATTCAGAATGTGATGCAATAATCTAGTTTGGTTGGGTTGGATCGTTGGCACTTTTCCACTGATTTGCCTAATGCCGGGTGCCTGTCTTTGCTCCTTACAACAAGAAGGTTGTTTTCCTTGGCGTTATTGGTACCTTGTGAAGGGCACCCTCCCCTCCCTTTGCATCTCCCCTTCCTGCCTGGGCTTCTCCTGGATCAGGACACGCTCCTGTCCCAGTGCTAAGAGGAACTTTCATTCTCCTCCCAGCCACGGCTGGGCCTCCCAGATCCACCAAATGCTGCTGGAATGAGAAAGGCCCCCAAATGGAATGGAGCTGATGCAAATCCCAACCAGAAGGCAAACATAGCCAGCACAGAAGGCTTGGGTTCTTAGGAAGAGCACTTAGGATGCTGAACATGCTCTATAGTGTGTTTTGGAGGTTATAGAATTCATTGGTTCTCTACCTGTGGGTCCCCAAATGTCCTGGACTGCAACTCCCAGAAATCCCTTCTAGCACAGCAAGTGGTAGAGGCTTCTGGGAATTGCATCCCAGGAGCATCTGAGGACCCACAGGTTGAAAACCAGTGCTCTAGGTGCCCTAAGCACATCTGATCTCACCTGATTTTGGAAGCTAAGCAGGGTCGGCCCTGGTTAGTACTTGGATGTGCACCCACCAGGGAATACCAGATGCTGTAGGGGCCTGGAGTCAGGGCCGGCGCGTCCATTAAGGCAAACTAGGCAGTTGCCTAGTGCGCCAAAATGGACAAGGGGTGCCAAAATGGAGAGGGGGCGCCCCTGGTGCCGTGCACTCGCACGCACGCCTCCCCTCTGCCGCCACCCGCGCGCCTCCCCCTGCCGTCACCCGCCCGCGCCCCCCCTGCCGCCGCCGCCCATGCCTCCCCCTGCCGCCGCTGCCGCCGCTGCCCCCCTGCCCGCGGCCCCCACCAGCGGCCCCCCTGCACCTTCCCCCTGCCGCCAAATTAACAGTAACAGAACATTTCAGTTGTGGGGTACCAGTATTGTGACAATGCGGCTTCTGTGGGTTATATGAACAGTTTACCATGCGAGTGCAGGTAAGACCCTTCTCTACTACAACATTTGGGGTGTAAAGAGTAAAAGCAGATTTAGGGAGTCGTTTGGTGGCTGGGCCCCAGCTGGCAACATTGGTGTAGTCAGCCACTAAGGTCTCCTCACTGTTCATATATCCACTGAGACCAGTGTAGTCTGTAATATTGTGAGGCTGGTAGCAAACAGGAATAAGGCACTTTGAAAGCAAGTCCTCAACAGCATACCTGGTAGGGAGGCAAAACTTGGTGACATTACTGATTTTGGCCAGTTGAAGCCAGACGTTGGTCTGTAGGCCATTAGAAAGTAGCTCAGAAGGCTCATCAGCCTGAAATAGAGTTCCATCGCCAAACACAAGGAGAATGAATCTTAAAAGTATCACTGTGGTGGAAGATCCTTGGAGGAGTGCCATGACCAGATGCAGCGTGCTGGAATCCACACGGCACCTTTGTCCAGGGCTATGACGGCGTATCCTCGTTCCAGGATATGAGTGGTACTGGGCCTCTCCAAGTAGGATCCGGGGGTACGATACCAAGGGCTGGGGGAGCTGTTCTTCAGTCCTGAAATGCAACTCAGTGGGAAAATGAGACCTGCTGTGGGAAGCAAGCAGACAATTTACAGTGAAAAGCGCTTTTGAAACACTTTGGAAACCACAGTACTGACATCTCCCACAGGCACCCCTTTCCCCCCATTTGTTTGTGCAGCAGGGCCTTGAAAGTAAGTTGAGGACAGTCTGCAATAGCTTGACCCAAGCTATTATGTTCCAGAAGGTGCAAAAGTCTGAAAAGGCCAAAGAAGCATATTGATGAGCAATCTCATGACTAGCAATGGGATTGTCAAACAGAGAGAACAAATTTGTGTGTGCCCTGATATGGGCCACAAAGCACAGCATGCAGCGTTCCTGAAGAAGGCCTTGAAGTTTGCTGAGACAAAAGCAGCAATTCAGCAGTGAAGCCGGCATTAGAGGAGTCCGTCTTGGCTGATATGCGACGCCAAGCCTTGAGGCGATGAGCCAGATTTTCAGCTGTCTTTTCTGTTGCCAATTCCCACCACTCTTGAAGGCAAAGCATGGCCTCGGTGGGGGTCAGAAGGGCCCTGATAATCATCCACCAATCTGTGGGGAGCAGCTTTTGAAGGGCGAGACCTTCCAGCAAACTACGGGTGTAGGGAGTAGAGATGGGCACGACTTAGCGGTATTCCCGTTTCCATTTCCGTTACTCGGTTCCGTTACTCTACGGAAACGGTAACGGGAATTACTCCGCCAGACTTCGAGCTCGAACCGATGAACGAACAATTTTGGTCTGATTTGTCGTGCTCGTTACTTGCATCGCGCGATCGCGCGATGCCACGCGGCACAGAAAAAAAGTTTTTAAAAGTTAAAAAACCTGGTTCCCGGCCAAAAAGCAGGCGGAAATATGCCTGCCGTGCCTCAGGGCACCTACCAGAGGGGTGGTTTCTGGAGGTCCCCGGCCTCCCCCCCTCCTCCGTCCTGGTGCCTCAGGGCACCTACCAGAGGGGTGGTTTCTGGAGGTCCCCGGCCTCCCCCCCTCCTCCCTCCTGGGCTGCTCTGGTGGGACTCGCCGCAGGCTCACAGCAGCAACAAGCCGCACTGCACGAGTCTCGCCGCCGGCTCAAGCGGCACGGACGGCACAGGAAAAAAACTTTTAAACTCTCCTCCCACCCATTCCCGGGCCAAAAAGCAGGCGGAAAAATGCCTGCCGTGCCTCAGGGCACCTACCGGAGGGGGGGGTTCTGGTCTGGAGGGGGGGTCCCGGCCTCCCCCCCTCCGTCCTGGGCTGCTCTGGTGGGACTCGCCGCAGGCTCGCAGCCAGCAAAAAGCCCAGTCTCGCCGCCGGCCACCAAAGCGCAAGCAAGCGGCACAGGAAAAAACTTTTAAACTCTCCCGGGTCTCCCCCCCACCCATTCCCGGGCCAAAAAGCAGGCGGAAAAATGCCTGCTTGACTAAGGGCGCAGGGCACCTACCGGAGGGATTGTTTCTGGAGGGGGGGTCCCACCTCCCCCCCGTCCTGGGCAGCCGGACTCGAGTTGCCACGCCATGCGGTGCGGGCGGGGGATCCAAAATGGGGCGGCGAACGCAATATTGTTTTTGAAATCGTGGTCCAAAAACACACAAGCACAACAGAAACACGCGGAAATTTATAAACTGCCAGATTTTTCACAGTAGCAGTGGGTTTTTTCTTGCAACAAAATGTCTCTCCTCTCCTCCTCTGTCCTCCATTGATTTTATTTTATTTTATTTTATTTTATTTTATTTACACCTGCGCAGTGCGCAATGATGGGCTGGCCCAGTGGCCTGGCCAGCCATGTGGGAGTGGACGACCATGCAAATTTTTGGAGCCATCCCACCAATCGCATGGCCACTTGGCCACTGAGACTTCTGGGATGTGCCAAAAAGCCCCCTAAAACCTGCCCTAACCCCCTAACTCTAATCCTTGACTCCTTACCCATACGTCACACACTGTCTTCTTAGTGGGTCAGAGAGGCACCCAGAGGTGCAACCCAATAGCCCACCGTAACCTTACCCGTCATTAGCCTAACCCTAGCCCTTGCACTAACCCACCTTAACCCATAGCCAAATGTACTTGCATTGCACTACACACGCAAGTACGATTCCCTTCTTTGTGGGACATGGCAGGTGCGACCCTCTCCTCGGAGGGTCGTACCAATGGACCAGGTGGTCTCACTGTCTGCAAATGGTATGCATATCCATATGGTTATGCATGCCATTTTGCAGCAGCAGGTGAGGAGGGGAGACCCCCATGTTGAGGGGTCTCTTGGAGCCTGCTGCTGCCCCTTCCTAGTGGGTGAGGATAGGAGGCACCCACGGGTGCCTCCAGGAGCCCACTTTCCCTTTATAGCGGGCCAGAGGAGGCACCCACCCCACAGAGGTGCCTCCAGGAGCCCGCTACCCCCCCAAAAAACCAGTATAACGAAAACGAAAAAACAAACCGACTAATTTTTGCGAAGTTTCACGAAAAACGGAAACGAGCCGACACGGGCTGCCTCCGACACATGACAACTCGAAAACATCATTTTCCCTAGTCGTGCCCATCTGTAGTAGGGAGCTTGTAGCCCATTGTCGCGAATGCTGCGACATAACTCTTTCAGCGGTTCAAAGGGAACTGGCATACTGATCAGCCTGGGCAGGAGCTGTAGCCCGCAAGACTGGAAAAGCAGAAGGAGCAGACTCCATATCCAGGGCTGCTGCTGAAACAGCAGCTGCAAAGGCAGCGCTGTGTAATCCCCCATCGTTTACAGTGGGCAAGGCTAGAGAGGGATCAGGCGGTGGGTCTGGTGGCCGATTGGGGAATTCGAGAGCTGGGTACTCTGGTGGTGGAGCTGACAGGAGTGCAGGCAGAGCTGTGCTCACCGGTAGTGGTACTGGGGTTTTGGCAGCCAGAATTGGTGAAAAGGCTGGTTTGGGAGGCAGGAATTGTGGAAGGGCTGGCAGAGACTTTTGTGCCAATAAAATATTGCCTGGAGTGAGTCCTTGAAGGCACGCACGGATCTTAAACCATGTGTGCTGGACCGGAATAGTAACTCTGGGATGATCCTGAAAGGCGTAGCTAATTTGGTCCCATTTTTGAAGATCTAGCATGCGATCTAGAGGCAACCAGAGACATATTTCAGCAATTGTCTTGGCAAGATCCTCGACTTGCTTTAGAGAAGTCGTGTAGCTATTCTTAGTGAGCAGATAATGCAGGTCCTGGCAGAATTTTTGTTGTGGGGAGGAAAGAGCATTGCCACCCATGTTTCTAAGTGTTTAATCTCCACAAAGTCCAACTCACCGGGATCTGAAGATGCTTTGACGCGCCTAGAACTTGCCGGTTGTGATGAGTGGACGAAAATAGCGGCAGTGAGATTGCGTCCGATCCTCACGAACACCGAGAGCCTCACGAACTAATTGCCTCACACCGGGGCACCACTTCTAGGGATCCAGCCCTCAAAGGGTGTGGTCAGAAATGGTATCTGGTGCAAAAGATAGAGTTCTCTCTGCCATGCGCACCCCCACGGCAATCTTTATAGAGTACAAGTAGGTCAATCATATGTATGCATGAAGCCACATTCAACTGCTATCATTGGCTTAGACAGAGATAAGTGAAACAATAGGATGGCTGTTTATTCCTAGAGCATGCGCAGAGTATAACCATGACCTAAGCTTCTTGAGACCGAGGCAGGCAGCCTTGCTGATAATGGTATAAGCTAGTTGTGAAACTATTAACCCGTTAACTCCTGTTCACCCATAGGGAATCGTGATACATTTCTCCAAATCGTATTCGTGTAGAATCATAGATTCATAGAGTTGGACGAGACCTCAAGGTTCATCAGTCCAACCCCCTGCCATGCAGGAACCCCCATCACAACCCCCCCCCGAACAGACAGCCATCCAGCCTCTGCTTAAAAACCTCCAAAGAAGGAGACTCCACCACCCTCCTTTGTGGCAGCATATTCCACTGTTGAACAGCTCTAACCGTCATGAAGTTCTGAATGTTCAATTGGAATCTCTTTTCCTGTAGTTTGAAACCATTGCCCCGAGTCCTAGTCTCTGAAGCCATGCAAAACAAACCTGTTCCCTCTTCAATATGACATCCTTTCAAATATTTAAACATAGCTATCCTATCCCTCCTCAGCCTTCTTTTTGAAAGGCTAAACATTCCCAGTTCCCTAAGCTGCTCCTCGTAAGACATTTCCTCCAGACCCTCAACCATCCTGGTCACCCTCCTCTGGACCCGCTCGAGGTCGTCAACATCCTTTTTAAATTGAGGCGCACAGAACTGGACACAACCCCAGTGGGTCACCCTCCTAGCCACTGCCACCCACTGTCATGCTGGTTCGTACTTTATCCAAACAGGTGTTCTAAGTTTATTATTAAGAACTGCTGGAAAGCTGAGCGGCCACAATCTCTGAAGCTGCGGAGCCAGAGGTTGGGAGTTCAATTACCCAGTGGGCCTCCTTTATAAGGTCTCTTCCAGCTCTTCAGTTCAAAGGTTACCATTATTAGGTGATTATTATTGTTGTTATTAATTGTTGCTCTAGATAGCGCCCAGGGGAAGCAAGGAAGCTGAGATGTTGATGGAGGACATGAACACCTGTTCTGTGAAATTGCAGACCAGCATGAACCACCAGGCCCATCATGGGCTGTGCCCATCTCTAGTCCTTGCTATTGCCAGTTCTTGGTTTAAATTAAATGTCCCTTAAAATATGAGTAAAAATTCAGAGCAGCCCCAGACTGTCACAGAAATGCAATGCGTCTCAAGAACAGTATTGTTATCTTAAAAATGCAAGTGTGTTACAATGTTTTAGCAAAGGATTTGAAGAGTCAGTGGCACCTGCTGAAAATCTGTCAATTTTATCAATTATCTAGAATTAATGATTTAAAAAACCAAGTAGGGATGGTAGCTGGTACATGATAAAACCAATCCAAGCAATATGTTTTTTATTTTAAAAGCAGTAGCAAAACTGGGAACAGCATGATAGAAGGATCTGAGAATTTCTGCTACATTTCCCAATAATTCCTGGAATGAAATCACAGAGGTGGTTACTTCACATCCTTCTTTGTTCCACAACTAGTTTTGTACCGTGACAGCGTTGGTCGCAATCACGTGGTTTTGTCCCGTTTCAGTGTTCCCATGGTCGTGATAACTTGTCTCGTGACAAATGTTACCTCACGGTCTTGTACTGTGACAAACACAGCATTCGTCTAGCTTCCTTTTTCCTTTTTTGGGGGGGGCGGGCTTTTAAAAACTTTTTCGATATTTCTAATTACTGGTGATCTGGGTTTCATACGCCAATGCCCCAGAGTCAAATTTAGAAACAAATCTTTTGTTGTGTGACAGTCTTTACTACATGGTGTCTTGTCTTGGAACAGAAAGCAGGAACAAAGAGTGACAAGGCAAAACCCTATCCCAGCACCAGGTACAGTACTGTCGCACTTAGAACCCATTTAGGGAGTGTTGTCGAGACAAATTTCAGTACAGTAGTTGCATGACGGATGTGAAGTAACATTTTTTGTACCGCTCCTAAGCGCAACACTAAGAAAGACAAAACAGACGTGAAGTAACTGCCAGAGTACTTCTCCCTGAAAAGCCCAGCAGGCGGGTCTTCCAATGGAGCTAGGAGGTGCTTTTCTGCATTTGAGGGATCATTAACTTAGGACGTGATCACACGGGCCTATTGCTCACATTTTGGAGCCCTTGTGAGCTATTTCCTGACGATCATATAACGTACAGGCAACAGTGCTCCACCCCAGATCTGACCCATGTCCAAGCTGGATGTTTCTGGACCAGAACATAGGGCTATGACTTTTTGGGGACTGGGTTGGAGTGGCAGCCAGAGACCTCAGCAGTTCTCAATTAAGAAACTTAGAACACCTGTTCGGACCAAGTACGAACCCGCATGAACCACTGAAGAAGCAGTTTGTGCCCATCTTGGTGGACACATACTTGATGCTGGACACATGGACACATGGACGCATACTTGGTGCTGTGGAAGATATATTTTTGGGTTTGTCCAATTCATTGCTTCACCTCCAGTCTCTATGTATCTGGTTAGGGCTTCCATTTTTAAAAAAAATCACAGTTGAAATGAAAATGGGATCTTTTATATATGACCTCTCCATGCCTCCTATAGTTTATTGACGACAACTTTTCTTATTATTATTTCTCTCCGCAGTCTGCAGAGTTCTTTGAGATGCTGGAGAAAATGCAAGTAAGTGTTACGCCCAGATCTTGCCCATCCTTGTTTCTGTACTGCACTTGCACCAAAAACCAGAATAATTAAGAAGAGCAACAAGCAGTATCAAGACAACATGCCTATGGCTTCTTGTCCTGGTGTTATGACTCGGGTGTTGATTTTAAGGTGTGACATATTGCTCACAATTTGGGCCACTTTTAGCACTGGCATGAACTGTTTCCTGATGTTATTCTGGGAAGTAGAGGTGCAACCCGGCCCAGATCCTTGCCCAGGCTGAACATTTCAGGTCCAGCAGTAGGGCTGCTACTTTTAAGGGGTCAGATTGGAGGGACGGAAGAGTCACTTTAAGGGAGTTTGCTCTGAGTCTAGTGTCCCTTTTGGGTCATGGAAGTCTCACCCTTCTTCCAATCTTATTTGTTTTGTATGCCACCTTGGGATGTACTTGAAAACTGCCTCTTTGAACCTCTGATGTATAAGCAAACCCCAGCTTTCTGCTGAAGCTTGCAAGTCACAAATCATCAAGGTGATGAAAATACCAGAACTTACCAAAACGAATGATTTCTCTGAAGGCAAAATAAGATATAACGAAGGATTATTTCTAAACAAAAGTACAAATTAAAATAGGTTTACATAGATTCAAAACAAACATTCAAAATGTAAGCATATTGTCCCTAAAATAAAAGAAAACTAATCTAAGTAAAAAAAAGGGGGGGGGGTTGAGCCATTTGGCCATCACAGGACACAATTGCAAAAATAGGTTACAGGCAATCTCTTTATAGGCTACTAATTAAATATAAAAAAACAAGGAACATTGCAAGCTTTTGAGTTTACATAACTCTTCTTCAAAGCAGGTCCCAGAAGTTAAGACATGGTAAAAGATGTGCTTTACCAGGATGTAACTTTTAGATGGTCTTAAAAATCCATGGCTACAGTAGATGGTGTTGCAGCCAGGGCAGAAATCTTGTTAAGAGGCAGGAAGGGCAGTTGTAAAAAGCTGCTTAAGTCACACCCCCATTCTTCAAACAAAGGAACATGGGTAATATACAACCCCCACTCCCTTACCCAGCTCCATTTGACACTAGGAGACATACAAATCCCTTTTGGCCTAGAGGAGGAAGAGGAGAGAAAAGGGTTGATGCAGGTAAAAAAAATTGATGGAGTAAAAAAAAAATGTAAGTCCACTAGGTTTGCCAATTGGAACCGGATTGAATTGAAGTTATATTACCTAGTGGGTGCAGTCTTGTCCTTTGATGTTGAGAGTTCTTGCGCCTCATTCCAGGTCTCTGGGGAATGCCGGCTCTTTCTTGGTATCTTCACAAATCCATCAAAGCAAAAAGGGGGTTGAGCCACGTGGTCATCACAAAACACAATTGCAAAAATAGGTTACAGGCGATAACCTTCATAGGCCACTATTAAAAATAAAAATAAAAAACAATCTAAGTAACCTTCCTAACTCTTTACTGGAATCCATGGCTATCTACATAGTTCTAAATTCTAGTTAATGAAGAATCATGATGAAATGAAGCAAAAGCCAGGCAGAAGAATGATGATGATGATGATGGCGATTCTTCTTTCAGTGATGATGAGAACTTCTTGCTGTTCCATCCATGGGATGCTGAAATATCCAATAAGCGTTCAGAGTCCAAGCTTCTAGAAACTTTTGTTTTGACTAACTTGTTAAGCCTTAATGGCAGCTTAGGGATTTCTTAATTAATTAGCAATGCAATCAGGATTCAGAAAAACGATTGGGTTTGCTTCCTTGGAAAAGCAGCCCTTCCATCCATGCAGGAATTTTTCCAGATTCTCCTCCCCCACCCCCCCACCCCAAGTAGCCCCACTGCTGGAGCAATTGGGTCCAGCCTTAACATGGATCAAGGCCGTGCTGCTTTATGTTTGTGAAGATTCTCAGTCATCCAGGTGAGGTTAACAGAAAGTTGAGTCATGGCAACTGGACTCCTTTTCTTGTGAGATCGGAACGTTTAACGGCCCATCGAAGCAGCTTTGTCAGTCTGAGAGTCTCAGTCACAGATTGACATAGTTGCTTGGATGAGCAGCGAAATATTTCGATCTCACAAGAAAAGAGGCCCAGTTGCCATGACTCAACTTTCGGTCAGGCTGCTTTGCAATTTTCTGGGCACCATGCCATCATGGGAAATTGTTACCCCCAGACCCATGCCATAAGTGGTCCAGAGGAGGGACAAGGTCTCTTGTTGATCATCCCAGAGTGTATGATACATAATAATAGGCTTGCAAGGAAATTGGGGGTGATGGGACATAGTGTGATTTCCCCAAGTTGTGATATTAACTGCACATTTCAGTCTGGCATTAGACTCCTATCTAAAGTATATGGAATATAATCACAACAATTCTCTTAGAGCAGAGAGATACAGCTACTACTGGTCAATTACATCAGAAGCTTCTGAAAAGAAGACAGGGAGAAGAAGCCATGATTTTGCTGAGAATCGCTTTGAGCAATGACGCTTGCTTCAGTTAGGTAGAGTTAGGATTAATTTAGGATAGTCAGAATGACTCAGTGTAGCCAAAAAAGTTCAGTGTAACTTAGCTTTTTTATTGTTTTTCTAGGGAAATTAGTCCTCTGTTAAGTATTTTGGTCTTTTTTGAATCTTTTCACAAATATAACTTTCATGTGTAAATAAAGCTCCATTATAATATATTTTTGCTTCACTTGGGATCATTTCAAGAAGCCAAATTGAACCTGTTGTTGTTTTTGAGAGTTTTTGTTTATTTTGGGAAAGTTTTGCTTAAGAAAGACCGAGCAACTTCCCCGACTGGAGTCTAAAATTGAATCTAAGCTATAGGGAGCCAGATTTCGGCTGAATATGAGGAAAAACTTCCAAACTGTTAGAGCAGTACAACAGTGGAAACTGTGACCTCAGGAGGTGGTGAGCATTCAAGAGAAAATAGACAATCGTCTGTTAGATCTGCTTTGATTTGGGTTCCTGAGTTTAGCAGGAGGTTGGACTAGGTGGCCTGATAGGAGTCGTGCAACTCAATTGTTCCATGATTGTATGAAAATGGAAGCTATTCCCCGGTCAGATCGCATCCCACATAAGTAAAACCGGGAATGGGAAACTGGGATAAGTGATACCTTCTGAGCAAACAAAGACTGAGAATGGTGGGCCAACAGGATGCAGCCACGTTCTCATGAGGATCCTGTTGTTGGTGTTTCCCTTCCTTCTCTTCAAGGTGGGGAGTGGAGAACAGGGGCACGGAAAGACAGAGGTGCCTTCTCCCCATCCTAATTTCTGCGAAGGAATCTGGTTTTGATGCTGTTGTTCAGCTCTTCTGTCTGACATGTATCCAAAAAAAGAAAAAAATAAGAGACCACTCTTTTCCTTTCAAAACAGGTGCCTAAATCGGAGGAACAGAGAAGCGGAAGCCAGAAAAATAAGGTTTGTTTGTGACTCCTCTTAATTGGTGCTGCAGAGATGACAAAAGGAGGGTGGTTCCGTTTGGAATTGTACCGGCTCCATTCTACTCCCAGATCTTTTCCCCATCTAATTTTAATTTTAATTTTTCTATTTTGTTCTTTTGCTTTGTGGTTTTATGAATGTGTGGGGTTTCTTCCACCAGGGAATGCCTCTTTGTTGCGATTGTTGCTCTAATGGCCGGGGCGTGGGCGGCAGCTGGGATATCAGCAAGGAGGCCAGGACTAGGGTGTTCCCAGAAGCCAGGTGGGGTTGAGGCCAAAACCGTGGTCAGCCAGTCCAAGTTCAAGATTCACCGAGATGGTAGTCAGCCTATCCAAGTTTGAGATCCTCACAAAACAGTGCCAAACAGGAAAACTTACAGAGCAACATTGCTCCAGGAAGATTCAAGCTTCAGGAGTCCAGCGGTCTGGCGTTGCAGAGGCAAGGAACAGGGAGTGCTGGCAGTTAGCATTATGCCAGTAGCGGGCTCACTAGCTGCACTCTCTGATCACCTCAGCCTGAGAAGGGCCTGACTCTGCAAGGAGGCTGCACATTTGCTGAGTCATGCAGTCCCAATCCTGACAGTTGCTACACAAGGCTTGGAGTTTCGCTCTTAATGGTATAAACTATAAAGCATGTGACCAGCTATCAGAGGTTGCATTCCGAAGTCCTCCAAGTCACTCCATTTGCCAGGCTTGCTTCCTCCCATTCAACTGCCCTCCGAATTTCTGGCCTTTCCCGGGAACCCCCACCTGCCTCTGGGCCTGGCTCGTTTCTCCTTAGACAATTCTGATGTTGTTTTAGTCTCATCTTCTTTGCTTTTCTCACTGGCCAAAGTACCTTGTGGTGCAATCCTCCATAGAGTGAGAGCTCATATTTTTGGGCTGCTTCTAGCACAGAATTATTTTTTTACCAATCAGACGAGACACAGGAGATTGCGGAGAAGCCCATCTTTGCTCTGTGCTCCTGCGGGACCTCTTTTTTAATTTTATCTTTTTTTTGGTCTACTGGCAGGGCAGCTTCTTGTTTTGGAACTGAGCTTTTGATGGTTATCTCTCTGTTTTGAATCTCTTCCAGGAGGACTACATTCCTTATCCCAGCATCGAGGAGGTAGGCACTAAAAAAAACTAGTTTTCAAAACTGTGAGAGTGGAGCTACTAAAATGGGCTGTCCCCCCCCCCGGATAGATAAATGGAAATATTATTTATTTGTTTGTTTGTTTGTTTGTTTGTTTGTTTTATTTCTATACCACCCATCTTCCAGCAGGAACTCTGGGCGGTTTACAGAACAGTTAAAATCAACAATACATTACAAGAAAAAAGAATGAAAAACATATCAAATAGCAAAACAGGGAGAGAGGGAAAACCCTCAGCAAGAGGCAACTAAGAAGGTGGGAGGGGGGAATTAAATTGGATAAATTAGATTAAAGGTCGCCATATGCCTCCGTAAAAAGCATGGTTTTAAGCGCTTTTTTGAAGGTGGGCAGGGACTGTGCAAGGTGCAGCTCACTCAGAAGATGGTTCCACAGCGTGGGGCCCACCACAGAGAAGGCGCGGTTGCGTGTGAGCAACTTCTGCACCTCCCTGGGCATGGCCACCCTAAGTGAGCACGCCTGCAACATTCTTGTGGGTCGGGCCTCAGCTGACCTCTGGGAGATACACTCCGACAGGTATTCAGGACCCAAGCTGTGGAGGGTTTTGTAAACCAAAACCAGGACCTTGAACCTTATCCGGAGAGCCACGGGCAACCAATGCATGCGTGCCAAGACTGGGGTGATGTGATCGCATCTACGAGCACCCACCACCAGTCTGGCTGCCGCATTCTGCACCCATTGGAGCCTCTGGACAAGGGTCAAGGGCAACCCCACGTAGAGGGCGTTGCAGTAATTGATCCTCGAGATCATGAAGGCCTGCACAACTGTCCTCAGGGAGGACTCATTGAGGTACGGGATGCTCTGGGCGATCCTGTAGAGAGGGAAAAAAGCGGCGTTGGAGACAGCCATCACCTGAGCTTCAAGCGAGAGGGCTGAATCAAAGACCACACCCAGATTCCTGCCCCTGTCCGTAGGCTGGAGGGAAACTACCCCCAGACTAGGGATGGGGCCATTGTACCTAGAGGAGGGCTCACCATAGAACAGAACCTCAGTCTTCCCCGGGTTCAGTCTGAGCCTATTAGTCCTGGTCCATTCCAAGACCGTCTCCAGGCACAGATTGAGGGAGCGTACTGCCTCCTCTGCAGAAGAAGAAAAGGAGAGATCGAGTTGTGTGTCATCAGCATATTGATGGCAGCAAACTCTAAATCTCTTAATGACCTCAGCCAGTGGTCTCATATAAATGTTAAACAGCATGGGGGAGATTGCCGACTCCTGGGGCACCCCCCAAGGGAGCGTCCAAGGAGCCGACAACTCGTCCCCCAGCTGGACTCGCTGGGACTGGTCACCGAGGAAGGATAGGAGCCAGCAGAATGCTGAGCCCCCGATACCCGCCTCAACAAGCCGATCCAGCAGGATACCATGGCCGGCGGTATCGAAGGCCGCTGACAAGTCGAAGAGGACCAACAGGGTAGAGCACACCCTGTCAGCCTCCCTGAGAAGGTCATCTTGCAGAGTGACCAGGGCAGTCTCGGTCCCACAAAACATCCTGAAGCCGGACTGGAATGGGTCAAGGATGTGATTTTCCTCCAGGAATGACTGAAGCCGGACAGCAGCCACCCTCTCAACAACCTTGCCCATAAAGGGAACAGTGGCACTCGGGCGATAGCTGGCCAAATCATCCAGGTCGGGCTTCTTTAATGTGGGCTTCATCACCATCTCCTTCAGGCAAGAAGGAAAGATTCCTTCCCTGAAGGAAGCAGTGGAAATAGCTGAAGCCCACTCCGGCATGCTCCCTCAGGCGAATTTAATAAGCCAAGATGGGCAAGGGTCGAAAGGAGAAGCCGCCGGCCGGCAATAAGCCAAAGCTCTGGAGGCCTCTGCTGGTAAAACAGGTCCAAACTCAACCAGACAAGGAGGCCTAGGAGGTGGGGCCCCCGGGATACAAGAGGAGGGATTAGGGCAACCGGAGTCCAGATCGGAATGGATGGCCTGAATTTTAGATCTAAAAAAGACTGCAAATTGCTTACTAGTGAAATCACTAGGAGGAGGCCTGGGCTGACCAGGATTGGTGAAGTCTCGAACCACTTGGAATAACTCCGCCTGGCAGTTCAAGGCCGCACCAATTCTCAGGGAGGCGTAAGCTGTTCTGGCGTCCCTGATCGCATGGACATAGCGCCTGGTCAGCTGCTTAACAGCAGCCCTATTAAGTGCCGTCCAATCATTTCTCCATTTGCTCTCGAGCTTCCTTCGATCTTGTTTCATTGCCCTCAGCTCAGCCATGAACCACGATGAGGAGCGGGCTCCACAGCAAAGGAGGCGCTTAGGGGCAATCTGGTTGACAGGCCTGGTGGCACCCTCATACCACCTATCCACCAGGGCTTCCACCGGGTCATCAGCCAGTCCATCAGGTAGCTCCCCAAAGGCCTCCATGAACCGGTCAGGGTCCAGGAGCCTTCTGGGGTGGGCCCAGACAAGGGGCCAATGCTCCCCACAGGGTGGGGCAGCGATCGACATGGAAAATGTTAGCAGATAATGATCTGACCATGACACAGGTTGGGGAACAATGTTCCCAACCCTCAGATTATAATCTGACGACGTGGAGGTAAAAGCCAGGTCCAGGGTATGGCCTGCACTATGGGTGGTACATACAACATGCTGAGACAGGTTCATGGAGGCCATGGACACCATGAAATCCAGAGCAGCTCCTGAAAGTTCCTCCTCGGCATGCACGTTGAAGTCTCCAACCACCAGGAGGCAGGGGGACCTCAACAGGGCAGCCGAGATGAACTCAGTGATCTCTGGAAAGGATTGTGCTGGATTGTGGGGAGCATGGTACATCAGCACAATACCAAACCTGTCTCGCTGACCCACCGATAAGTGAAGGCATTCTACTCCAGGACACACCAATGCTGCAGATCTTCTAATATAAAGGGATTCCCTGTAAACGATGGCCACCCCAACCCCCCAACCCTCTGATCTGCCCGTCCACTGGACCTAAAACCTGGGGGGCACAGCTGGGAGAGAAAGGCCCCTTCCTCAGCACCCACCCAGGTCTCAGTTATACATGCCAGGTTGGTTTGCGCATCCACAATAACATCGTGGAGGACGGGGATCTTATTGTGAACCGACCTGACATTGACCAGGAGGAAGGACAGGTCAGAGGCGCTGGTGGAGTGGCTCCCTGATACGTGGCGGTGGGCAGGGGGATCAGAACAGGGGACTGGCACCAACTGTCTGACCTGAGTTCTTCTAACCCGACTAATCACGCCGCTCCGAGCGTACCTCCCATGAGCAGACACCACCGAAATAGTAGACCCTGCTGGCATGGCGACCAAAGGGGTAAAATAACAGAGGAAGGGAACAGTCAATAAAACAACAATAATAATCAATAAACAAATAACAAGTGAATAAAATATATACAAAAATATGTAATGGAAAACAACTAAAAAGCAAAATAATAATAATAAGAAAATAAGGCAAACTAGAGGCCTAACCGCCAGTGATCCAGATGATAAAAGGAGGTGCAGGGTGTAAGCATCTTAAAAATCAAATCCCAAAAGGGTGGTGTTACAAGTTGGAAAAAGCCAGTATCTGAATCAGGTTAAGCAGGTTTGAATATCCCTTTACATGATGTTACAGCTCAGTGCACATTTTTGACGGGAAGTAAAGGGGTTTTTGGTTGTTTAGATGAAAGATAAGTGAACAGTCACCTGGGGCTTGTTTAGATGAAAGATAATTGAACAGTCACCTGGGGCTTGTTTATTATAATTTCAATGTGAACCTGATTTCTTTTGAATAATTTCGGCACATGTGAATGGCTCTGTTGGAGTAAATTGTCTCTGTGGGGTTTCAAAAGTAAAGGAAGCTGGGATCACAGGTTTTGGGCTATAGGAAACATTGCAGTCTGATCTGCTTTATTTATTTTTTCATCTGTAACACAGCAATGGCACTATGTTAATATGAAAGAAATATTTTTAAAAGGCAGCCAGCACTGGTGTGTGAAGGGTGGGGAGTGTTCCCTCCTTCACAAACCTAGAATCTTGTCTTTGTTAATTTCTGTGGTCAGGTGTGTGTGTGTGTGTGTGTGTGTGTGTGTGTGTGTGTGTGTGAGAGAGAGAGAGAGAGAGAGAGAGAGAGTCTATCCTCCTGTCTTTCTCCATGGGCTTGTATCATTTCCTTTTCCTTTCTCAGATTCTGGAGAAAGGCAGTCCCTATCCCTTAATAATCTTACCCCAATTTGGGGGATACTGGATTGAGGACCCCGAGAACCTGAGCACTCCCACCTCATCAGACAGTAGCATATGCGAAGACGACGAGGAGCCCTCGAGCCCGAATACTTACAGCTACAAACTGGAGCGCAAAGGTGAAGCGAGGGCATACAGGAAACACTTCTTGGGAAAGGTCAGTGGGAAAACGTGAGCCTGCTCACTTCTGCTCATTTAGGCCCCAACATGATTTTTTTAAAAAAAACAAGTCAGTGTCTTTGTTTCTCCTCCCGAAGGCTTAATGCTTGAGACTGGATAGCAAGGAAGACACAACCTGCTGCTTGCCAAGGTGCTCTCTGCAAGTGTTGGCCACTGCAAAGCATTAGGGGTTGGGAGTCCTTCTTCATTTAGAGATACTTGTTAGAGCAGTGGTTCTCACAACCTGTGGGTCCCCAAATGTTCCTGGATTGCAACTGCCAGAAATCCTGGCTAGCTCAGCTCATGATGAAGACTTCTGGGAATTGCAGTCCAGGAACATCTGGGGACCCACCGGTTGAGAACCACTGCATTAGAGGGTGCCTCTCAAAAAAGTAAACTAAACTAAACCCCGCTACAATCTCTTTATCCCTGAAATTCCACGGAGAACTCCAATTTTTTTGGCTGAAGCTGCCAGGATTCTACCTGGAGGAATTCCTGCTGAATCCTGGGAGCTGTAGGCAAAAGAATCTGAAACTCCCATGCCTAGCTGGGGCAATGGGCCCCCTTTTCATGGAAGAAAAGGACCGGATGAGAAGAACTGGTAAAGGCCAAGGGGGTCTCCGGTCTTTTCACGTGTCTCCTAGAGTTGCTTGTGGTCTGCTCATGGAAACCCCAGGGCTGAACCCCAACCTGCACGGCCTTAGGGGCAGGAGATGGGGCTAGGCTCAAAGTAGGGCCCCTGTTTTCCACTTAAAATGTAAAGATAAAGGTATCCCTTGCACATGTGTGCTAGTCGTGTCCGACTCTAGGGACGGTGCTCATCTCCGTTTCCAAGCCAAAGAGCCAGTGTTGTGCAAGTCCGTGGCCATGTGGCCAGCATGGCTGCATGGAACACTGTTTACCTTCCCGCTTTTTATGGTGGTACCTGTTTATCTACTTGCATCTGGGCCCGCCCCCGGGGGCTCCTGGACCCTGTGCGATTCTCGGAGGCCCTCGGGGATGTACCAGACGGTTTGGATGACGATCCGGCCGACTCCCTGGCCCAACGGTGGTTTGAGGAGGTGGCTGGGGCAGTTGACCGGATCGCCCCCAAGCGCCTGATCCGATGCCGAGCCCGCTCGTCTCATTGGTTTACCGAGGAGCTGCGGGCGATGAAGCAAGAGCGGAGAAGGCTAGAGAGCAGATGGCGGAATGCTCGGACGGCTCAGAATTGGGCTGCGGTTAAGTCGTCGACCGGTCGCTATTCTCGTGCGATAAGGGCGGCTAGGAGATCTTTTGTCGCCCTGAGAATTGGTGAGGCCTCGAATCGTCAAGCGGAATTATTCCGTGTGGTTCGAGACCTCACCAATCCCGGCCCGCCGGGGCCTCCTCCTAGTGATTTCACTAGTGAGTCATTCGCAGCCTATTTTATATCTAAGATAAAGGCCATCCGTTCCGAGCTGGACTCTGGTTGCCCTGATCCAGCCCCTGTCATGGCTAGTGTCGGGCCGCCTCGGTCGCCCTGGTTTGTTGAGTTTGGGCCTGTTACGCCTGTGGACGCCTCCAGGGCCCTGGGACATTGCAGGCCTGCGGCCTCTCCGTTCGACCCTTGCCCTTCCTGGCTGATTAAGATCGCAGGGGGGAGCATGCTGAAATGTGCTTCACTGATTGCTTCGGCTTCCTTCAGAGACGGGATTTTTCCGTCTTCTGAAGGAGACGGTGGTGAAGCCCATCATTAAAAGACCCGGCTTGGCTGTGGACGATTTGTCCAACTACCGTCCCATAGCCAATGTTCCCTTTTTGGGCAAGGTGATTGAGCGAGTTGCCGCCCTGCGTCTCCAGTCGTTCCTGGAGGAGAACCATGTCCTGGATCCCTTCCAATCCGGGTTCAGGCCGCATCATGGGACCGAAACGGCTCTGGTCACGCTGCACGATGATCTGTTGAGGTGGGCTGACAGGGGTTGCTCTACCCTGTTGGTCCTTCTCGACCTGTCAGCGGCTTTTGATACCGTCGACCATGGTATCCTGCTGGAGCGGCTCTCGGTGGTAGGGATTGGGGGCCAGGCCTTGTGCTGGCTCCGGTCCTTCCTTGAGGGCCGCACCCAGCGAGTGAGCTTGGGGGTGAGTTGTCGGCTCCCTGGACACTCTCTTGTGGGGTGCCTCAGGGGTCGTCACTCTCCCCAATGCTCTTTAACATCTATATGAAGCCGCTGGCTGAGATCATCCGGAGTTACGGAGTCTGCTGTCATCAGTATGCTGATGACACGCAGCTCTATCTTTCCTTTTCCACCAGTGCAGTGGAAGCCGTCCAGACCCTTGATCGTTGCCTGGCTGCGGTTCTGGACTGGACCAGGACCCACAGGCTCAAGCTCAACCCAGGCAAGACCGAGGTTATGTTCTTCGGGGGCTCGTCGGAGGGGTACTGTGGCCCTCTTCCCAGTCTGGGTGGGTCCGCCCTCCAGCTGGCGCAAAGAGTGAGGAATCTGGGCGTTGTCCTGGATCCGGATCTGACCCTGGAATCTCAGGTGTCAGCCGTGGTCAGGTCGGCCTTTTACCATCTAAGGCTTATCGCCCAGATTCGCCCGTACCTCGATGAGGGCTCCTTGAGGACTGTGGTACAGGCACTGGTCATGTCGAGGCTGGATTATTGCAACACTCTCTACATGGGGCTCCCCTTGAACCTTGTTCGGCGATTGCAGCGGGTCCAGAATACGGCGGCCAGGTTGGTGGTTGGTGCGCGCCGCTATGACCGCGCCACCCCTATCCTGGCTCGCCTACACTGGTTACCCGTTGCCTCCCGAATAAGGTTCAAGGTGTTGGTTTTGATTTACAAAACCCTCCATGGCTTGGCCCCGGCTGATTTGGTGGAGCGTCTCTCCCGACAACTTGATCTGGCCCGACCCACCCATTCTTCGGTGGCCCTTTCGCTGCGGACTGTCACCCCGAGGGAGGCCCGTAAAGCGAGTACTCGCGGACGGGCCTTCTCGGTGGTGGCACCATCTATTTGGAATAAACTTCCCAGCGAATTACGGCAGGCTCCCTCGCTGACGGCGTGTAAGGGTTCGCTTAAATCTATTAATTGTTCCGAGGTAGGAAGTAAACGAGATGTCGGATTTAAAGATAAATCAAATAAATTTTTATTAAACGTTTCGCATAACTGTCAGTTTCTTTCTTGTACAACATTAGGGTTTTGTTGTGGACTCAAAACGGGTATATTCAAACTTGGATTTGAACTTCCAGATAAACTTTCTTCTCTAAGCACAAACGGATTATTATTCACTTTGTAACATGGGTTGAGGCTTTCTTCCAAACGCCACCCGTCATACCTTTGGGAGTAGGAGGGGGTGCTCGCAGAGGGTGCTGCCATCCCCAACCCGGGATCCATCCCGGTGGGTTCGGATCAGGACCTGATCCCTTAATTCCCCAGAATGGCTGATTCCCACCGATTTCAGATGGGGTGATTCCTATAGGGATTGGGAGAGCCGTTCCTGGCTTCCCTCTTTCCTCCGGTCCTCCCTCTGTCTGACTGCCCCGTTCCTGGAAGATCGTTAATCTCCCAACCGTCCTTTTGCCACGCGCCCCCCTCTCTTTCCCCCCCTCTTCATTGCCACTTGTCTCGCGCCCCTCTGTCTGAACCTCTTTTTCCCTAAATATCTGTTTCTTCTTTACTTCCTCCACTTGGATCCCCGTTGTCTTAGTTTCCTTTTCTTGATCTAACTTTACCTGCACACCTATATGCCAGGCTTTACCAACTACATGTTTATGTTTGAAATCCTCCACTTGAATACCTAGTGATCTGACCTTGGTTATCATAACCATTTCGGTTTGAGTGACCACGGATTCACTATCTTTCTTCTCCCTCCCTACTTGTATACCAACCTCTCTTCCTTTCGTCTCTGTCTGTGTTCCTGAATCTCTTATATCAACATCAATATCCTCTAATTCGGCATATATATCCTCCCACAGCTTTACCTCTCTCACGATAGCCATATACCCCTCCTTAAACCTCTCCTTATATCTCTCCTTCTCCATCTTAACAGAAGAGCCCTTGCTTATTTGTTCCTCTTTGCAAAAGAACAACTTTCCTGGCATTTCCTCTCCTTCTGTATTTCCTTTCAACTCTTCTTCTTTGCAGTGAAATGGGTTTCCACCTTTAGCTGCGGACGACCCAACGATCTCCCTTGTGTATTGTTCATTCCTAGGTTCACACGGCATTCAAGAAGAACCTTAAGACCTTTCTCTTTCGGGATGCCTATGGCGACGTTTAGGGTCCCAGCCTGTGCCTTTTTTTTTTTAACCCGCCTATCTATGCTTGGACATTGCTGTTTTAGCTACTTTGTTGTTTTATTTGTTCTTATTTTAATGTTGTGAACCGCCCTGAGTCCCCTTTGTGGGAATAGGGCGGTATACAAGTGTGAAAAATAAATAAATAAATAATAAATAAATGCATTTACCTGCTTTCGAACTGCTAGGTTGTCAGGAGCTGGGGTTAACAGCGAGAGCTCACTCTGCTGCGTGCCACTCGGGGTTCGAACTGCTGAGCTGCTGACTTTGCAGCCAACCATTTCAGTGCTCTAGTTCATTGAGCCACCACACCATCTCTATTTTGTTTGGGAACTGCAATTTCCAAACAGAACCATTGTAATTTAGGGCCAGGTTGGTTTCCAGAGAGAATCAAAGCAAATATTGAAAATCACTTCCAGGCCAGAACAGAAAACAAATGGTTTTGGCCCTCAAGGTTTTGTTTCTAAAGCTTGAACAGTAAGTGCATGGACCCCAGACATTCCATAGAATCATAGAATCATAGAATCATAGAGTTGGAAGAGACCTCAAGGGCCATCTAGTCCAACCCCCTGCCATGCCATATTTCTGACAGGTGGCCATCCAGCCTCTGCTTAAAAACGTCCAAGGAAGGCGACTCCACCACCCTCCATGGCAGCACATTCCACTGCCGAACAGCTCTAACTGTCATGACATTAGATGGTTCTACCCTGTTTTAGTTCCATTGTGTCTCCTGATTCCATCATCTAGACCAGGGTAAACGTCAAGAAGTTAGAGACGCTTTTGGTTTTCAAGTGCATTGATTTTACAGTTTGACAAATCACTTCAGATCTGTCCACAGGTCACAACAGATGAGCCATCAGGATGCATTTAGAAACCTCAAATAAGACTACAGTACAAAGCAGATCATGCAAAGCTGTCACGACCACCCTTCCCATGCATTAGTAGCCTGCGATGGGGGTTGGGGAGGGGTCATAGAATCATAGAATCATAGAGTTGGAAGAGACCTCAAGGCCCATCTAGTGCAACCCCCTGCCATGCAGGAATCCAATCACAATATTTCTGACAGATGGCCATCCAGCCTCTGCTTAAAAACCTCCAAAGGAGGAGATTCCACCACCCTCTGTGGCAGCATCTTCCACTGCCGAACAGCTCTAACTGTCATGAAGTTCTTCCTAATGTTCAAATGGAATCTCTTTTCCTGTAGTTTGAAACCATTGCCCCGAGTCCTAGTCTCTGAAGCCATGGAAAGCAAACCTGCTCCCTCTTCAATATGACATCCTTTCAAATATTTAAACATAGCTATCATATTCCCCTCAGCCTTCTTTTAGAGAGGCTAAACATTCCCAGCTCCCTAAGCCGTTCCTCATAAGACATTTCCTCCAGATCCTCAACCATCCTGGCTGCCCTCCTCTGGACCCGCTCAAGGTTGTCAACATCAGCCGCCATTCTGTTCCTGTGATGGTTGATGCACTGGCTATTTGGCTCAGACTTGGACTCCAGGAAAAAAAGTTATCTTTCTTTTTGGAGTTGGCTCCATCACGGTGAACTCTATGCAGCATGCTGAGTGCCTAGCACACTGTATCTAAAGCTCCTCTTTCAGCGTTAATAGCTTGCAACCTCCTATAGCCTGGATCAGACATTGAAATGTCTAAGCCAGGTGTGCCCAAACTTTTTGCAAGGAGGGCCAGATTTGGCAAGGTGAAAATGTGAGGGGGCCAAACTTTCAGCCACATTTGACCCCGGGGCCAGATTTTGGACAAGTCTCTATAACATGCAAGGAGGCAGGGAGGATGCTGCAGCAATGGACCCGGGGGCGGGTAGGCTGGGTGGGTGGCTGGGGTGGTGGTGGTGGACAGACGCAGGGAAGGCAGGCAAACAGTTAAACTGCAAGCTGACTTCTCCATCTTGTAAGGGGAAGGGCCAGCTGGCAGGGATGCTTGATAGGCTGAGCTGATGGGGAGAAGAAGCTGTGGGCGTCTTGAAATTTGAAAACTTTGGACATGCCTGGTCTAAGCGGAACAATGGCAATCGGGCGATAGCTGGCCAAATATCCGATGCCAGGCCGGACTTCTTTAATGTGGGCTCAGTGGTTTAAGTCTCTGGCTGCATTCAGGGGGCTGGATTCAGGGATCCACTAGGTCCTTCCTGCTCTGTAGTTCTAAGATTACAGTAGGACCCCAGTATCCGCTGGGGATTGGTTCCAAGCCTTTCTGCGGATAATGAAAACTGTGGATAAAAGAGAATGCCAAAATGTTCCCCAAAACTGCTGTTTTGTGATAGTAACTTGCTTTACAGCTGCTGTTTTGCAACAGTAGCTTGCTTTATGCCTGCTGTTTTATGATAGTAGCTTGCTTTACAGCTGATCTTAGTGACAGTAGCTTGCTTTTGCGGCTGCTGAATTATTTATTAATTTTTCCTCTGCCAACCATGGATAACTTAATCAGTGGATAATGAATCAGTGGACACAGAGGTCCTACTGTACTATGATTACTGCTGTTCCTTCTGAGCGTTGAGGACCAGCCCGAAGCAGCGGGGTCAGAAGGGGAGAGGGGTCCCCGTTCTTGCAGCCCCTGGGGGCGTTGTCTTCCCTGTACCAATAATGCCTCTCTTCTATTTTTAGGACCATTTGAATTTTTACTGCACAGCCAGCAGCCTGGGGAATCTGATCCTATCCATTAAGTGTGAAGAGGCCGACGGAATCGAGTACCTGAGGATTATACTCCGGTAAGTTGGGAGGGAAGTGGCAACTGTCCTCCCAAGAAAACGGCTTGGCTGCATTGGAAAATATTGTTGCGACCTTCTGGACGGCGGCGTAGTGGGTAGAATGGCAGGCCAGGAGGCAGGAGACCTGGGTTCGAATCCTTGTGAGTTTCCTATGGAAACTCACTGGGGGAGTGGAACTGGTAAAACCACTTACCGTGAAGGCCCTTATTAGGGTCACTATAAGTTTCCTCCAATTTGACAACATTTGATTTGCCTGCTTCGCCAACCTTGTGGTGCAGTGGTTGAATGCCTGCCCTGCAGGTAAAACTGTGCTCACAACTTGGGGTTCAATCCCAGGTAGCAGCCAGCTCAAGGTTCACTCAGCCTTCCATCCTTCTGAGTTTGGAAAAATTGAGTACCCAGCTTGCTGTGGGGAGGGGGGAATGTGTAGCCTGCGTAATATATTTTTTTAAAAAACTGTTAACCACCCAGAGGTTATTTGAAGTGGTGTGGGGCGGTATATGAGTAGACCATTTTGCGTTGCTTTGCTTTTTTCTCGAAGGCTTTCATGGCCAGGATCTGATAGGTGTTGTGAGTTTTTCGGGCAGTTTTTCTGAAACTTACAACAACTGTGTTAATTGAAAGCTGGAATAGGCATGCAGGGCACAGCGGGTATTTTTCTTGCCTCAAACCAAGCTCTGTGAAAATGGATTTTGATTTTGGGGAAAGGGGGGATGATTACTGTGGTAGAATAAGGTCTGAGAAGGCCCACACGGTGGTCTCAATCAATGGCTAGCCACAGCTAAAGCAGAACTATCCCATCCAGGGCTGCATGTCAGGCCAACACTTACTTAGGTGAATCCCTTACATTCAGGGGGTCTCCTTAAACAGGGTCTCTCTGTGTGTGTTGTGTCTTTAGAGTCGTGACCGACTCTTCGTGACTCCATGTCCATGGAGTTTTCTTGGCAGGAATACTGGAGTGGCTTTGCCAGTTCCTACTCCAGGCACCTACAGCACCTGGTATTCCCTGGTGGTCGCCCATCCAAGTACTAACCAGGGCTGACCCTGCTTAGCTTCCGAAATCAGGCGAGATCAGATGTGCTTAGGGCATCTAGGCAGCTGATAAACTACGCTGTTCTTTGAGAATTTAACGTGACAGCCTAAACTGGGTCTAACACTCGAATTTAGGCTGTCACGTTAAATTATCAAAGAACAGCCTAGGTCTCAATTGCTAATCCAAACTAGTGATGTCCCATTAAAATGCAAGGGATTATTGCATGCCAGAAGCAAAATTCTCCTTTAAAAACCTTGATTGCACAGCTGAGGCTTCAAATGAAAGAAACCCAACACGATTCCTAGTTCCCTGAGCTCCTTGCCCTGTGAAGAGGCCGGCCACAGAGGCTGGTGAAACATCAGGAAGAAAAACTTCCAGAACAGCCAAACCATCCGAAAAAATCACAGCAGCTATGATTGCTTCCACTGTTAACCTATGATTTATATTTCTGCTTTCAGTGGTGGGTGGTGGTGGTGGACTTGATGGCTTTATGTGCCCCTTCCAACTTCATCCTTCTATGCTCTTAATTAAGGCTATACATTCTTATTAATCTAATTCAAGGATGAGGTATTTCAATGTTTAGTGTGGATGCCAAGGGATTTTCTGGGGCTTTCAAATGAGTTTTTTGTAGTATTTTATGTTTTGCAATATATATACAGTGGTACCTTGTATAAAGGAATTAATTCGTTCAAAATAAAACTCTGTTAAGCAAATTTTCCTTTATACAAATTTCCCCTAGAAATGCATTGAAAACAGAGTAATCCCTAATCATGACCATTTTTATGTTGTACGGGTTCACCCCATAGAGGATTCTGTTAACAAGTTTCCCCTGTCTCCAGAATTTTTTATGTATGGACTTGTTTTTGTATATCTCAGATCCACACAGACCACTGACTAATAGTATGACATAGTACAATGGAACAATGCATTTTATTCCTCGGTGAGCAGACTAGGGGTGTACAGTAAATCATTCGTACCAGCAGAACCTCCTCATCTTATCTGATAAATATGACTATGGCAAACATTTCCCTTCTTAACCCTGTAAGGTAATGACAGACTCAGAGGTATTGTGTCTCTTTTCAGGACTGATTTTTGCATATGTTATGGAATGCACAAAATGGGGTGAAATTGGGTCAAGGGTGCTTTCTTGTGTGGTCCAGTGAACAGTGATGTCCTTGCGTTTTGCAATTCATTTTGCCTCTTTATAAATCTATGGGGAGGCCCCATCTGGAGTGTTGTGTCCAGTTCTGGTCACCATCCCTCCAGAAGGATAGTATGGAAATGGAAATAAGTCCAGAGGAGGGCAACCAGAATGATTTGGGGACTGGAACACCTTCCTTACCATCTGAGGCTGCAACAGCTGGGCCTCTTCACTCTTGAATGACGGCGCCTAAGAGGTGACCTGATTGAAGTTTATAAAATCATACACTGTGTGGACAAAGTAGATAAGGAAAAGCTGTTCTCCCTATCACACAACACTAGAACTAGGGAGGGACACTCCATGAAACTTCTGGGTGCTAGATCTCAAACAAATAAGAGAAAGCACTTTTCCACCCAGAGGATCATTGGTCTGTGGAACTCGCTGCCAGAAGAAGTGGTGACAGCTGTCAGCCTTGACAGCTTTAAGAAAGGATTGGACAAGTTCATGGAGAACAAGGGTATCCATGACTATCCTTATGGATGCCTGAGGACATCCTCTGGATTGGAGAGAGAGGCAGGATCTCTCTCTCTCAATGCCATTTGTGGGGAATCGTAAGCAGGTGAAGACATCTGCTTGGGAATACCCTGAAGCAATGGTGAGCCGCTGTGTGAGACAGAATGCTGGACTGGATGGTCTGTGGCCTCTTCCAGCAAGGCTGTTCTTACGTTCTTATGTTCTCTGTATGTGATGAGTCCGTGCACAATTTTTTGTTTCACAATAGAGAAAACTCACCAGATTTGTGCAGAGACAGAAGGTTTGCTGCAGAACCATGAGAATATCTGTTTTGTACCCTCGATGGAGATCACAGCAGTAAAAACCCTTTTTGATGTTTGGGTGTCTGGATGGCGATGAATTTTTTTCAACACAGCTGGAGTCCTGCGTCATGGTGTGTAGCAGCTGGTTTTCTGTTTAGAAACCCTGGGGCATGATCAGATGGGGAAAGGGTTTGCATTTTGGACTGCTTGTCCCAGTGAAGCTACGATTGAGAAGGATCTTGGAATTGTTGTAGACCAAAAGTTGAATATGAGCCAAAAATATGGTATGATTGCAAAAAAAAAAAAAAGGCACATGAGATTTTAAGCTCCATCAACAGCCATACAGTCTCCAGATCTAGCTCTCCTCTCTTCAGCACTGGTAAGGATTCATCTGGAGTCCTGTGTTCAGTTCTGGACACCACAATTTCAGGAGGAGGCCAGCAAACTGGAGCATGTTCAGAGGAGGGCAAAAAGGAAGATTAGGGAACGGGAAACCAAGCCCTGTGATGAAAGACAGAAAGAGCTGAGCATGTTTAGCTTTTAGACTGAGGGCACTTTTCAAATATTTGAAAGGTCATCATACAGAAGACGGGGCAGGATCTGTTCTCAATCTTTTATTTTATTTATTTATTTATTTATTTTTGAGTATTTTTACTCCACCTTTCTCCTTGGAAAAAAGACCCAAGGCGGTTTACAGTAAGAAGGGACTATATAGTCCAGGCCTGCCCAACAGGTAACCCACGGGCTACTGGTAGCCCGTAAAGGCTTCAAAAGTAGCCTGCCGTACATCAATTAAAAAAAGTGATGGGATAAGTTCTCCACCCCCCCTCCCCCATCCCAAGGACCATCACTGCCCCAGCAAAGTTCTGGGTCTTCCAGCCCACTGTCTCAGCCGAGTGGGGCAGTTCAAGGGCCATGATGCATTGAAATCTGCTCCCTCTAGAACAGATTAATGGGTTTTCAATGCATTCCTATGGGAAACCGCTGCTCTACTTACAAAAGTTTTTGGTTATGACCACATGCTCGGAACAGATAACATTTGTAAGTAGAGGTTTTAATGTAATAGCCCTCAGGCACTTTGGGCCGGAAAAAGTAGAGCTTGGCCTGTTCAACGTTGAACAGCCCTGATATAGTCCATTGCAATTAAGACACAATCAGTTTGAGAAACGGAATGGAGTGGCATCTTACAGCACTAGAAGGCAACATAATAACTAACAATTGATAACATAATGTCAATGGAAGCACACAAGGAGAGATATACAGTGGTACCTCAATTTACGAATTTAATCCATTCCGAATGCATGCTCTTAAGTCAAAATACTCTTAAGTTGGGGTACCTATCTACAAAATTGAAAAAATAAGGTAAAAAATATAAAAAATGTAAAAACAATTTGTAAGTCGAGCAGATCATAACTAAAATTTGTAAGGTGGCAGTTAAAACACCAAGAGTTTTCCGCTCTTAAGTCAAATTACTCTTAAGTCGAGCTGCTCTTAAGTCGGGGTACCACTGTAAACACAAAGTTATACAGTGGACCCTCGTATAACAAACATCTTGTATAACATAAAATCTGTACAACCTAAAAAATTCCAGAGATAGGGGAAATTTGCTTAACAGAAACATCTATGGGGCGAATCCATACAACATAAAAATGGTTGCACTCGCGATTAGGGATTACATTGTTTTCAATGCATTCCTATGGGAAATTTGTATAAAGGAAAATTTGCTTAACATAATTTCATTTGGAACGAATTAATTCCTTTGTACAAGATACCACTCTACATGGTTATAAGCACAAAGTCTGTGTAGCCATGTATGGTCGATTCATAAAAAGGAAGTATGGTAGTCCGTCGTTCAGGGAAAGCCAAAATTTGGGTAAAAGCTTCTTGTTAGAGCAGAATGATGATGGAAAGCTTGATTTCAGGAGGTGGCAAATGGTCTGACGCTGGAGGCATTTGAGAGAAAATGGTCTGTCAAGTCTACTTTAATTTTGGCCCCCTTCCAAATCCACAGTTGTACAATTTTATACTTGTGACACAGTCTGGTGTGAGATGAGAGATCCATCCTAGCGAAGCTACTTTTTCTGGTGCAAAGCAGAAAGTGCGCTTTTCTCACACTCTCACTAAGGAATGAAATGTCTCTACCATGGGCATCCTTCAGAGATTTCCAGGGGCCGGCGCTGATTCTCAAAGAGGACAGGCTCGGACCCCCACCCCACCCCACCCCTCCTGGCGTTGCTGCTGTCTACCACAGGGAAAGAGTCTCTCTGAGTTGTGCCTGTGACTTCAAGGTAGCCATCCACACCCTTTGAGGACCTGTGTGGCCGCTACTGCACTTCCGTGAGCAGCCGCTTTTTATTTTTATGGCCTTATCTCCTCCCGCAGTAACGTGGTCACTACAGCGGTTCGGCAGTCTGCACTTCAGCAGTTGCTTAGCAATCGGCTCCCTGTTCGTACTTGGCTGAACCGCTTTAAACCTAGAGGCTTTAAACCCAAAGGCAGCGTAGTATTTCCACAAATACAACCAAATTGCTTTAAAAGGGAGTGCAGGAACCGATTTAAAAAAACATCCCCCCAGTGGTCGTCGCAAGAAAAAACAACACAGCGGCCAAAAATGGGCATGGCCAAGGGGGCTCTTCAGAAACAGCAATTTGAAAAGCGGACAGTGATTTTTAAGGTGATTTGTCTTTAAGGAAAAGGTGTTTCAAGAGCGAAGCTGGGGGAAGGAACCATTTCATGAGCTATCTGGGTTTTTGTTTGTTGTATTTTATTTATTTTTACTCTTTGGCTTTCAATTCGGATTTTGGAGCCTGGGCTTTCCAGATTGCTTTGTATGTGAATGTTATTTGTTTGGTCTGCAGCCAAGCCTTAATGGACAGACTTGTTGTGGTGGGGGGTGAGGGAAACCATTTGCAAGGCTTCTGAAATTAAGCCAATTACTGGTCTATCGAGCAACATCCACTTGGCTGATCCAATTTTTTTACACTGATGCCATATTTGTTTGATCCTTTTTCAAATTTGTATACCATATTTGTTAGATTTAAATACAGTTTTTTAATGAAGGGTCAAGGCAGAGTAAAAGTAAATAAATAAACACATAAGTAAGTACGTATGTACGTAACTGGGGTGGCATTAACAGTACTAATTGCTAGTCTACCTTTTTCAAAAATTGTGAAGCAATCTTCAAAGGAGGCTTATCTTCAACCCCCTGAATCTAGTGCTCTGAACCTGGACCAATTTACTCTCAACTTGTGCAAAACTAAAACAAAGGCCAGTGTTGTTTCCTGGCACAAGCCAAGAAGAGACTAGCGATCCAAATTCACAGAACAGATCTATTCCAGTCCAGAGCAAGGATTTCAATCGAACAGGGCACAAGTGGTGCGGGGCTCACTCAGGATCTATCCCCAAAGCCCCGAATAGGCCCCAGATGAATTTTTTTTTTGGGGGGGGGGACGACTCACACATACTGTTCCATAGCCGACAACAACACACCTTCTTTCCCCCACTCATTCTCTCTGCTTCTTTATACCTTCTTTCTCATCTGTAGGTCCAAAGTGAAAACATTACACGAAAGAATCCCTTTAGCTGGGCTCAGCAAACTCCCGAGTATTCCACAGATTGCAAAGGTATGTGATCTCTTCAAGCGGTTAGTGCTGTGCTAGCAGTTTTGCCTTTGATTTCTTTCTTGCCTTACTGACTGGTGGGAGTGGAAGATTCAGATTTCTTGGACGATAAATTCCAGGATCCCCCATTCTGGGACCCAGTGTGTGGTTCGACTACTTCTTGTTTCCCTCCGTTCTGCACAGAAGCTCCAGTTCACTTTTGGCACTGTAGGAAATTTTGACTACCCACAATCCTTTTGGTACAGTATGTTGTGGGTGTTTTGGTGCTGCAAGTTTGGCCCGGATCCTAAATGCAGCATTGCTTTTCCCCTTTCCTTAAGAAGCGGGACTATATGAAATCCCTCTGAAATACAATCTATGCTTCACTTGGTCCAAGGCAACATTTTTTAATCTGCTGTGGAAGATGGGCTATGTAGTCAACCGTTAAATAAAATGGATTGCAGAAGTTACTCAGTGAAGCAGCAATAACAGGTGTCTACCAGAGAGGCACACACCCAGGGACAGCATTCCAGCAGTTTTATGCCCTAGCCCCCCTGCCAGCTGCAAAAGTCCCTCCCACCAAACACCCATTGGATAGGAGCAGAGAGTCAGAGTTTCCAATTTGCCTAAATTGACCCCGCCCCATCTTTATTCCCCATCTGCAGTTTTACTCTATCTGGTCTTGGAATTCCTTTGTTTCCCCTGTTGATCCGTGGTACCAGCCTTCATCCATCAAAGTGTCGGTGGGGGTTCGGGTTAGGGTTCATCCTATGCAGGCCAGTTTTTAGCAAGTCTTTGTCTTTGCATCAAACTTAAGCAGTCTGTTTATGCTCAGAATACATGTGTAAATTTGAAGCTCACATCGTTCCATTTCTCACAGGCTTTTTGTGACGATGCAACTGGGCTGAGGTTTAACCCGGTGCTGTATCCGAAGGTGAGCCAAAGAACGAAGGCAGGCCAGCCTCGTTCAGAAAACGACATATGTTGGGTTTCTCTTTGGCCAGGCATCACAGAGAATGATGTCTCCCATCCTTTCTGGCCACCGTTTGAGCAGGGCATCGGCAAGCTGGCACGTGGCCAAGGTGGTCCAGCAGGAGAGTTGCTTCTCTGTGAGGTTGGCCAGGAGCAATTCCTGTGGGTCACTTTTAAGGAGATCACTTCTGCAAAGTGACCCTTTTGTGGTGCAGTTAAATGTGATCCTTTCTTACCATCTGAGTCCACCCTAACTGAAAAAATAATAATCATAGTGGACAATGTCTCGTAGGCTTCCTGGAGGAAGTATGCTGCCATGGTAGAGGGACATTTGGTATGCACGTTTCTGACTATATGAACCCCAAAAGTATGAAATTTAACTTTCCTACCTAAGAGACATAAGAAGAGCCATGCTGGATCAGGCCAAAGGTTCCATCTAGTCCAGCTTCCTGTATCTCACAGGGGCCCCCACCACATGCCTCTGAAAGTGCATGAGACTAGGTATCTACATACCTCCTGGTACCATCAGGAGATATCTAGATATTTCCTGATACCACTCCCCTGTATCTGGCCCTTGAAGTACCCTGTTTTTAAGCCTGTAGATTACATATCTCCATCATGGTTTGTAACCTGTGATGGACTTTTCCTCCAGGAATCTGCCCAATTCCCTTTTGAAGCATCCAGGCCAGATGCCATCACCACCTCTTGTGGCAGGGAGTTCCACAGACTAACAACATGTTGGGCAATATATATATATATATATATATATATATATATATATATATTCTTTTGTCTGTCCTTACTCTCCCAACCCTCAATTTGAGTGTATATCCCCTAGTTCAGGTATTTTGTGAGAGGAAGAAGAACATCCCTCTTTACTCATGCCCTGCATTATTTTGTATGTCTAAATCATATCCCCCCTCAGGCACCTTTTTTCCAGACTAAAGAGCCCCACATGAGCCTTTCCTCATAAGGGAGGTTCCCCCAGCCCAGTAATCATTTTAGTTGCTCTCTTTTGCAACTTTTCCAGTTCCACTATATCTTTTTTGAGATGCGTTGTCCAGAACTGTATGCAATACTCTGGGTGCGGCCTTACGGTCGTTTTGTACAGTGGCATCATAATATTGGCTGTTTTATTTTCAATCCTCTTTTTGATTATCCTTAGCATGGAATTATTGCCTAGATGCCCTAAGCACATCCAATCTTGCCTGATTTCAGAAGCTAAGCAGGGTCGGCCCTGGTTAGTACTTGGATGGGCGACCTCCAGGGAACACCAGGTACTGTAGGCACCTGGAGTAGGAACTGGCAAGCCACACCAGTATTCCTTCCAAGAAAACTCCATGGACATGGAGTCACAAAGAGTCGATCACGACTGTAACAATGCAACACACACAGAGAGAGCATGGAATTGGGCTTCTTCACTGGCCCTTGAGGTCTCTTCCAACTCTATGATTCTATGATTCCTGCCTGGATGCCTTGTTTGTGCCTGAGGAACAGGAGAAGAAAGAAAAAAAAATTGACCCCATGGCCCTTCTCTAGCACGGTTTTCCCAGTGTTCTTATGAAAGCTGTGCAGTTCATGGTTTTAGGGCAACCGCTGCTAGACCTCTGCAGCCAGCAAAGCTCTTGTTGCTTTCTTACTCAGAGAATTACTCCTGAACCTCCCCATCGGTGCTTTTGGCCCAAGTGGACAATCTTAAAATGAGAATTAAGGAGTGGGGAATTGTAGCTGTCCTGTCTGGGCCCCTCCCAGCACCCTAAAATCAGTAACCACAGAGTGATCCTAGTAGAGTTTTCCTAGCAAATGAGATAGTGAAGAAGTGGCATTACCAAGGCCATCACCCCTGTGAGTTTTGATGGCTGAGTAGGGATTTGAAGCCCAGTCTCCTGAGTACTAGTCTGTTAGTCCATTCACTGTGGATGCTGAAAAATCCCAATTATTGAAGCCTGGACGTTTATTTCCCTCTTCCAGGCATCTCAAATGATCGTATCGTACGATGAGCACGAAGTCAACAATACATTCAAGTTTGGCGTGATTTATCAGAAGTTTAAGCAGGTAAGTCAAGGGTGGGCTCCTGGATTTATTTATTTATTTATTTATTTACTTCGTGTCTTAGCAGACACGGCAACTGCCATTTGGTTTTTAAAAGTATACAAGATTGGGGGAGACCCTCCTCAAGACCCCCCAAAGCTGGTGACCTCTGGGAAAAGGAAATACGAGGTTTGGGCCATCTTTCTTGGCTGCTGCCTCCAGGGACGGTGGCTTTGGCTGAAGGAGCCTCAACGGTCTGGGTGGCAGCCCTGGAGTCCACACCACAGGCCTGTCTTGATGGAAGGTTTCTCGGCTGAATCCTAGAATGGTGGAGTTGGAAAGGGACCCCTAAGGCTCTTGCACTCAACCCTGCAGGAGCCCCTCACAAAGATCTGACAGAGGTTTATCCCATTTTCTCTTGAATAGGGATGGGCAGGAAACAAACAATGAAATGCTGTTTTGTCATTACGTTATGTAAGAAAACAAAACGAAATGAAAAGAGGAAGCAGCATTTTGTTATAGAACTGAAACAGTCATTTTTCCATTGAAACGAACCATTTCATTCCATCATTTTCAGGCTCCTACCGAGCTGCCAATGGCTGGTGCCAGCTGGGCCAGGTTTAAAGGGATTCAGACATTGACAGCTCAGCAGGAGCCCTTTAAAAATGGCTCCCGGAGTCCTGGGCACCAAATCTGGTGCCTCTAGGACCCAGGGGAGCCATTTCATTTAGTTCTGTTTCATTTTGTATGAAATTTTTAAAAATATTTTGTAAGAAATGAAACAAAACAAAACAGGGGGGAGCATGAAATGAAACTAAATGAAACATTATCTTTCTGTTTCGTGCCCATCCCTACTCTTGAATGGCTACAGTGTGGAGTGCTCACCACCTCCAAGGCTGATGCCATTGACCTTGGTCATTATCCTACTGGGATTGAATAGTTAAGACATTTTTCCTGATTTCCAACTAAAACCTGGCTTCCTGCAGCTTGAGTCCATAATTATAGGTTCTTCACTCTTGTCTCTGCTCTTTTTCTATATAAGTGTCTTTCAAGTACATCTCTGCTTGGAAGAGTGTTGGAGGAGAGTAGAGTTGGGCAGAGTGTTCCGCACAGAGGGAGGAGGATGGCTTGGCATATTGTGGATGCCTCTTGTTTTCCTCAAGTGCCTTTTCAAAGAGGGTACCCTAAGCACATCCAATCTCGCCTGATTTCGGAAGCTAAGCAGGGTCGGCCCAGGTTAGTACTTGAATGGGAGACCACCAGGGAATACCAGGTGCTGTAGGAACTGGCAAGCCACTTTATTATTCCTCTCAAGAAAACTCCATGGACATGGGGTCATAAAGAGTTGGTCAGGACTGTATCGACACAACACACACACACACACACACACAGAGTTGGAAAAGGCAGGCAGCATATCAACAAAGCTGCAGAGCCTGCAGACTCTTCCATGGCTCCTTGATAGGCCTGTCTCAGTGATCTCAGCTTGTTCCCCTCCCCTTCCATCTGAGATGGAGGAAGAATGGCAAAGCCCTTATGTTCACCTGCTGGGTCTTAGGCTGAGAAAGCAGTTTCACCAGAGGGCCTTTAGCGCAGCAGCGAAGAGGAGGCATTTCATTCAGAGTGATGGAAGGCAGATAAGACAGGAGAAGTGATGCGTAATAGACAGTGGCTCACACAGGTGGATAGGAAGGGGAAGTCAAGAGTTACCAAGAAACGTCTTTCTAAACAAGAGCAAAGAATAAAGTGAGTAATTCAATGAGTTATTTTTAAGGAAGAACTTCTTAACCGTTGTAGCAGAATGACAACAGAACCAATGAACTTGAGAGGTGGTGAGCATTCCAGCACCGGAGGCACTCAAGAGAAAATTTGACAGACTTCTATTAGATATGCTTCAGCTGAAGATTCCTGCCTTGAGCAGAGAGGTGAACTCAACAGGCCCCTTCTGACTCTGTTATGCTATGATTCTGTTCTTTACATTCATATCCTCACTCCAAAAAATAAAGTAAAAAAGTGCAGAGGCATGTGTGATTTCAGATAGACAGTGCAAATTGGAATAGACTTTTCAACTGTTGGAAACCTCAAATCAGCCTCTGCCTTTGACAGCTTCCAGAGTTCCCAGCTGTTGTGACAAACCAGGCTGGGAGGGTCTATAAACATGGTAGTGCAAAAGGTCATTTTTCTGACCTTGGATCTACCACGGCACTACCCTGGCTCCTCGGTTGCACTGAGCAATCTTTGACTTAGCTCACCGCACCCCCTTGCTGCCAGACATGCCTGCCAGGTGTATCAGGTTGAACAGAAAACATTTCGAAACAGCAGAGCTAATGCAAACGCAGCAGGGTTGTCCTCCTCTTCCTCCGTTGCCTTCCCCACATCACTGACACGTGGGTTGCCTGTCACCTTGTGCTGTCATTCGGTTACATAACAAAGAGCTTAATTGCCAGCTCTGGGTTATTCAATAACAGTGGGATGTCAGACATGTAAATACAATTAGCACAGCTGAGAAACAGGCTGAGAAGCAAGGCGCGCCGCTCTGCCAGCAAAAGCTGGTTCTGGGAGCAGGCGGTGCAAACCGGTCTGTGCAACCCTGGGGGGCAGGGTCCCAGCTGAAGCATGCACACACACTCTCACACACTGACACACTCACACTCACTCACCCCCCCTCTCTCTCTCACACACACACACACACTGGCAGGTATATATCTGCAGTGCCAGAGGTTGGAAGTTCACTTCCCTGTTGTGTGTCCCTGACAGGGACTAGATGCAATGATTCATAGGGTCCTTTTCCACCAATAGTGTTCTAATATTATTATTGTATAATTGTTATCTCCCCTGCCCCCAACATAACTTCAGAAGATCAAAGGAGATGTTCTAAAGTTCAGACTTGAATCCTGAGTGGATCTGCAAACTCTGGGAATGTTTGCTTTGCATACTTCTCTTTTTGTGTGTGCTTCTGTGCTGGCATGCACATATAAGTGAATGCCCAATTTGGTCCTGCCTTAGATCATCACCCAGGCTTCCTTGCTGTTGGCTACTCTATCTTCCATTTCACCAGCATAAAAGGTTTTTGGTCACAAGGGAAGATGTCTGTTCAATGGCCTCGTAAGGCCTCTCCATGTGTCTGCCTGTCCAAATCTGCCCTTAAATGAGTTCATAGAATCACAGAGTTGGAAGAGACCCAAGGGCCATCCAGTCCAACCCCCTGCCATGCAGGAACCCCCATCACAGGACGCCTGAGAGATGGCCATCCAGCCTCTGCTTAAAAACCTCCAAAGAAGGAGACTCCACCACCCTCCTTGGTGGCAGCATATCATTCCACTGCCAAACAGCTCTAACCATCATGAAGTTCTTCCGAATGTTTAAATTGAATCTATTTTCCTGTAGTTTGAAACCACTGCCCTGAGTCCTAGTCTGTGAAGCCATGGAAAACAAACCTGTTCCCTCTTCCATATGACATCCTTTCAAATATTTAAACATAGCTATCATATCCCCCCTCAGCCTTCTTTTTGAAAGGCTAAACATTCCCAGTTCCCTAATCCGTTCCTCATAAGACATTTCTTCCAGACCTTGTAACCATCCTGGTCACCCTCCTCTGCACCCGCTCGAGGTTCTCAAAATCCTTTTTAAATTGAGGCGCACAGAACTCGACACAGTACTCCAGGTGGGGTCTGACCAGAGCAGAATAGAGTGGTAGTGTCACTTCTCTTGATCTAGACACGATGCTTTTGTTGATTTAACCAAGGATCTTGTTGGCTTCCCTGGCCGCCGCATCACACTGCTGACGCATGTTCAATTTGTGGTCCACCCAGACTCCAAGATCCCTTTCACATGTACTATTTTCCAGGCTGGTGTCTCCCACCCTTTATTTATGCAATTCATTTTTTTCTGCCTAGATGCTGGACCCTGAATTTCATTTTGTTGAAACTCATTCCATTACCTTTGTCCCAGCACTCTAATCCAGTGGTGGCCAAACTTCGGCCCTCCAGATGTTTTGGCCCATAACTCCCACAGTCCTTTGTAATTAGCAATACAGGCTCAGAATTCTGGGAGTTGTGGTCCAAAACTTCTGGAGGGCCAAACTTTGGCCACACTGCTCTAATCTGTCAAGGTCATTTTGGATTTTTATCCTATCGTATAGAGAATTAGCAGCTCCTCCTAATTTGGTATTCTCTGCAAATATAACCACTCTGCTCTCTATTCCTTCCTCCAAATCATTAATAACAATATCAAATTGCCCTGGACCCAGAACAGAACCCTGGGGTATTCAACTGGTCACCTCTCTCCATGCTGAGGAGAAGCCATTCATGATAACCCTCTGGGTGCAATCAGTCAACCAACTACAAATCTAACCCTAACCCTAACCCTCACCCCAACCCTAACCCTATCCCACAATCTACTAACTTCTTTGAAACTATATCATGGAGATCCTTATTAAAGGCCTTACTAAAATCAAGATGAGCAACATCCACAGCATTCTCCTCATCCATCAGGCCTGTAACTCTATCAAACAAACAGTTCAAAATAGTTTGGCATGACTTACATAAGAACATAAGAAGAGCCATGCTGGATCAGGCCAAAGGCCCATCTAGTCCAGCTTCCTGTATCTCACAGCGGCCCCACCAGATGTGTTTGGGAGCGCATGAGACTAGATATCTGTCTCCTAATACCACTCTCCTGCATCTGGCCCTTGAAGTACCCTGGTTTAAAGCCTGGAGACTACACATCTCCATCATGGTTTGTAACCTGTGATGGACTTTTCCTCCAGGAATCTGTCCAATCCCCTTTTGAAGGCATCCAGGTCAGATGCCATCACCACATTGTGTGGCAGGGAATTCCATAGACTTACAACGCGCTAGGTGAAAAAATATTTTCTTTTGTCAGTTTTTACTCTCCCAGCCCTCAATTTGAGTGTATGTTCCCTAGTTCTGGTATTTTGGGAGAGGGAGAAGAGCTTCCCTCTATCCACTTTACTCATACCCTGCATTATTTTGTATGTCTCAATCATATCCCCCCTCAAGCGCCTTTTTTCCAGACTAAAGAGGCCCAAATGTTTTAGCCTTTCTTCATAAGGGAGGTGCCCCAGCCCAGTAATCATTTTAGTCGCTCTCTTCTGCACCTTTTCCAGTTCCACTATGTCTTTCTTGAGATGC